>WEDG01000792.1:0-206263 GCA_017591395.1 Schistocephalus solidus | reverse complement strand
CGTCATGATCAGGCGAGTTGATGAATTGCATCTCTGCTATGATTTCCGAGAGTAGACCAAGATCTCTTTCTTATCTCAAAATTCTGGTTGTGAGTTCGCGGCATCGATCACAGCACTCCAGCCCTTCACTGTTTATCTTAATTTCGGTCGAGTTCCGTAGCGCACTGCTTTATTCAATATTGCTGCTTGGTGGTTCTTCTCGGTCAGCTGAGAGTACCTTGAGCATTTCCGGTAAGTGTTTGTCACATTCAATAGAAAACGGTTTACAAAGGCGGGAAAAATCAATATTTTTGGATTATGTACTATTTGTTTTGTCTGTCGGCCGCCAGAGCGTGGGCGAGCGGTCAAGAGGATCAGCCGCTAATCGAGAGGTTGTAAGTTCGAATCCCGGCCACGGTGGCAAATAATGTTTTCGCGTAGTCAGGTCGGGAAAAGTTGCATTGCCCATGCCAGGAAGATCCCTACGAGAATGTATTAATTTTTAACGAACAGCTTAAATTATCAAGCGAATAAGTTACTGAGCACAATATGAAGCACTTTTCCAAACCAAATCCAGTATAGAAGGTTAATATGAAACAAAGGACCACTCAGCCACTAAAGCAAGTTTGCCAGTAGTTCTCCGTTCCTTTCTGACGTCTAACCTTTTGCTACTGACAGACTGTTTGCTGAAGCCCTTTGAAGGCGGCTTACGCAGAGATCCGCAGGAAGCTGAGTTAGCTAATTTGTTAAGATTCCGATAGTGATTTTTGTGTGCCTGACGATAACAATGTCCCTCGACACTTCTTGGATGATCCTGGAAAACACGGACAATATATGATCAAATATCGCCTTATTTCGTCGACGCCTGACTTCGGACAGAGACTATTGGCCTAAACGTTAAACACTTCGAAATGGGCAAATTTCAAACTGAATTCAAACGAAGCGCCAGCTGCAGCAACCTTTCATTCACCGCGTAGACTGCGAAACTTCTCCACAAACGTGATGCGGATGATATGGGATGATACCAGTTCTGATCGGGCAAAAGCTAACCCAAATGCAGTTTGGTTTTAGTCTCTCTGTCTTTATAAGGAACCGGGATTCTGCTCAAGACAAGAGTGCATCCTTGGACGGTCGTACGCTGTCTGCCGAAGAATTCACCGGGTGCAGGCTGCAAAGATGGTGCCATGGCCCTCAAGGTATGACCTCGGATTGAGTTCAGATGCCACGCAGTCCGTTGAATTGGAAAACAGATTTTACCGTGTCGGTGGCCAGAATTATAGGAAGGTGTTCTGAATGCCAAATACTAGTAATAGTTCTCTTAAACAACGAATAACTTCGCGGGAATTTACATTCTGGGGTAGGTTATTCCATATGACTATGGCGTTTACCGAAAAGAATTGACAATACTTAACTGTGCGAGCTAATGGAAAAAATAAATAGACATTGTGATGACTGCTGTGCCGAGAGAGGTCAAGCTGCCCCACAGTGGTCAGGAGATTAAATGTACGATTATTAAAAAGCTTAAAAAGTAAAAATAGTCCCTTCTGTAGTTTGCGAAACCATAAGGGATCGATGTTAATACGCCCACAGCGTTCTTGATACGTCAGGTGTTTCTCAAGCCCCCCTGGGCCGCAATGTATTCATTAGTTTCATCGCTCTGGGGAAGTTCCACCTTCATAAAGCTGGCATTGATGTTCTCGCCACTGAAACCCTGAACTTGGACAAGAGTTTGATCACATGGAGATATGTCGTGATAACAAGTATTCGACAGCTTGCTCTAGGATTTGGCGTCCACCGTCATGACAGTCGGTAGATGACGTTACACGCTTGAAACAGCAAAACATCAATGACTATGTGAATAAACCGGGCTGCAATGCCGTCATGGAGGGCCATCAGACCTGATGCCAACAGGCATGAAATTCAAGAGAGTGTCAACCATCTTAGCAGCTGGTTTGCTCGTTGACTCTTAAGTTTTAACGTTGGGAAGTGTGTGGTTCTACAACTTTGTACCAGAAGGACCAGTGAGGAAAATGATTTCTACCAATACCTTCTCCATCGGCAGTCCCTTTCAATTGTTGAGCAACCGAAGGACCTCAGTGATCTAATAAACTCCATCCTCAAGCCATCTTCACAGTGTCTAAAGGCAGCTTAACGCATAACTCAGGTTTTATTAACGCTCAGACGATTGTTCGTACAGAGTGATAAGAAGCTATTTCGAAAAACCTACCGGGAATTTGTTCGATCTCACTTGTAGTTTGCCGTCCATACCTGGAGTCAGTGGAAAAAAACGGATTATATATAACAGGAACGATTGCAGGCGAGTGTTATGAAGATGGTCAGGAAACTTAGTCATCTGCTTTACGAAGCAAGACTGGTTGAAGTTGATTTGATTCCTCTCAATTACAAGCAACTACCCGATGACCTCATCCAAAACTACCGTATTATCAGAGGCCAAGAGCGTGCTCTAGAATTTGCTGACTTCTTCTTATAGGCTGGGACTGAAAATCTGCGGGTTCATCATTTTAAACTGAAGAGGAAGTTTGTTCATACGGACGTCCGACGGAACGCCTTTTCGCAGAGGGTAATTGGAACATGGAACAGAATCCCTGACGTGGTGGTCATTTCAGAAACTGTTGACTAATATGCTGAGAAAATATTGTACATATAATGAGGATTGTTTCAATAGCGGAAGCTTGCGCCTGGCCCAAACATATATATGACCCCACATTTAACTTTGTCCGATTAATTTTTGTTAACTTTTATTCTATTGCCATTTTTGAATGTGAATAGGGAACGCAAAGGCAAAAGCCTGATTCCCTCAATAAAATGACTTGAGGTGGCTTACATTTTGAGGTGTCCCCTCCATCCTAGAGTAAAAGAGAAATAGGAGGAGATATATCTGTTGTTTGTGAGACTTCGCAGCCTTTTCCACATATAAAAACTTCTAAAAATCCTTCGGTTCACCTTGAAACTCCTGATACTCTGGTCGCTCAAGCTTACACCTCGTCCTGCAATAAGCGGTCTTCGTCGGACGAAAAAATAGACCTCCTGCTACAAAAGAATATGAATAGGACCTCCGAAACAGTTATCCAGCAGACATTTCAAATCATTGGAGTAATTAGCTCAGAAACTGAAGAACGGATAAAGTGCAAGCGCAATTTCATGCTGCATAATATTTCAAATCCTATACCTGCGAAGCTGTGGCTTGGGATTCAGTTTCGTGCACGCTTAGCAACTGTGCTCGCTCAGGCGTAACGTCCCAATATTATTTCACTCTCTTTTCCTTGAAAGAAGTTGACCTCATACTGTTCAGGAAGGCGATTAGTAGAGGATTCGGTCAAAAAAGGAATTGCTCGGTTTCCCATATTCTCATCATAATGCAGCAAAACCTAAACAATTTAAACTGCCGACTAGCAACACAGAAATGACTTCCCCTGTTTCCATGTTGAATAAGTAGCATTCAATGTCATCTACGGCCTCACTCTCCTAATCCTTAGTTAATTATGTACGCAACCTGACTTTGCTTGATCTTGTGGGCCCCAAGACAAGAGTACTTCTCTAAGTTCCAAACTCATGCCCAGTTTACCAATAAATCCTGGTAAACAAACGCCGACAGGTCCGACTCAAGTCTTGCCCCTCGAAAATAGATAAATCTAGCTTCTCCATAAAAATACTCCTTTGCGATCGCCTATTTCTCCATAATTCACCCCCAACCAAGTACCTCAAATTTCCAACTACCGCCCAGACATTATACTGAGGCTGCTAAACCGAACATTCAAGCATTCTCGTCCAAGAATGGCGTTTCTGTTCCATTCGCAGCAGTATATCCCCACCCCACAGCCTTTTCCTTTCACGGTCGTTTTCCAAGTTTTCTCTTAACACGATAGGTCCTGCAGGACTACTGGCCTCATCCAACCCTCTGTGTCATTTTAAAAGGAATACTTTGCAGTATCCTGCCCATGGGTTTCCCCGGAAAAGCCCAAATATCTAGCGGTAGTGCTCAGTAACCCTTATCTGTCCTTGCCACCTCCATCTCTTACTCCCCTTTACCCACACCAGGCACTTGCTATGCCACAAAACCTTTTTTCCAAAACTGGGCTGGAGCACACGCTCGATATGTTCAGTGGCCCGTCAACAAATGGATGACTTAGATGCCCTCCTTAAAAAAACTAGCTTTCCATCTTAAACTGTTCGTTCTAATGGCCAGATCCTTGCTCGATAAAATGCCCCTGCTTCAGACTCTGGTTTTCGTCCATTGTCCAGATATTGTTATAGTAACTGAACAAGGGCAATACCTTCCATAGCCGACTCCGAACACTTTCTTCTACATAATAATTATATTCGAAATGATTGTCGCAATAGCCGCGGTGGACGAAGCTGTTTATACGTTAAGCAAGCGCTGACATTTCAGCCCTAGGACAAGCCGCAATTAACCGCAGTTAAAGAAAGCTGTTAGCTTTGAATTTCATTAAAATATAAGATTGCTTTACTAGTTGGTTGTGCCTATCGCCCACTCAATGTCAGTGAGGATTACAATCTTTGTCTCTCACGAGCATTTCAGGCCACAGCTGACTTAAATTTTAGGTATTGCTTGATTGAAGGTGATATAAACCTTCCTTAAATTCGATGGTTTCCACCTTCCGGTACTATAAATTCCAAGGACTTACTCGAGGCCATAGATATCAGTATGTGGAATTAAGTTTTAAGCTTCCCTACACGAGGATCAAGCATAATTGATCTAATCATCTGCTAATGTTGCCTACTTTTAACAGTGTCATCTCAAGACCAAATTGGGAATTCAGACCAAGCCATCGATGTTTCTGTACTACAAAACATATCTGATGAAACGTTTTCCGAAACACATAGCTTTTTCTTGGATTTCCGATCATCCCTTTCGACAGAATTATTGATACATCTTAATCCCCACGACTGGTCTGATTAGTTTCCATGTCAGGATTTGACAACCTGTACCAGTACGCTCTACGCAGTTTTGGATCCACTTATTTCCCGTTTGGTTCCCAGTAAGAAAATAATTAATGTCACAGATGAGGTTTATCTCCCTTTATCTTTTCGTATACTCTCTCGTCGATTCCATTTGCGAAACGACATTTGCATTATGCTATTGATTTGACGTATCTTTGAGCATGCTACGAGGCGGTCCGATTGGTTGAAAACCGTTCGTTAAATACTGCGAAACCTTTTTCACGTACAATAAGAACCCAGAGAAAAGCACGGCAACCCGTCCTTCAAGAAGCCATTGGCAATCCTATAGTTGATGACAAGTTGACGGATGATAGTTTTTACGTTTTTTGACCTGAAAATTTACTTAATATTCGACTGCTCCACTTCTGACCATCCTGTGTGTGGCCGTTGCCGTCTTCAAAACCATGACATTAGCCTCTGGGACGTAGCAGTAGCCATTTGAGGTTTTTGTCAATCTCATAGCCCTAAACCAGATGTCGTCCCAGTCAGTATTATAAAGGTGAATGTTTACGATGTTTTCCAGTCTATTCTGTGTAAGATATTAAATATAGCTCTGTGAATTGAAACCTTTCACAGTGTATGGAAGGAATAACACATTCTGCGTATCCCCAAACACGGAAAATCGACGCTGTTTGATGATTTTTGGTCAATCAGCACACATTCCGCAACTTCAAAAATCTTGGAAACTTTGATCAAAGACATGATGCTGCATCACTTAATCAAGAATCGCATACTGAGTGTGGCCCAGCATCGGTTCCTACAAAACAATGTCATGTGAAACCTGTCAGGTCTCTTTGATTGATCCCGTTGTGTACTCTAGTTACAATGGTTTTGCACTTAACATAGTCTTTTTCAACTTCGCTTATACTTTTGATCGTGTTCAATATGCCTCCTTCTCCTGATTCTTTCCTCTTTCGGGATATGTTGTTAATTTCTGAACTTGATCTATTCTTACCTGACTTCTCGCACACAACATGTTAAGATATCCAATGTTATATCCAGCCTCGCACGTGTGAGGATTGGAGTAATCCAGGTTAGTGTGTTGACCTGCTCTTGAGCCGCACACCGGGAACCAACGATCACCCTATTTTCTACCCTGTCGATGGTCCTTATAGTAATTGTCCCCAGACATTTGCACTCCCAACTAGTCTGTGATTCCCACCACCTAAGACCAGTAGTTCTCAAGGGAATCCCCCAACTCCTTTTAACTCCATATTATAAACGGAGTCCCACCACCTAATTGTTATAGCTACTTGCTTCCTCGCAATAATATCAACCTTCTTTCTAGCCTCCCCCATTCCAAGTTAACTACCAATCAACTTGCCATAGTTAGAACTTTCCTAGTATTCGATCTGCCTCTCAGACATTTTTTGCTAACTCTCCACATGCCAATAGTTCTGGCGCAGTTGGCAGTTAATCTCCAAATAGCAAAAACTTCCAACGAAATTACAAACCTTAAATTTTTAAAAATAACGATAACACTTGTTCAGCTACCCGAAATACACTCGATGCCATACTGCTTAATATTAGGTCTGTTAAAAATAAGATGGCTCAACTTAGATTCATTGCCTTCGAGTTGACGCCCGCTGTTTTTTGTAACTGAATCTTGGACACCCCTTAATTTCTCACTCTTCCTTTATCATAGAAGAAGTTGATCTGTACCATCAAGACCACATTAGTAAGCGTGGTTGTGGTTATCTTCTTTACATTAAAGCTTCCTTTGAGCTCTTACCGTTCGGTCAAGATGCCATGTCATTTTCTGGTAATTACTGCTTCGCATTTCTATGCCGTCGCCCAGACCAAAGGCGTTTCTCGAATGTATTTTCAACCCGCCTAATTTATCATCCGATGATGATGCAGAACTTTGTGCAATTTATAAATTGATTTCGGAGTCCACTTTTGACATAAAAATAATCGCTGGGGATTTTAATTTTCATGAAATTGACTGGATTTTAAATTTTTTTCCACCCAGATTTCAGCCTTTTCTAGATACCATTTAATATTCTAACTGGTCTCAGCTGGTCGGCTCTCCGACGACGGACAAGCATATTTAAGACCTGATTTTCACAAATGACATTGCTCCCATCATCGTCAATTTTAAACAGGACATCTTCCAAAACGACCATACATTAATTCAATGTTGCCTTACGATTGTATCTTCGAAAACGTCTTGTGCCGATTGTACCTATCATGCTTTTGACCTCGCAGACATTAGCTTAGTTAATAACTTTTTTGAATCACTAGACTGGAAGCATCTTTACTCCGTGAACAACGCATCAAGTCCTTGTGACATAATATCAGTCGTTTCAAATAGGATCCTGGAATTTGTGCTAACCGAAAATTGTCAAAACCTACGCTTCGGAATTCACCGCTCCTCAATTCCTTTTGCAATGACTAAAGAAACTGAGGGGACAGTTATTAGATCAATCTTCCAGTTCGTTATCTGTGCATCGAAGGATCGCAGAGATTTTCAATTAAAGCCTCTATGATTCATCATACTAGTGACAACCAGGGGGAATCTCGCGCACTCAGCAAGCTAAACTCTGCAAAATCTGTTGCTCAACTGTTTCGTCGTCGAGCCTCACCTAAACGAGGTTATGCAATACCTCCATTACTAATTGAAGAAAAGAACTTCGCTCTAGAAGACTCTGAAAAGGTAAAATTGTGTAGTGCTTTCTTTGCAAATCATCATATGCTTTCATATGGAAAAATCTTCCAACGGAAAATAAATTGACATCTATATTAGCGGTTTTTAAAACCAAATAACGCAAAAATGTAACTTCGGAAGATAGAAAGTCTATTTTTTTCAATTCCTTTCCAAAGTCGCAATTTATGGACTTTGAAAAGGTTCCTCCTGTTCTAAAAGGTGGTTCCCTGGATATGAATGGGTTTCTTAATATGTTTACATTATCCTCAGCAGAGTCAATCTTCGCAGTTGGTTTTTTGTCCCCTCCTTTCCAACCATCATTGCCAAATGTTGAAAAGCTTGATACGTTTCTATGTTTTTGCCACCCTGATGATGGTTTTCAGGATCTGTTGATGATTGTGCCGGGTTCTGATGTTTTCGCCACCTTGTCGGTGGACTATGCAGTCAGCAAGGTCGCATCTTGGTGCTGATCTCGTGACCTCTACTGTCCCCATCTTCGTTTTGACCCTGTCGTCTATTATGAGCTCCTCCTGCCTCATCTCGCTGATGATTATAAACTGCAGCTCTGGCTGCTATATTTACTCTTACCTGACAAGAAACGATCCGAACCCTCAAACGTTGTCACCGACATCACAGTGCTGTCCCACTGCATCGTATCAATCCCAACAACTCTAGCTATCAATTCTTTAGAGAATCAGATGTTTCTAACAGTAGTTCTTTTTAAATTGGTGGCTCGCCGAAATCTACCCCCAATGTAAACGTATGAGATTTTTTACTGCTTCTTTCATAGTTCCCAGTACATTCCAAAGATTGTTGAATTTTGTTTGAAACATGGTGAATCGTTCTGAATTGGATGAGCCTTGCTTCTCCTCGAGTATCTAGACTCGCTGATAAAGGTCATCACAGCCGATAAATCAATAGGCTAATGCGGAATCCGTCTCATTTGTCCAGAGTTGTCAGTTTCTTGGGTCAGTACGCAAGTCCTATTTTCTTTTAGTGTCTTTTGGTGTCCACTATGTATAAGCATCCTGAAGTTTTATGATAAAATGAGTATTTTTTCACAAGAGACTGTTCAAAAATTAAAAGTTTTTCTCAGTCGCTGAAATTAAAATTTAACTAGTTTGTCAGACACAAAGAAGAAAGATGGAATATTTCGGAAGACTTGAAAAGTTGTTTAAATCGAGTTAAATGAAAGCGGAAAAGGCAAAAATCGTGTAGGCGCCTGATAATGTCTGGCTGATGCCAGTGTGATAAAGACATTTTCTGAGATGAAAAACAGTTCTGAATCAGACGTCGATACTTTCTGCAGTCAATTTGACGGAGTGTGCCAGGACTGTATTACACATGCTTCGGTAATTTTTGTTGTTGTCGTTAGTTAACTGTTCATATTTGCAATATTTTGACCTCTGATTGCAGACTTTAATGAAATCACTTGATACTGAGTATCCGTCAAGTGCCTTCAACAGAGTGGTTGCATAAAGTTTTTATCCCTGGTTTCCGCACCCTGCGTCCCTTCTAACTGTCAGAGCAGCTCATCTCTGCCCCCGTAGTGCTGCGTACAGGGCGCTACTATCGGTTTCGCTCACCCTGCCCTGCCACCCCTTCCTAAAGGCCATTGTTAGGCGTACTCCAAGCTTTAAATGTGTAAGTTAACTTGTGCGCGGGCATAGTGATCGCGCGCGCCGTCCCACTGACGCCAAACGTCGCGCTCAAGATGCAATAGGAATGCCTATTTTTGTTCCCGATTTTCGTCCGCCACTACCTTCTCACGGGCGGAAAACAGGCTGATGGGTTAGTTTGAAATGCCTGGGCTTACAAAATGCGCGAATCACGGGTTGGGAGGAGTGACGGTGTGGCTGTTTTATCGGGTTTGGCTGAAGTAGGTACGTTACCGACCCTGCTTTGCTATAGCGTACGCTATAGCATTCTAGCGTCCATGTCTATAGACGAGAAATAATATGGCAAAATGTGCACATTTTTACTTGTTCAAAAACGGTATCTAGATGCCTTAGTCAGTAGCTGTTGACTTGGGAGGTCTTTTCCAAGTACGCTTTTCAGGCTGTTCCAGCGTTTCTCACAACGTGCAAAGTAGTCGACCTTGATGGCTTTGCGAATTGAATCACTTTGATGGAGAATTTTTGCAGCACTTGCGTTGGGGAGCTCTGTTGACTGTCTTCCCCACTGATGGCGACCGGAGACCAGGTAACATGGACACCGCGCCGGGTTAATAGACACTTTATATATTATAAAACCTCGGCGAGCAGCGTCGTTTGGGGAGACGACGTTGTTCGTACCATGCCTCGGAACCAGCTTCACCCCATTGTGTCTGAACCTACTTCCCTAATGCGACAGCCGTTAATGCTGAGGGGTGCGCTCCGCTGGTAATGTATACAGCTTTAGAACACTGATCTTCGGTGCGTTTATGGAAGAACCGGCTCATTTGATGACTTCCTTCTCTGACGACCAGTCTGTAGGTTACTCACGCTTAAGCTTTGCACGGTGTTAGCGTTACTATAGTCAAATTTAGTCAGCTCGATCCCCGGCATGCAGATTCCACACTGCCAAAATTGTTAACAATAATTCAGAAAATCCAGCTAATGTCGTAGGTAAGCAGCTGGAACGACAGGCTAAAACACCATCAAACGCCAGACAGCATATTGAACGGGAGAAATTTTTCTGCACTAGAATATGGGTAGTGGTAGGACATGGTCATAAGGATAATTTTTACTGGGACCATCTAATTCCCTTATTTGTCAAGGACTTACGGTGAACGAGCTCAAAAGCAGAAAACTGTCGGTTGCTGTTAGCCATGACCAAATTAAAGAATACAACGCAGTGTCACTTGTCTGTGCATTCACGCCCATCTTGGAACCTGGCTTGCTTCGATTGGCCTCTAATCACATACCCCCTGCAATCGCCCCAGAATGACATCAGAGCAGACCCTTGTAACACCGCCGATTGGTATTGGCCGCGTTAGCTCCGGCACTTTGTCTTATCTCTTTTCTGGAAGATAGGTGAAATAGAACCAAAATACGTCATACGGAACGATCTGTTCCCATGCTTACTCAATCACTGTAGGTAGAATGAATGCCCGAAGGTTGACAGAACTGTCAATTTCATTGGAAATACCATCCACTCCGAGGGCCTTGCCATGCAGCTTCCATAAAACAGTTATTTTTTCCTGATAAGCGGCGAGTTACATGACATCGCATAGGCTAAAGAGGGATGAAAACTGCAAAACAAGAGCGTAATGGGTTGTTCACCAAAGTTGAAAAGGTGCTTGAAGTGTTCACGTTAACTTTCAATCTTGCCCGACTTATCAGCAATCAACAGCCATTCATATGTCGAACAGTCATTTAGTTCAGAGGGCCTACCATTAATTTAGGTACTAGTCTTGTAGAGTTCTTTTGGTTCACTAATGTTTGAGCCCTTCTCCTTGGAGGTCGATATTTTAGTTAGATAATTTATGGGGCACCTCTAGCGGACTTTGCGCCATTTTCCGGAGTTGCCGGAGTCCTTCATAGGTGCGGAGCCTGGTTCCAGCCGCCTGGGCAGATAACTGAAAAGTTTTTATACTGATCCCGTCACTGCAGCGCCGCGGGGTGAACCCAAGAATATTCTCAGCTACCTCATCGATTGACGACTCGAGTCGTAGCATGTGACTAAATTTCTGTGCTCAGGTGCTCGCCTGCTTTTTGTTGTCATAGTTTTCGACATCAAGGCATTTCACAAGTAAACATTTGGAAAACTTTCAGGCGTGTGTGAATAACAGCATAGTCTGAATCGTAGGTGTTACCACTCTCGGCATCATACATCGATCTGCTATCTCGAACGCAGCTGCAGAATCTTTAACCGAATAGAATGTGGTCGAACTAACAGTCCATGTGGCCGTAGTTTGCGTACTAGGTCAGCAGATTTTTGTGGCAGTGCTGAAAGCGCGTGTTGTTGACGAATAATTGGCTTTGATCAGCAAGGTTCAGCGTACTCTCTCCATTGTCGCATCGAACGAAGTCCAAAGCAGCTAATAAGGTGACTGTTTGAAGGGCCGCCGTGTCCAGTCCTACCATCTCAAATCCCGGAAACACTAGGTAGATCATAGCGAGGAATTTTTTAACCAACCGTTGCAGCTCCGAGTAAATGGGTTACTTATCGCGCTGGCTCACAGCTGATGTTGGTGAAAACACGGATACGATAGAGACATTTATAAAGTGACCCTTGGTCGTACGTACGCCAGTCGTCCATTGGCTAGTTCTCAAGCTTGTTGCGAGGTGGTCGCCATGCCATGTTTGCCAAAAGAGTCGCGTGCGCTGCTGTGGCATAGGATGAAGTGGGAGTTGAACATTGGGCTCTTTATTTGTCGAGCGTCTGATTCGGTTAATTGGACATCAAACAGGTAGCAGACAGCCGCGTAGCCGATGGGGAATGCAGTATTAAGTGGTTATAATTGAAGTCACCAGTCTTCGAATTAGCTGAGAAAGTTCTTTGTTGTACCCAGCGGCGCCACAGTGACTGAATCAGCGTAAGGCCCTTGTAATTTTCGGTCCAGCTGGCCATAGCCAGGTCCCGAAACGAGGATTGCTTGTGACTGTCTTCATCGAAGGGAGATAAGATGAAGTGCGAATCTTCCGAGACGTAAACCTTAGGGACGTTTTTGCAAAATTCTTGGCTTTTATCCTTTTCTGGCGATTACAGGGTGCGCGACTTGAGGATGAGACCCAGCGATACCGGGTTCCGAGCTGGGCGTACATGGGCGAACCAGATATTCACATTTTGCCTAATTCTTGAATCACCCCATGGCTACCAGCAACGGACGGTTGTCTCCTTTGTTACCTTCATCGCTGCATTTTATTTTGTCGATCGTGAGTTCCCATTATACAAAACTTGTGGGCGTTGACGGTAGCCAGCAGCTAGGATAACGGGCCACTCGTCATCACGGTAACTGTCCTTCTGGCTAAGTGGAATTCACGTGCCATGGTGGACGTCACTTTCTAGGTAAAAAAGCTCATATGCAAATAATTTGACCGTTGTATGATTTAAAGATGAGTTAATCAAAACCCACACACTATATTTCATCCGAAATCGTTGTATTGTAAACACCAAATAAGATCACTGTAACTAAAAGTGTTCTATATAGGATTGGGAATTTTATCTCTTCAAACCTTGCCTGTTTACTTAGTTGCTATAGAGGAGCGGCCATTCAATTAGTCAGCGAGTCTAAAACCTGCCCAGAAGATTTGGCTGTCCAATGGGAAAACTGAAAGTTGCGCTTTGTCATTGGTGGATGGTAATTAGTATAAGTGGAATAACAGTCATCCGATCGCTAGAACGAACTGTTGGGAGGCCATATAACAACCGCTTGCTGCCCTGAACAACTACGTGTGGCAGATGACAAAATGCTTACCACTGAAGGTTGGTGAAAAATCCGCAAACCCTCCTCTGACAAACAAGGAATAGCAGACCAACAACAGTTTTAGCAGGGGACCGGTTGTCTTTCAACTGACTATCCTAGGATACCCCACCTAGTTCGATAACGGTTGCAGGGTATGGCGAGCATTAATCCTCCCAAATAGTTTTTTTTCTCCACTAACTTTCTTATTGTATATCGATCGTAAGACTTAGTGTTTGCCTGCAGCACCCGAATTTATTTGTCGCTGAAGCTGTTGGTACTTCAAATCGCATGCTAGAATGGTAAAGCTTTTTTGTACCGGTAGTGCAAGACGCATAATGCGACTTTTCTGTCTATATATGGCTCGCACAGGTCTAACTTGCCGGCACCGCAACATGCTTATCCTTCTTTCGGAACGGTATCAGTGACTGCTCACTTGCCGGGCATCGTAAGCACATTGGTTGATCAGTCTCAAGATTATTTTATGAACTGAAGTCCGTTGTCACCAAGGATTGCGATTCGACGTCTTGTGGTGCCTCAAAAGACGTCCCTGCTGCTGATGTTTATTGCCAAACGTCAGAAGTTGATGATGTCCAAGAGACCTGTCCCTAACTCTAGACACTTGTTTGGTGTGTCTTAAGGTCTGACATCGTTGTGCAGATGGGAAAACTATCATTTGAATGGCCATATTTTTACAAGGAAATCACTGGAAACGATACAGTGGAAAGCCAGTACGCGAATTGTTAGGGTTCATAAATGTCCGTGCATTTACTCATTTTGTCGTCATTAGTGCTAACTCCTGGAATTGCGAGTTAATCGATTACGTAGGTTGGGGAAAGTGAACTGAACCGCGGGCTAGGGGAGCCTGCCTTTCAGACATGGAACTGAAAAGATCCTGTAACCTGAACCTTGAAATTTATGCAAAAGCCTTCGCAGTCGTCTCTAGTCGCTTCCACTTGTGTCTTGATGCAATGACAGGGGAGAATTACTGCGGTTTTAGACCCGGGCAAGGATGTTTTAGTCAGCACTCCTACCTTTGTCTAACATCGCCACTGCCAATGAAAGTTCCCCTTTCCTTCGTCTGCTTTCATGACACGCACTATAATAATTGATTTGGTGTGATTGACACGGAAAAAGATCTTGCGCATGGGCACATTACAATATTGATACTTAACTCGTTGAGGTCTGCGTCCGACAGGACGGTGATGTTCTTTCACCAGCTCTGTTCAGATCTCTGGTTTTACAGTAAGGCGGCATCCGCATCTCCTAGATACTGACTACGTATGGGACCTTGTTTGTGTTGTCGAAGCCGTTTACAGCATGTGGTATTTAAAGTAAATCGACGGCAGTTGAAGTGGATTTGAAAATTGATTCATCCTAGACGCAGGTGATCGTATCGAAGATCGCAGTCGGAAATATCAGACCGTTTATCTATTATGCTAGCGGATGGCTAGCGGATACCTTGGGTTTTCTGCCGAGCATTTAAAGTAGTCGGTAACCCGATCCACTTTCACGTGACTCCGCTGGAATTTTTATGTTCGGTATGGGGTCAAGGGCGAAAGCTTCTTCCCTCAATATTGTAACTTAAGGTTGATTGTTAAGCTGCTAGTATACATGACTTTTATTAAGGCAGTTCGCGGTGGAATGAAATATAACATGCACGCACAGAAGCTACATACCGTCTGGGATTATTCAATCGACGTTACGTACGATCCATGTTCCAATTTCGCCAGTTCGATCGCAACTCCAATACACGGCTACGTAGTGGAGTAGGGACACAGACCGTCAGTTCTACCTCCCTGCTCGATGGCTAAGATGCCTTGACGATCCACTGCATCGAACTTAGGGCGAAGTCACACATGATGCCATTTCGCCAGACCCAAGTCCCAGCTAAAAACTGCTTTGAGGTTGCCAGCTGAAGATGTGGGTGTGTATATTGCAAACTGACCTCGAAGGTAACTCTGTCTCTGGAACTTACCTGCCAACCAGCTAATCCTTTCATGAGTCTGCGCCTGACCAATAGTAGTGGAGGAAGTCACTCATGTGTATGGAACTGGAAATTACTTGTAAGTTCCATCCCGGCTTTTAACTTTCAGGGCTGAAAGTGCGCTGTACTTGTGCACGCTAACCTTAGGTGCTGAAACCACTTATATCACTTATGTTTACTTTAATAAGTTGACAAAGCCATAGAGGAAGAAATATATTATATTTATTAACCGAATTGCGTTTTTTCCTCTGTGCCGTAAACCCACTATTCACCAAAACTCTACTCTTCACTGTTTCAGTGCATCTTCTGCCAGTCAAATCACCAATGCATTTCCTTCCCTCTGCGAAGCCTTGGGGTCCCCCCCTGGAGTAGGTGTCCGCCGAATCTCTCCTCAGTCAACTGGGTCAGCTGCTCTATTTCCTACGCCTACCTTCTGGCTTTGGCTGTTGCTCTCCTAGTCTTCTTCTCCCTTCTCCTTACCTGTTTTTTTGTCGTTGTGATTCGACAATTTTGGCCCACCGAGCGTCTGCACAGTGGGAACTCGGGTTGTGTTTTTCGCCCTCTTCGCATCTGGCCTTTCCGTCGAATAAAGCGCGGCCACCGTTCAGAGTAAGCCCTATTTGCTCTTACTTGTACTATTGTCCGACGGCGATATTTTAGCAGCCTTGTTTTTGAGCTCCCATCATTCGACTAAATCAGCGTTTGTTATGCAACATCTTGCTTTTTTCTTAATTGCCAACTAATTTGCCAGAATGCATGATATATCGATTTTCGCTTGAGTTTTTGTGATATCTGTTTCCTGCGCTAACACGTGCTGGTGTAATGCCACTATCACCTTACACCTAGCAGGCTCAACCGATGGAAATAGTAGTGAGGTATCATAGTCCTTTGAGACCTGACTGCTCGGCGCTACTGCCTTGCATAATACTATTTTCTCCTTTATTAAGTTTTACACTTCACAAACTTGGTTCTTCAATCGACTTCATGGTATTAAACGCTTGAAAGCTCTTGGTTTTTACATTTACTTGTGCCTCTTGCGTTAAATTTCGTCTCTTCCAAAGTACCTTTTAAACACTATCGTAGAGTTATCTTTGAGGCGCTTAGGTTTCAAGTTAGCCTTCCAAAGTGAAAAGTTGTTGCGTCCCCCAAACTGACACGAATTTGATTAATATATTCTCAATTGACGTCATTGCATGTTATCTTGGGGCATAGGTATGGAAAGCTGATTAGATTAGGAAAATCTGACATGGTCAGATCGTCTACAAGAAATAGTTTCCCGAAAACATTTAGGTCAACAATACTGTTTTCCGCCATTCAGTTGAAAATTTGGTCTAATCCATATTATTAAAGGGCTGTAATTCATGTTAAAATCGACATTCATTAGAGCCTAAAATTTAGCACCGGTGCTCGCGTTTCGTCACAAATATCAAACCTTATTTTGATGCCTCAGTGCATTTACACCATCCAGTCCATCCTTTGTTTATAGACCTGCGGGCATTTTTCAAAAGGTGACCTTTGCGTACTAGCCTTTAAAGCTGTATAGCGCCCGCATTAATTCAGTACCAACTGATCATTTCAAACAAATTGAAGCCAGATATAGACATAACGGGCACACCTTTTTGTCGAAACTTTCAATGACTTGCTGACGAAGTCTTTACCGGATAAATATATCGAGGAATTTCAGAAATGTTTCAAATTTGCCTGCTACAGAACATAAAAACGTGAGTTGGCCAAAAAGAAGACAATGCAAATCGAGACTGTAAAATACACGAATATGACCACTTTCCGTGTCAGTTAAGATTATCCATGTTATTTACATATTATATAGTGATATTAATTAAATATGGTCAGGCGATGTTCCGAACAACCATCTGTTTTGTGGCCTTAAGCTTGATTTCCAATGCAAACATAGTCCATGCTGAACTTCATCTATCAAAGCCGGCTGGTTGCCGCAAACATCCAGGTATCCAAACCATGGTCGTACGGCCAGAGAGACTGCGATGATCCGGTCTGGTACTTAGAATTCACACGATGCTTATGCTTGATCGACGGTTGTCCTCAACCCCAAAAGTGTAGAGAAAGGGAACACGGTCGATAACGAGAAAGTGTATTTAAAACTTGCAAGTAATTCTCACCAGCAAGTTGCTTGCATTTATAGCACCCCGTTCAAATTGGCTATGTTCTATGCAATCTGCTTCAAGAGGAAGTTTTAGAAGAGCCGAGGGACTTCTTGCGGACACGGACCAAGCGAATCTGATAGGACACTGTGGCCACAGTCAATGTGAGACGCTGTTGGGCACACGTTCATGGCATGCTGCATGTGAGACGCGCGCAAATGTGAAATTGACTTATTGTGGGTATGTGGACATTTCCAAGAGAGATTGAGTATATTCTAGTCAGCGTAAGGTTTCCTAACTAGGTTCACAATGGCAAGTCTGTGCATTGATAAGACACCACTGAGCCACGCCATGCTTCCCGTTCACACACGACTCAAAGTTTCTTCAGTTCGACCGTCGTAATCCGACGATGTCCACCGTATGCTCCACAAATTCGTGGTGCGCAAATTAGTTTTAAGTAATAGTAGACTTGCACTGTATCTACCGTACTCTCTTACCCTTATCCACCTATGCCGGGTATCAAGACAGAGTCAAGAAGACCGGAGGCGGGGTTGAGTGCAGTTGAATAATCTCCCACAAAGTGGGAGAGCGGGGTGCGGCATGAGCCTGCACCTACGCGTGCACATGTTGGACATGCCCCTCCCTCCCCCATGTTCGGTATGGGAGCTCAACCCTACCGCGCCCTGACTTGGACCCCGAGGTGGTCCAGCGCATCTACCACGCGGCCCGTTTAAGGGGCACAAACTTAAAGTTTACCTAAAATTCTTATCCCACATCTCTTGTACAAGTCACTTTGATGTTGCAAAACTATGTAATTTAGCGATTGCTTCTCGAATATTTACTTACTCGTAGAAAGCACGGGTGGTATAAAACCAAATGGGGTAATGCATTTAATAAAGTCTTCTAAATCATCCTATTTCTTCGTTTTACGCGTCTGAATTTTTATAGAAAATAAAATCTTTGTTTAAATCTTGCCCCGCCTATTTCACGAAGACTGAAAAATCAATTTTAAAAGTTGTCTTAGCTGTTTTGCTAACCAATTTCCATTTTATTGATGCACTCTAATCGACCAATGTGAGTCAAAGTTCGTGTAGTCCATTCAGTCTTTCATCTAAGAATAGATCTCCAGATAACAAATTTATTCAGAGCAAGTTCGAATTGTATCCAATTTTTTGTTGACCTTTTCAGATGCACAGTTTTTTTACTTTGTGGTCATATACTGAAACGATGCGATCTTATAAAGGGGTGCATTGCCTTTAAAAGTATCGTCTGTGACGACTACATTCGATCCATAGATAATAAAGAACATAGTTCGACAGAGTAACACGAAAAGAGGACACTGTTTTAGATGGAGGGAAAGCACAACCCAATTTGGAAAAAACTAATGTTGGGAAATAGGCTGAGCTTGGCAACTCGCTTCTGCCAGCCAGTATTCTAGTAAAGCATTACAATTAAATCCGCCATCGTGTCTGATATTCTACAAAACCTCAAAACATGCTTCAACAATATGGCCTTGAAAAATTACGTCATCATTACACAGTAAAGTTTACCAACAATAATAAGTCTTCCATTGGAAAGCTTATGGTGCAGCATTCGCAGTTGCATACGAGAATAAACTCGACGGGTGTTTCACAAAAGCAAAATTTTATGATAGAAGCGAAGAGGCGAGTTCCAGGAAGTAGCCGCAAAGAAGGAGACACGATCCTTGGAACACTTGATCACTTATTTCAGTGATGTATCCCCTTCGCGACGAAATTTTTAATCGTTATTCAGTTACGACTACGGACCCATGGGCGCCATCAAAGGCTGGAAAAGCGCCTACGATCAACATTTGTTTGATTGCTGACTTCGTGTCTACTCTGGTTACTCAGCAGAAACTTGACCCCAAGATTTTTTAAGTGCTTGGGTTCTACGGATAGAATGCCGTCACTCAAGACCGAGTGCTGTTTCCTGGACGGTTAGTATAAAACGAAGATGTTGCGTTCTCGTTAATCCGAGAACACCTTGTACAGGCTCTCGCAGCATTATGACACGAGTCACCATCTATCTACATGTTTTATACCACCAGAAATACTCATAGACCCATTAGTAACCCTGTTAATCCAGTATTTGAATAGTATTAGTCACATAAATCATACTAATCGAATGTGACCGAAAAAACATCCGACAGCGTTTTGGGGGCACGAATTGGGACACAGGCAAAAGTTCCTCAAGATTGTCAATACGCCGTTTACCTCCACTATCCGTCACACGATACCCGTTGTAGAGAAGCCAACGAAGCGGCCAGTATTTGTCCGTTTGCAGCGAAGGTGGAGCAGTAGCATGCGCTTTAGTGTAAATATTTGGCTCTTGCATCAATTTGCAATAGAAAGCCTGACTTGGTTATCCAAACGCTTCCATTGAAAAAAAGGAATCTCTCGAGAAATGTGAATATGACTTATTAAAAATAGACGATGGGAGCTCACCGATCAGTTAGGAAACTCAATCGTCTCGTGCCTTGAGGTTCACTCTCGAACCCTGCCATCAGTCGCATAACAGCTATTTGTTATAGGCAGAGTGACATTACTGACAAAGACGAGGGAGACTGGCATGTTCATTTCTGCCCTATTAGGCGTCATCAGCCAGCTATACCCAACCCTAGATGATCGATTTTATAAGTTTAATAGGGCTGATGCAATTCAGCGAGATCAACCGAAAACCTGGCTTGACCAATTTCGTCAAGGTTTAGTTATCGCTGGTTTGTTCTTTAAATTCGATCGAGAAGAGGATGAATATACAGGATCTGCGCTATTTGACATGTTTGGAGCGGTAATTTGCCGGCCACCGTTGACTACCTTTTTCATGTTAATTACAGTGATCATCGCAAAAGCCGGAGAAACTGCTCATTTACTCTGTGATTTAGGGTTTTGTCGTCATTGCCTCACAGCAGTACTCCTGATCAATATCTTAATAATGTTTATGAAACCTCGCTACTTACTTTGTGAAAGTAGCGTTACTGTTGAATGTGCATCAACCTGCGCCCCTTCCTCCTTGATACACACGTATTTCGGTCTTTGACTTGGCTGGGAACTTTTCATTAAACCTGGCATAATTCATGGCGTTTCTTCTATGAGTTTTCTAAATCTTGCTCGTCAGTCGGATGAAATACTGTTACTCTGGGCTTGTTATTTGCCTGCTTAGAACAGATAGAGCTGCTCTGTGCAGGATGTTATCGGACGCCGCTGCGCAGACCCTGCGAAGAGCTCCCTTTTAAAAATGATCCTCATGTACTTGTCGTATCTTTCATCCATTACGAATGTAATATTTTATTAGTCTTCATCGTGCAGTTGGCTATCGGTGAGCGTTCATCAACGAATATACTAATAATCTTGTGTAACGTTTGTCCATAATACTTGGAGTCGGCCATTTCGGTCAGGTATTTTGTAAATTTTGAGACTACGTAGGTTCCCTTCAGGCACTCAAATTGTTTGAGACGGTCTTTCTAGAGATTTGGCTTAAAAACCTTACCGTGAAGTATCGGTGGCAAGAAGACTGATTTACTGTCGGTTCCCGGTCGTCAAGCCACCGTTGTCAGCAGGTTTGGCAGTCAACCTATCAACCCTCAGATCTCCATACCAGAGAGCCTGCTTATTTTGCATCTAGTCACGCTAAAGGTGGTTCCATCTTGCCTTCCCATGGACGTCGTTTCTTTTTAGTTGTAGGACTTACTAAGACGTAGACCCGTCTCTGCAGAGTTCATTATTACGGGTCTTGATCTGACGCCGCTGTCAACGTAAAGGCGGGTTAGAGGAGGCCACCTCAATAGTCGCCCTAGATAGGTCTAGGTATTTCGTAAATATTCGATATCTGATCTCTGTCGCTGGAAACAAAAGTTGGTCAATCATCCTGATAAGCTGCTTTAGATCATTGTACAGAGAGGAGAGACAATCCTTAATAATATTGCTGCCATACATCCGTTTTTTTCATTTTTTCTCGTTTAGCTTAAAATATGCGATATTTATCACCTTATACTCGAGTAACTTTGGATGTTTAAGTTAGATTTAACGAATAGACGCTGGTGTTTGAATTCCAGGTTTGCAGTCGTTACTCGATCAGTTTTCTTCCTTACTCAAAATTGAACTTGACAAAAATTATTCTGGCGTCCATTTCGATCATCCTTGTACTGTATTTCATCACCGCCTGCAAAGAAAGGAGTTCTTTACTATCAGGTCTCACATAAGAACACACTTGAACATGGCTTCATTTTCAATTAAGCGTTGTCTGCCGCAACAACCCCCCGCCCAATTATTTACCTTGAGGTCTTCGATTTACTTTTCTGATTATTTTATCAGCCGGTTTTTCGCTTGGTTTTGCGAACGGCTTTACAGTTTTACCTTACATTTCCACTTCTCCAGCAACTGCCTAAGCGTCCCAGTTTAGCCCATCTTCGAGCTTCTAATCAGGCACATACCATGTGGTTGCCTTGGTTTTCTCACTTATTTGGAAAATGCGCCAATGATAATTTTCAATTATATTTCTGTGGCATAGTCTGTTTTACCTACGTGGTTGCGATGAGTCTGCTTCGGTGGGGGGCTAAAACGTACTTATGTGACAACTCGAGTCTACTGCCGGACTACGAACTTTTACTTTATCTTTTCTCCTCCTTAAAAATCTTTTTTTTTCGCCCCGTCATCTTTGCTGGCTACTGTGTTAAATGTTATAGTTTGACCATCGTCATTGACAAGGTTCAACACTTTATTTACCTCACTGCCTCTTGCACAGCCTACGGCAGGACAAAGTTCGGACGACACGAGGTTGGCATGTGCACAGAGGCTGAAAAAGCCAAGTAACCCGTCTACGCCCACTACAGCCGCATCGTCCATCAGTAAGGCGTATGCAACGCATCAGACTTAGGTGATTGGTAACCAGTACACAACCCCGATCCACCCCATCTGTCAAAGCAGATACTGTCAAAAACAGTCCTTTTGCCGTGACACACGTCATGATGCCGATGTAGAATTGTTGTTTGCGTGACTTGTTCTACCTATCCGCATTTCAGGACGATTTTCTAGGGTTTAAAGTCTCTGGCAGATAGACGAAAATGATGCAACAGTAGTCCTTATTTTCTGACATTTCTCCTGCTGGTAGCGGACCGAAAAGGTCATGTGTGCGGTATGGCCTGTTAGTGCAGGACAACATTAGAGGCCAAACTGTATGACGGCACGTATCTATCTGGTCGCACAGAGTCCGCATCAACTAATACTGGACACGGGGAGCAGGCGAAGGCTTCACCGCCAAATCCCAGCATCCGGATGGGCTCGAACGGTTGACCCAGTGCCCGGGGAGAGGGAAGAGCTAGTGAGGTCGACGCTGAGGGATCCATCCGCACGGCACGTTAGTATATTAATCACCAAAGTAAATCCGATACGCTGAATTCATGGCTTGGAAGGTTGCCAACGGACGCGTTAAGTCGGTCCTTTTCATGACTGTGAGTTAGGTTCGGTGACCTTTTTTAAATGTGGCCTCTATGGCAATCACTGAGGGGAGGTCCCACCCGCCTTCGTGAGGGCCTGTTCCCATCCGCGCGGATTAGGTAATGCGTCGCACACACAGACGGGCTGTATAGTTTTATCACCCATCACCCCCACTCGTACTGTGACTGTCTTGCCACTGAGTCAGGTGAGTGAGGAAGGACAGAGTGCATAGCTACTGTGCAAGCCAGCCTCACGGTAAACGAATTCAGGCGCAAGTCTTCGTCTTGCGTCCATACCTTCGACTTCATCGCATATGACGACAGTCGAATTTTCGTGTTTGTTGGTTTTTTTTGACGCACTTCGAAGCTGTTTTAATTTGTTTTGCTTTCTCTTCTTCTTTTTCTTTTTCTTTTCTTCTTCTTTTCTTTTTCTTCTTCTTCTTCTTCTTCTTCTTCTTCTTCTTCTTTTTCTTCTTCTTCTTCTTTCTTTTTTCTTCTTCTTCTTCTTCTTCTTCTTCTTCTTCTTTTTCTTTTTCTTCTTCTTCTTCTTCTTCTTCTTCTTCTTCTTCTTCTTCTTCAATATAGGACGCTCAAAGTAATGACATCCGATAAGTTTTTGGAGATTATAACCGTATCACAAAAAGCCTTTCTTGCTGCTTCCACAGCTTATTTCCTCTCCCTCATCTCACTTAAACCTACGTGGTTGCCAGACCTCCGAGAGCGCATGCATCTTTAAGATCTGTCCTCTTCAGCTAAAACGAAATTCCTCTCTACGTATGTGTTTTAGACTGGCTAGCGAATTTTGACTAGGAATTGGATGATATAACTGAAACATCTTCCCGTTATATTTTTAGTAGCCCTATCCAGTCCTGAATTAGGCACCTCTGGCTAACACTAATAACCATACTTCGTGCTTTGGCTGATATTGTTTCCTCAGTTGTCCCCTCGCAACTATAACTTACCGCGTCATAATCGGCATCAAATAAAACAGCAAAGATCTCTGCCGTCTTCCCAGTTTTTCAGAAAAATGCGTATGTACTACGCACTTAGTTATCTATGTCACCCTCCTTGCTCACTTCAAAAAAGTGGCTGTTGCCATCGCCAACTTGCTGCTGACGGGAGGCGGGTGTGGGAGCCATTTCCAGTTGCCATGGCGGGAAGGATGCCTTGTATGGCCGCCCAAACAGGAAACGGGCAAAGGAACCGCCCACAATGCGTGTGGCTTTGTGCTAAATTCGAAGGAAATTATGTTTATGACTAAGGTCAGGGCTAGGGTTAAGTTTACGGTTAGGTTTAAGTTTGAGGTAAAGGTCAGAATTTGGATTAGGGTCATGATTAGGCCAAGGATTAAGGTTATTATTGTGTTAACTTTAGGGTTTAGATTTAGGGTAGGGCTAGGGTTAAGACTAAAGTAAAAGTTTAGGTTTATGTTGGGGCTAGAGCTAGGTATATTTGACTTTCTGAAATTTACCGTAAGGTCACGTATTTTAGATGGACGGGGCGGTTCCTATTCTCGTGTCCTGTTTAGGCAGCCGTACAAGGCATCCCTACCGCCATGGCAATATAGGCGATCGGCAGTTAATATTTGCAGAATGGGCAAAGCGCGCTGATACTGAAACCTGCCCGCTTGAAAATTTTTCACGCCAGCCTAGTTTCCGCACCCTTTGGCCGGTTGGTGATTGGAAATTGGACGTTGGGCCTGGGTAAACGAAGCAGCTACCTATCGAAATTCTTGCTTTCTACCCCACAAATACTGCTGCCGTACATAGCTCGTTCGATCAGAGTGTGACTTTCGTATGCGCAGGTCCGACTGCCTGACTATGGAATCTTACTAAGAGTGGGATATATTAGCAGGGCACGAGGAAAGGCCAATAAATTCGTCCAATCTGTAGGAACATTTAAGCATTTCCGTTTTGCGCCTTTAACGTTCCGCCAGCTACTGACGAATAGTTCGATCGCAACCGTAGTCTGCCGGTGTTTATTTGATGTCTCACAAATCAGATATCGGTTATATTAGTTTGCCTGAGGAACATTGCAAGGTAAAAGAGCCCCAGAGATTTAAATCGTAGGCAGCCCTATTAAAATAAACTAGGTGCTTCTACTAAAGTTGCATGACGTGAACAACTGTGACGCTTCGAAACTAACTGATACAACAACAGATATACGACTACTTGACCCTGGCGTTCATATCCTTGGCTTTCCGGTGGTTGCATATTATAACTGAGCTGTGACGACCTTCTCTCGAGTCACAGATGTGCAGTATTTGCGACCCATGCTGTGTTTATCAGGTTCACATAGACATCATTCCTGTCCCTAGTTTTGTTTGAATAGTGCTGCTGTATCTGTTGGCTCCATGTTGTTTATCGCGCAAATAGAGCGTACAGTAAAATTAAAGGGATATGGCCAGGAATCTTTAGATATCCCTTCAGCCAATAAAATAATCACAATGCTCACGATTACGGAACATGATTCTCCGTAGGTTGCTGCTTTTTATTTTATAGTACTCCTGTCCAACCATAGTCTTCTTGGATAAACTGTCTGCTTTTATAGAATTTCCAGTTTTTCTTGGTAATTGATTGTAAATCTACGGCATTTAAATTCTCACTCTTTTGCTCCAACGTGCCTATAGTGCAATATCCCTAAACTTTTTATCGTACGTACAAATCATACCGGATTCCCACCAGATATTCGAAAATTTACGGCTTTTACGAGTGATCTTCGAAGAGAATATCATGAGCGTGCTTCAGA
Source organism: Schistocephalus solidus (assembly GCA_017591395.1). Lineage (NCBI taxonomy): Eukaryota > Metazoa > Platyhelminthes > Cestoda > Diphyllobothriidea > Diphyllobothriidae > Schistocephalus > Schistocephalus solidus. The sequence goes on along the minus strand of WEDG01000792.1, from coordinate 180,964 downwards.
CAACTGCTCACCCCAGCTACTTAAGAAACCGTAGGAGCAGGTAAAAACGAGCCTCCTATTTCAATAAATATATGCACTTGTTAGGCATTCTGGTAATAAACCCTTCCATGCCTACAGACATAAAATTAACCTATTTATGAACATACGAGATGTAAGGTATTTACTTGGTGCCGTTCTGAATGATTTCCTAAAATCTCTTTTGATAATATACACTTTATCCACTTAGTGTTATCACTCAGAAACGATTGTCGTCCATAAAATCTGTTTTCCTTTCCACTACCCCCTCTTGTTCACGAATTTGCTTCCTCACATCCCCGAGAATACCTATAGGCGACAACTCCATCTGTACGTACCCTATGACATTCGTAGCTGTATTTAACCCTTTGCTTAGAGAAGCGTAGGCAACAATATCTGATGTTGACCCTCTCGATAGATCGCGGTGTCAGGAAACAACGTAAGAATTTAGATTTAATCGCTCATCGAAGGTGTGCCCTCTTTTCCTATTGTGGTATCCATTGGTTCTGGAAATAGTTTTTTTCTGCCCTTATTTTTGCCTCTTTTTACCTCATTCCTTAGTAATCTTTTCTTAGTATTGCGGGAATTTTTCGCCCTGTCGAACATTAAGTAGCATTTATATTCACACCACAACTATGAATCACCCGACTTTACACTTTCGTACTCGTTTCCCCTCCCCCCTATATACATGCGCACTTGTTATTTAGAAGGATGGATCTTTTTTTTCGCGTACCCTTGTAAACGTCGTACAGAAGTGTGTCTGTGGTATTATGTTTCCTAGAATTCTGCACTTTAAAAAAATATAGTCTGACAGCGAGTATGCACTGCTTAGTGGTGTTAGGCCAACTGTATTATTTTTTTAATTATTTACATTTTTCCCATTTGGATCGTCCGAAAAAACGTAAGCATTGGAGTAAAAAAACAGTGTCCATTGGTTGTATGCTTGAACGCCATACGGGTTCGCTTCAATCTCCAGCTATTGCACGGCTTCGTGTGCTCATAGTGTTATCACTTCCGCTTCGTCCTTTTCGCCAATCGAGAATCTACCTCAAAATTGAAACCTGTATATTATTAAACAGTTGTGAAATTTTGCCGCATATACTGTGATTTTCAGTGAATTTTCTGTGCCTTTTGATATCCGTTCTTACAGTCGCTGAGCTGATCGCTGTATTTAAAGGAAAAACAGATAAAACAACAACCTTCTAGTAGATATAATTAAACGCGATTTATCCATGTCTCTTACGGTCTTTATTTGTGACAGTTATGTTTTCTGTCACTTACGTTGTAAATGGGGTCGCCACGGTGTGCCGGACACGACCGCATGTCATTACTGCTTTGGATTCAACAACAGGTGCATATAATTTCAAAACTTCTGCTCCTTCGCTTGTACAGCCTATCCTCTGGCTCTGATGTGCGGTTATTTTGCGTTTTCCTTTTATTTTTCTCCTTTTAACCCTTCAAAAACAACCTCCAACTACCGCGAATGATTTATACCTTACACCCAGTCGTGCCCAATTCTTTCATTTCATCCTCAAAAGTAGCTTGCATACTTTTTTTAAGGTCGCGTAAATCTTGGCTGCCGTAGGATTCACTCCTATACGCCAGTTTTCCGCTTATATTTTTGCGAACATGGTCCATCCCGTCTCCGATCTTCTTGACTCTGTCTTGATACCGGGATGTAGGGGGTACTAGTTAGGGTTAGCGCCACACAGGTAGAATTTGGTCGTTCCATTTGTCTCGTTTAAGCGGTGAATGCTCCTGTGGCCGCCTCTAACTGGTAACCAAACCTTCACCAGTGTCTCCTCGTAACTGGGCTCATCCCAACGGCCACACCCTGGACAACCGTCACGACCGGTGGGCTAAACCGGGTGAGGGTCCTCGGGGCTGTGTGTTCCTCCGCACCCGGTATGTCTGACTCCCGAACTTCCCACCTCCCCCCTCTCAAAAGGTCCTACAGTGGGGGCGACAGCAACCCCGTAGGCGGCCCAGGCTAACTCGGGTCGTTCTCCCACTAAAACAAAACCGTGACCCATAGTGGAGGTCGGCAGCCATCTGGAATGTTCCAGCAGCCCTTTTTAGGGACAGCACTGCTTGCCTCCACGCGGAGGAAGGGGCTAGAAATCTTGCCCTAAACAAATGCTGGGTCTCACGTCATGCAGACGGCCGCGGCTCGCAGATCGCAAAATACGCGGTCGTAAAACTCAAACAAACAATACCCCTCGTCCCCACCCCCGCGCCATACACTCCGGGCCGCTCGGGTGAGTCCGCTCACACTAGTAGCCTGAAGTATTCGTTCTTTTTTACACAATCCGAGGAGCAACCGACCGGAACGGAGGATGGCGGTAGTCTCTCGGGAACTGGCGCGCTACAAGGTTGACATTGCTGCTCTCAGCGAGACCAGATTCTTTGAACAGGGTCAGCTGGATGAGGTGGGTGCCGGCTACACCTTCTGGAGCGGCCGGCCAAAGGCTGAGTGACGCAACGCTGGTGTCGCCTTTGCCATCCGGAACGACATCGTGGGACGTCTGCCCTGTCTGCCTCAGAATATTAATGATCGCCTTATGAGCCTCCGCCTGCTTCTTCGCGGAGATAAGTTCGCCACCACCATCAGCACCTACGCTCCCCCAATGACGAGCTCTGATGTGGTGAAGGACAAATTCTTCGAGGACCTGCACACCCTGCTGGCGACTGGGCCGAAGGCCATTAAGTTAATTGTCCTTGGTCACTTTATCGCCCGCGTTGGGACAGACCACGCTGCCTGGCAGGGAGTGCTGGGTCCCTACGGTCTCGGTGGCTGTAACGATAACGACCTTCATTTTCTTCTTCTTCTGCGAACCTGTGCGGTACACCGTCTCCTGCTGACCAACACCTCCCACCTTCCGACGCGGGAGAAGGTCAGGTGGATGTACCCTCGATCGCGGCGCTGGCAGCTGCTGGACTATTTTCTCGTTCGGAGGCGAGATCAACAGGACGTGCTGGTGACCAAGGCGATCCACGATGCTGATGGTTGGACGGATCACCGCCTCATCGTCTCCAAGATGAGACTCCGACTTCAACCTTGACGAAAGCCCCAAGGTAAGGGACTGCCAGGTAAGTTAAATACTTTTGTAACATTTGTCTGCTCACTGTTTTGATTTCAGCAACCAGCTAACCCAGAAACTGGAGGATCTGCATGCTCCAAATGATAACTTCACCGTGGAGACACGATGGTGTCAACTGCGGAATGTCATCCAGTCCACGGCCTTCGAAGTCCTCGGACGCGCATGACGTCAACACTAGGCTTGGTTTGATGACAATGACGCCAACATCAGCAACTTTCTCGCGGAGAAGAATGGATTACACAAAACCTACATGGACCTTCAGACTGACGCCACCAAAGCAGCCTTCTTCAGATGCCGGCGCCTTGTACAGCAACGGCTGCGGGAGATGCAGGACGCCGGGATGGTCCGAAAGGCTGAGGAAATCCAGGGGTATGCGGACCGCAATGAAATTAAAAACTTTTTCAAAGCCATCAAGGCCATCTACGGCCCGTGCATCAAGGGGATCGCACCGCTGCTCAGCTCTGACGGCACAACACTGCTGACAGAGAAATCGCAAATTCTGAAGCGCAGGGCCGAGCACTTTATAAGTGTCCTTAATTGCTCATCAGCCATCTCCGATGCTGCCATTGACCGGCTCCCTCAAGTGGACACGAACAATGACCTGGATCTGCCGCCTTCCCTACCAGAAACCACCCGGGCCGTGCATCAGATTTCCAGCGGTAAAGCACCGGTATCCGACGCAATTCCATCGGAAGTCTACAAGCACGGTGTGCCCCGGCTGATGGCAGAACTCACAACACTCTTCCGGGAGATGTGGCGCCAAGGAATAGTTACTCAGGATTTCAAAGACGTGACCTTCGTCCATCTCTTCAAGCGGAAGGGGAACCGGCAATTCTGTGATTACCACCGCGGCATTTTGTTGCTCAAAATCGCCGGGAAGATCTTCGCCCGTATTCTTCTCAATCGTCTGAACGATCACCTAGAGTAGGGACTGCTCCCGGAAAGTCAATGTGGCTTCCGGCGACACCGCGGAACAACCGACATGATCTTCGCCGCCCGCCGGCTACAAGAGAAGTGCCAGGAGATGTGAAGCCACCTCTACACTACCTTTGTGGATCTGACACGGTAAATTGCGATGGACTGTGGAGAGTCATGCAGAAATTCGGCTCTTCTGCGCAGTTCACGCACATGGTGCGTCAGCTTCATGACGGGATGACGGCGCGCAGCCCTGACAACGCGATGGTATCCGAAGTATTCGCAGTGACCAACGGAGTGAAGCAGGGCTGCGTACTGACCCCCACCCTCTTCAGTCTCATGTTTTCTGATATGCTGATGTACGCCTACCGTGATGAGCAGCCTGGGATCCGCATCGCCTACAGAACTGATGGATACCTTGTCAACAGTCGTCGTATGCAGGCCCCAACGCGCGTGTCTACGACTACAGTCCATGATCTGCTCTTCGCAGACGACTGTGCCCTTAACACCGTGACGAAGGAGGACATGCAAAGGAGCATGAACCTCTTCGCCCCAGGCTGCACCAATTTTGGCTTTACAATCATTACAACCAAAACAGTCGTCACGTACCAACCGCCGCCCAGCGTGGAATACAATGTTCCCCAAATCAATCTCAACGGCACTCAACTGAAAAATATGGAAACCTTTGCTTATCTGGGAAGCACGCTGTCACGCAACATGAGAATCGACAACGAGGCTGATCAATTGATCTTAAAAGTCAGTCATGCCTTCGGCCGGCTGCAGCCCTCCGTGTGGAACTGCCACGGTATTCGGCTGAACACCAAACTGAAGATGTACAAGGCCGTCGTTTTGGCGACACCCCTTTACGGAGCGGAGACCTGGACCGTTTACTCCAGCCAAGTCAGGAAGCTGAATCACTTCCATCTCAGCTGCCTCCGCAGAATATTGAAGCTGAACTGGCAAGACAGGACCCCGGACACGGAAGTCCTGGAGCGGACCGGAATCCTCAGCATCCACGCCATGCTGAGGCAAGTGCAACTGCGATGAAGCGGCCACCTGGTGAGAATGGGCGACAAGCGATACCAAAACGACTTTTCTACGAAGATGTCGCTACGGGCGCTCGCCGACAGGAGGTCAAAAATGACGCTACGGGGACACTGAAGAAATCTCTGAAGCAATTGCAAATCAACCAGGCCTTGGAAGTGCCACGTACAGGACAGAACGATATGCAGAAGATCCGTGAAGGCTAGTGCAGCAATATATGAGGCCCACCGGATCGCCGCTGCTAAGCCCGAAAGGGCGTCTCGTAAGTCACAAGCATCGCGGATCAACACCGCCAATGCCCAAGCCCTGCCAACGTGCCCACGCTGTCAACGCACAATCCGCGCGCGAATCGGCCTGTTCGAACATCTTCGAACTCAATGCATCAGCAATCGCACAACATCAGCCTATACCACACCTGCCTCAGACCCCATGAAGACGACCACCCTAACCACTGATAACAACTTCATCGATGCCCCGCCGCTCACGATCACAGACACCATCCTCCCTTCATCCCCTGCGCCGATCACGGCGACGAACACCACGTGCCCCACTCCCACCACCTCAGTAGCCACCTCAAACTACCTGCTACCCCCAACACCACCACCGCCCCCAGTACCAGCGATGGGGAATCGGTTCTAACCTGTCCGCATTGCGGTCGCATATTCACCTCACACATCGGCCTGGCCGGTCACTTGCGAATCCATTGCACAGAGACTGGCGAACTAGGGCCTGAAGCACCTACACACAGCAGAGACCACTGCCTCCAATGTTCTCACTACCCACGCGCATTCCCTCACCGCATGAGCCTATTAGGTCTCATTCGTCTCCATGAAAACCTGCTGTAGAACGCCGCTGGCTATACCACAACACTAAATCTCTCCTAATCAGCCTCTGCACCTTACTTCATCACACGCAACACCACATAAAACATGTTCTCAGTTTGCATAGCTGCTTGAGATGTAAGTATGATATTCGTCTCCTCCATGTGGCTCCTCTGCTGCATGTGGGATCTGAGTTTGAAAATATCACGGGATGAGAAGTGCCGTGGGTTGGAAGGTTTCCAACTGACAATTACACTCAGACCTCATAGTCACTCCAGTGTGTGTTGCATAGAGTGGCTGAGCGGTGGTGTAAGAGTCAGGATGCAATGACTCCTTCTTAACGTGACCTCTGGCTATGCAACACATGTGAAATGTGAGCCTTTTAACCCCTTGCTGTTTAAACTCCTGGTACTTCTTTTTTGGGGGGGAGGTCGTGTACGTAGTACGCGTAGACGAGGTAACTAGCACCTGTGCCCACTTCCGCATTAGACAACTCACCGGCTCGGACGGTGGTCTGATTGTGGGGGTGGGGAGGAAGTGAGGTCGACGGCCCTGCACATTTTCCTCACTATAAAAATATTTAACGCGCTTGAAACTATCGCGGTTCGCCAAAAGCCGTGACTTGAAAGGTTTCCAACTGACAGGATAACTCGGACCGCGTGATCAGTCCAGTGTGTTTTGTGTGGAGTGGCTGACTGGGGGAGTGAGAGTCAGGCTGCAATGGCTCCTTCTTAACTTGGCCTTTATGGCACTTCCACTCCGTGGGATCTGAGCCACATGTAGTGGTACGCCCAGGGGTGGCTCCGGCCGTGCCAGCCACCTGCGCCCTCTCCCATCTTTGGTCTTCTTGAATCTGTCTTGACACCGGGCTCAGGTGGGGGCAGATAAGAGAGTGCGGTAGATGCAGCGCAAGTATACTATCACTTTAAACTAAATCACGCGCATGTCACCGTCCCTGCACCACCCTTCCGTGGAGCATGTGATGGACCTCGTCGTAATCGACGATCGAACTGTCTTGTGTGTTTCCTGTGTGCTGTTCAACGACCATTTCTAGCTAATTACGATGTTTTTATTTTTAGTGAAAGCGTAGAGGCCCTTGGTCCTAACACGGTGGATTTATGATGCAGGTCCCCCGCACTTGCTTGCCTTTCGTGGATTTCATTTTATTATAAATTGCCACCTGAACGCGTTTGGTCCTCATTCTTAGTGACCCATACCCATTTTTCGTCTTATCTCCTTGGCTATTCTCGCCATAAGCTGTTGTTTTATCTTCTTTCTTTGTGTTGTTTTGGAGCCGGAGTTAGTCAACTCTTGGTTGTAGTTGCTATTCCACGGAAAAAGGCAAAATACTTCTCACTTCTTGTTTTGTTAATAATGGTTTTGCCACATTCCTGCTGTATCTTTACTACTTGCTCTTTACTTGTTCTTTTTCCTTGTTACTTTTTTCTTTTTACTTGAACTATTGATAAGCTGTACTTTGTGCTCTCTTTTCCTCCTCATCTTTATTTAACTGACAGTTTTTGTTTTGACTCAAATAGAAACGTGCGCACTGTACAGAACTCTGCTGGTTTCTCTAATGTGGACAGACGGCCGGTTACTGTTTCTTTGTGTTCTCTGAAGTCCTGAGCTGTTTACTTATTTGCTTAAACTATACCGAAGAAGCTCTTTCTTTATGACTGGATAGTCTGAAATTGGCAAGTCTCACGATGTTCTGTTGCAGCACGATACTGGTGAGGGTGTTACTCCACGACGTTTTGTTATGGTTTAAGAAATACGCCTGTAGCAACGATAGCGGCTAAACGTTCGTCAATTACAGGTGCGGTATAGGAGTCCCTGTCGAATAGGATAAAACCTTAACAGTCTTTCAATGGCAAAAAAACTTGCGCCCGGGAAGACGCACTTTGATAAATTCTCGGGCTCTGCAAACCTCTCAGAAATTGAACAATTGACAGAATATTTTGTTAAAAGTACCCCTTTAAACCGTTACACCTGTTCGTCCATATGGATATGCTGCCTCAAATTGATTGTCGCGGACACTGTTTGGTTCATGGCCGCCCTCGAGACTGCTTTGATGAACTGGGCTCTCTGGTCTGTGGGCATACCATCTCCGAGAGTTAGTTACTGCGTCGCTTTTGTTATACGTGCTAAAGAAAATGAACCAAATGATGCCAAATGGCTTATCAATCCGTACTTACATAGCGATCGATGCAAATCCATTGTCCTTTTAACCAGAGTGCGCTAACAAAATGAGAAATCGGACCGCTTGTATGAGGTATTTCCTTGCTATAGCTCAGTGTTTTCTAACGAAGAGAGGGTAAAAGAGCCGGGTTGAGGGCAGCAATACCACCTTCATGAGATGGGTGTCGAAAACCGTTCCGGAACAACCCAGTCGTCTTTCTTGGATGGCTTGAATCCTCCTTGGTTATGTTGCAGCAAATATACACTGTCTCATAGGAGAGGACATCGATGTACTTCATTGGAAGGGTAATCCTCGGTGAGCGGTGGTCATTTATCCCCAATTTCCACTCATCTTTCTAACGCACGACACAACGCTCGTTAGCGGGTGCGTGCATGTTTATGGCGATGGAAATGTCACGTCAGGCCCGTAGGCACTTTCAAAGGATTTCGAAAACCCCGCGAGCAACATCGATTCGGGTCACGATGGCATTCTTACTTTGTTTATTCAGCAGCAGCCTCTACCTGAAATATTGGAGTAGTGTGCAAGAAAAATATACCATTGTGCGAAATTCTAAGGGGGAATCGATTCCCGTGTTCTGCCTATTTGAACCCATATACTCCTTCATATTGACGGTTATTAATTCCGATAGATTCCTCCTCCTGGTCAGGTATACAGTTAGATAAAACTGGTCTTCCGAGCATTTGTGGAGAAGTCAACTGCATGTGGGTTTTGATTTTTCCTGACACAGCCTATTTCAGTTATTAGTTAGGGGATCTCAGGATGGGCGGAAGGACAGGCACCTGACTGTCGGTTGCTAGTAGCTACTATGACCTATGAACTTAAATGTTCGTGCCCATCTCGAAACCCGGCATGGTTGAGTCTCTTCCTAAAACCCTGTGCCCCATGACATCGCCCGGGTGTGAGTAGTGAAGATCTTTGTGGCATCACCGATGGGAATTCGCCGGGGTAAATCATGTAATTAATCTTATCTTTCGCTGTGAGTACAGAGATAAAATGATACCTGAGTTATAGACATCAGGAACCACCTCATGGGGACGGGATGCTATGTTATCGGAAGTGTTCGATTTCTGTGGGAATATCATCATGCTTGGGCACCTTGTGCAGCCTCCGTATTACATCGTTGATTTCTGTCTCAGGGGCTCTCAGGACTCTCTCGAGGGCTAAGAAGGCTATAACGCTGATCTTGAGGAGATTTGGGGGCGTGATAGGTTGGTAAACAACGTTCTCGATATCTCCCTCATCTTCGTCTGTTTTGCTCCAAGGCAGAGTGGGACGAGTGAGTTCCGTTAACGATCGGTGGGCGTTTGCCAACGAAAAAGCAGAAGATATAATATGCTATATAGTCTATTCGTTGCATCAGTTATAGCATAGTGAATACACAATGGTTGTAAGAGCCTCTTCTTCAAGCAAACTGGCAAAACGTCAGGCCCCGATAAAAGTATTTTAAATTAACTGCCGAACAGAGTCTTTTCAACGCGATTGCAGTGGTTAAAAATTTCTGCAGCTTTGTCTTGGCGAGAAAGTTAACTTTGAATTAGTGTTGCACCAATATCCAGAAAAAGGCATTCCAGCCTCCTTCGTCTTTGTCAGCATTGTTCATCTGCGTCTACTACTACTACTACTACTACTACTACTACTACTACTACTACTACTACTACTACTACTACTACTTCTACTACTACTACTACTACTACTACTACTACTACTACTACTACTACTACTAATACTACTACTACTGCTACTATTAATACTACTAGCCGCTGTGCGGTTGCTGGCGGTGCTCAAAAGTGAACCCAAAGGCAGAACGGGATGAGGGAGTTCAGTTTGCGATTTGTGCGCGTTCATCAACGAATGCAACCACGAGAAATGCCGAAAGAAGTGAATAGGGGAGTTCCAGGAAGCAGTCGCTTTCGGCACTCGTAACCGAAGTGGTCCTATAACGCTTAAAGTCACTGACTCTCTAGCATAACAGACCAAGCGCATTTGTTCGGTATGTGAATTATCCGTTCATTGTCATTGAAGATGATGAGGTTTTGATGATGAAAATCATCTTGACGTCATTTTCTCGGTAAAGTGCTCAACTAGCCTTCCTTGATACCCTGTTCCATCGCACAGCGAACAACTTCAGGTGGCTGTTGAAGCAATTGAGGAGGATGCGAGCGAAGACTTAACCGGCGAGTTTGAGCGAGATTCCTCGCTGGTTGTCGCAGATTTGGCAGAATTCGTCTTATCTCCTTGGCTATTCTCGCCATAAGCTGTTGTTTTATCTTCTTTCTTTGTGTTTTTTTGGAGCCGCTGTGGTTGCTGGCGAGCAAGTTAACTTTGAATAAGTGTTTGCACCAATATCCAGAAAAAGGCATTCCAGCCTTCTTCGTCTTTTTCAGCATGTTCATCTGCCTCTACTACTACTATTACTACTACTACTACTACTACTACTACTACTACTACTACTACTACTACTACTACTACTACTACTACTACTACTACTACTACTACTACTACTACTACTACTACTACTAATACTACTACTACTACTACTACTACTACTACTTCTACTACCACTACAACTACTACTACTTCTACTACTACTACTACTACTACTACTACAAATACTACTACTAATACTGCTACTATTAACAAGGTATCCTCTTTCCGATACCATGGCAGAAAACGAAAGCAATTCACAACGAGTGAGTTCTGCTAGCGATCGGTGAGCATTCATCAACTAATGCAAGTCAGCATTCCCGATCTGAACCGGCAAGACAGCGAGCCCGGGGTTCAATGGTTAGAGCGTTGGACTTCTGATCAACGGGTCGCGGGTTCGAGCCTTGGGTGGGGCACCAGCTGGGGTTGGTTATGGCGGACTGGGGACGGCTAATGAGCCAGAAATCCCCATTCCAGTGTCTCGTGTGTGTCGGGCATTTTATTATGTCTTTACTACTACGAGCCGCACTGCGCCTGTTGGCGGGGCTCGAGCGTGAGCTCTAAGGCAGAGTGGGACGAGTGAGTTACATTAACGATCGGTGGGCTTTCGTCAACGAATGTTTTCCAAGTGCTCGTACCAGCGCGAGAACTTGGATGCCACTCACATCGCGAACAGTCATTCAGTGTCGAACGCCTTCGACTAATGAAACGGATAATCTGGTACAGTATTCGAGGGTCAACAACGTTTGTGACCTGCATCACGAAAGTCACTATTTCAGTCCAATAGTCCTCGTACCCACCTCTAGCCAACCAACCTCATTTTCTGGAGTTAACAGCAGAAATCATAATTAAAGGAGTTAGTGCGGTTTTTTTTGGCAGACACCTCTAGACGCCTTCTCCTATAGCACAACTGGTTGCTTTCGGGGGCTTTCAGCTGAGAAAGTCAATGGTGAACATTCAGCACTGTTTTTTTCCTTTAGATTTTAATGAAAGAACAGATTTCTGTTCTTAGAACGCCGTTAGTTGTGGTGAGTCGGAGTTCAAATAAACGGTGGGCGTCTTACGATTAATTGTCCCTGCTACGTTTCAGCAGTTGTTATGGCGTACAGGAGATGACAGAGATATTGGTACACTGCCTCATCAGTCGTGCGGAAGCTAGTCGAATACTGTCCGGCTCCCACACCTGTCGTGGGCAATCGGCGATTAGTGTCTGCCAGAAGAAACGCGTATTCCACTGTGGTAGAGGATCAAATGGGATTTGGCCCCTGAGATCTAAGTATTCTGCAAACTAGATTCCGGAATTCGGACTTCAGACGAGCAGCAGACATCCATATTGCATTGATAAAGACTGCGTGCCTTAAGAATTTGTGTACAGGGCTCCAGGAAATGTTGGCAAATTTAAACATCCAATATCAACGTCTTTAGTGTGTGGGTGTGTCTTTTTAGGAGATACGCTGTGAAGGAAGTCGTAAACCACGTACCTTGCCTCGTTTAAGTGGTAGCTGCTCCTTGCGGCCCTCAAATAGCACTCAAGTCTCATCAGTGAATACTAGAAGCTAGGCTCCTTCCAGCGGCCAGAGCCCGGTAACCGCCTGGACGTCTGGATACTTTCGAGGAGGGCGTACGTTTTTTGTGTTTGCCCACTCCCAGTACTTCTACTACATTCCACTTAGTATAGCCATACGAAGAAGGCAACTTGCAGTAATATAGGTGGCTCAGGCTTACTTAGGTCACTCTTCCACTAAAAAGCCGTCGGAAATGCATCAACTGCTCTCTTTAGGGATAGCCCTACTTGCCGGCTTACGAGGAAGGGGACTAGAAAAGTTATCCTAAGCAAATTATGGACTTACCCATTTGCACACCGATCATAAATAGCAGCTGTAAAATTCACCGTAGTTCCGATTGCCCATACACAATCCCACAGGTTGCCTATTGACTCACCTCACACTGACAGCCTGAAATTTTCACTCTGTTAGATATATCACGAAGAGAACGACCGGAAGGAAGGATGGCGTTAACCACTCAAGATGTTTAGAGCTAAAAGTGGACATCGCTGTCCTCAGCAAGACCCGATCTCCCGAACAGGGCCAACTGGAGTAGCTACTTAAGGGCAGAGCTACGCAATGCTGGTCCTAGCCTTTACTATCCGAAACGACATCGTGGAAGGATTGCCCCATCTGTCACAGGCAGCAGCAACGTCTTGAGTTTGATTCTGCCCTTCACGGAGCTAACATCACCACCGTCGTCAGTGCCTACGCTCCCCAATGATCATTGCTAAAGTGGCGACGAACAAGCTATACGAGTAAGTGTAGGCCCTGTTGGCGACTGTGTCGAAGATGGAAAAGTTGATTGTCCCTGGCGAGTTCAGTGCTCGCATCGAGACGAACCACGCTTCTTTCGAGGCAGTGCTAGGTCGCCAAGGAATTGGCGACTGCACCGAAAGCAACATTCTTACGTGAACCTGTGCGAATTACCCCTTCCTCCTGACCAACACTCTCTTCCGCCTTCTGGACGCGGGGAAAGTCCATTTGGACAGTCCATGACCTCGTTATCTCTGAAATGAGGCCCCAACTGCAGCTTTACAGGAGACTGTAAAGCAGTTGGTTAACAGATAAGATAAATACTGCTATGTTAAATGTGCCTGTTCATGGTTTAGATTTCAGAAATCAACTGGTCCAGCCTCCGGACGACCTGAAGGCTTAGGACGAAAACACAACCGTGGCACATAATTCACCTTGATGCAGTAGACATCGTTGGCTACCAGTTTCCTCAAAAGGAGGACTTGTTTGTCGAAGCTAACGCAAAAATCAGCAAATTACGCGTCGAAAAGTGGCTGCACAAAGCCTACATCAACTGCCGCAACGACTCAAGCAAAGGGCCTTCTTCAAATGTCGCTGCTTGGCACAAATCGACTGCGGGAGACGTTAGACTCCTGGATGGATCACAAGGTAGTTGAAAACCAGGGATGCGCGGGCCACAATGCAGCAAATAATGTATTGGCCTCCATCAAGTTATTCAACGGCAACCACACCAAGTGAACCGTGCCACTACTCAGCTTCGTTGAATCAACATTTCTGACGGAGGAATCGTAACTTCTGAAGTGTCAAGTCGAGCACTTCAAGTGTCCTCAATCGACCATCCAAAGACTTCAACACCGCCATCAACCGGCTTCCCAAGTGGAAACAACGACTTGGACCTTCCGCCTTCCCTCTTATAATCAATCAGAGCTGCTCAACAGTTCTCCAGCTGGAAAGCACTAGGATCCCACACAATCCCGGTGTAACTCTACAAACACTGCGGTCCTCAACTGACGAACAAATTCGTACCACTGTCCTAAGATCTATGACGGCTAGGGCAAGTCCACTAGGAGAAAGAACGCGACAATTGTCCATACCTTCTCAACCATACCACCCTCCGAGGTGGTCAGTTGTCTGATGTGGGAGTGGACGCATTCGTTGACGGACAGGTGTACTGTCTACGCGCTACAGCACGACCTGACCCCCTTCACACACACAAAACTATGGAGCAAAAAGTAGTCAGCGCCGTTTGAATCCCAGTCCACCGGTCGGCCACTCAACGCTCAACTCAAACCGGGCCGACGGCGTTGTCTGGTGTAAGCGTCAGTTGGCGGCTTTCCAAGCCACTGTTTCCAGGAAACCGTGATATTATGAGCTACGCGATGTCGGTAAGGGTGTTGGGTATGCATTGGTGGAGGTGCTGGGCGTTAATGTGGTTTAGACTACGGAGGTTTACCGCAGGTTTTCGTGGAGACGCAGGCAACCTAATAGGCCCATGTGGTGTGTAACTGCGCGGGAGCAGTGAAAGCAGTGGAGGCGGGTGCGGTGACTGTATTTCGGAGCCTTTAGGCACTGGTTTACCAGTCTCCGTGCTATGGATTCGCAGGTGACCGACAAGGCTGATGTGTGATTTGAAGTTGCGGGCGTATTGAGGGTAGGAGAAGTAGGGATGGGCTGGGAGGTTGTCGCTTGGGTTAGTGGTGGTGGCTGTTGCGGTGACAATGGCAGGAGCATAGGACGTGTGTGTGGGGGTATCGGAGCTGTCAACATTGCGGTGAATTCCGCTGTCATGGATGCGCGTGTGACCGAATAGGCCCATGCGATGAGTGAGTGTGCGACGGCAGTAAAGGTAGTTGATGTGGTGATCTCTGCTTTAGGTTGGTGCTCCAGGCACTGGTTCACCAGTCTCTGTGCGATGAATTTGCAAGTGACCAACCATGCCGGTACGTGTGGTAGAGATGCGGTCACAATGAAAAGAGGTTAGGACCAAGTCCCCGTCGCTGGTATTGATGATGGTGGTGACGGCGGTGGTGACGGCGGTGGTGGTGGTTGTGATTGTGGAGGTATCAGATGATGAGTATTGGTATGTGGTACCTTCGGTGGAGGCTGTACGGAAATAAGTGCCAGTGGTTACCTTCGGGGGAATCCAAATTATGGTTGGCAGAAATTTGACGCAGACGTTGAAGTTGACTGATTGTTGTTGCATTGCGTCCGAAAGTGTTCGATCTGACTGATTCGCGCACTGGAGGTGCATTGAAAGTGTGGGCATGTTGGTAGGGCTTAGGCATTCGCGGTTGTGGTCCAGGGCGCTTGTGACTTGCGTACCGCCTTTTTGGCCTTGGCGGCGGCTATCCGGATGGCTTCATAATGTGCTGCTCCTGTCTTCACTGTCCTATTCCAGTCCGATCGGTTATGGGCGGGGTCCTCCCAGTTTTCCGCGTTGGTCTGCAGTTGCTTCAGGGAAGTCTTAAGTGTCCTTGTAGCGTCACACTTGATCCCCCTGTCGCCGAGAACCCGTGGTGACATTTCCGTTGAATCATTGTCTGGTTAGTATCTCGTCGTCCATTATCACATGGTGGCCGCTCCAGTGCAGGGTAGATGCTGAAGATGCCTGTTCGCTCCAGCACTTCTGTGTCCGGTGTCCTATCTTGCCATCAAAGCTTCAGTTTTCTGCAGAGGAAGCAGAGATGGAAGTGGTTCAACTTCCGCGCCTACATACGGTACACCTTTCAGGTTTCCGCTTTATACATCAACTTCCGCAAGATGGCAACTTTGTACATCTTGAGCTTGATGCAAAGGTGAAGGTCTTATCGATCACAGACGATGTTCTGCATGTGTCCAAATGCTAAGTTGGCTTTGGCGATCCGATGGGCGACCTCATCATCGATTTTGGTGCTTTGGGAGAGGTTGCTTCCCAGGCAGGTGAAGGTGTCCACGGCTTTCAGTTCAGCGCCATTGACATTGACGTGTGGGGGGCATTGAGGTGATATTGGGCGATGGTTGATGCCTGACCACCGTATTCTCCACGTTGATAATCAGTCCGAGGTCCTTTCCTGTCGTTGCATTGAATGTACAGTCGTCAGCGAAGAGAAGTTCATCGATGGTGACTGTGGATACACGCGACGGGGATCGCATGCACCGTTGATTAAAGGACTTGGCCATCCATCTGGTAAACGATGCGGATCCCGAGGCATTCGTCATGGTAGGCGTCCATTTCTATGACACAGAACATGGGACTAAAGAGGGTAGGCGCGAGGACGCAGCCCTACTTCAGTCGGTTGGTCACTGCGAATGCTCCTGAGACGGCTCGTTGTCCCTGACGTGCGCCACCATGCCATCATGAAGCTGACGAACCATGTGGGTGAATCAATTGGGACAGGCGAGTTTCTGCATGCTCTTCCACAGTCCTTCGCGAGTTATCGTGCGAAGGCTTTAGTCAGGTCCATGAAGGTAGAGTAGAGGTGAGTCCGCATCTCCTAGCGCTTCTCCTGCAGCTGACGCACAGCGAACAGCTTCAGGTGGCTGTTAAAGCAATTGAGGAGGATGCGGGCGAAGATTTAACCGGCGAGTTTGAGCAGCGAGATTCGTCGCGGGTTGTCACAGAATTGGCGGTTCCCATTCTTCTTGTAGAGATGAACGATTGTGGCGTCCATCTCCTTTAGTACTACATTTGCTGCTGGTCATCAGACTGAAGCGATTCGCACAACTTTGATATAATCGCCTTCGCAATTGGCTTCTGCATTCAGGAAGTGGAATATAATAGACGGCCATAGTCATTGGAGCAAAGGACAGAGACGGTTCGAGCTGATATGATAGCCAATGAACGTGAAGGAACGGGCTCTAAACAGCGCAGTTAGAGAGAGAGGTTTTCATACCAACTATTTAATATTGCTAACTGAAAAAGCGAACTGATGTTCGTGCCCATCGGCAAATCAGCTCGCCAGTAGGATCTCACTTATTTCGGCAGGGAAGAAATCTGCGACTGAGAAAAAAGCGCGAGCAGGAGAAATTACCGAGGTTTTGTAGGGTCGATCGTTCGGAGCTTTGAAGTTTGCCCAGTGGGATAATGTTCTACCACATGATATATGATTCCAACTTTGAGTAGAAGACTTCACATGTAAAAAGGTGTTGGTTAGACGCTAAACTTCCTGCCATTTTTCGATCCCTCGTCAATCCAATATTTCTTCTTACTTGGAATAGGATACCTAAGAATATTTGGCTTATGTTTCTACTATAGTACAAGGCAATGTTAACGCTGTAGTATGAAAAGCTGTAATACCAAATGAATAAAAATGGCTGTCATCGTACAAAATACGTTTGTATAAATCATTATGATTGCACATTCATAAAGAAAGTTGAATAAGCAGGATGGATGGCGATAAAGTATATATTGCAGGCTGTCCGATAGACGATTTTAACAGCCGCAAATGTTTATGAAGTTTTCGATATTCCCTCCGCAAGCAATGTGCAGCCGTAAGAGAAAGGCTGTTCTCATAATTCTTACCGTGCAGGAAAGGCAGGTTTACAGTAATTTACAAAGACAGCCATCAGAAATATCCAAAAACATTCCCGCAATTTAAAAATGAAAATAAGGGACTTCGGCAAATGCTGAGAAATTTGTAGATAAAGCAGCACAGTTCGGCCCTCGGTCATCACAATAGACGAAAACATGCCTAAAACGAACAATAAACATAGGGAACAAAGGAGGAACAGAGGCAAATGCTACTGTTAGTGAGAGCATATTATGATGACGACCAAGGGGACGCCAACGGTGATGTATGCTAAATTGAAGAAAACATGTGAGAAATAGAAAGAGCAAAGAGCAAGTGCTCGCGTAAGTCAGTTACGGCTCTCCGTCTCCCTACTGCTCACCCCGACATAAAAGAGTAATAGAGGGCGAAATGCAATTTCGTAGATATCCCCGAAAATTTCACTGTACTGTTTCACTTAACCAACATAATGGACCAGATATAAGGTCGACAGTTGTCTGTGACATATTAGCAGACCTATTTAGAGCTGAAATGCTTGCCTCCGCACGGACGAAGAAGCTAGCACGCTTGCTCTAAAACTACTACAAATGCTGTCATCCTCAATCTAATCGTGTTCCGAAGACCTGAAACCCGCATTCGTGACATCATGCGGACCACAACGCCCATCATCCTCCTCCAACCTATCTCGTCAGATTGACCTCACCCGCTTTGATTACCAAGATTATCTGTTCTCCTCTGGATTAACCAGTCCAAGCTATGGACAGTTCTGGTCAATCAAAAACTGATTCCCTGCATCATACACAGCGCCACACTCAGTCAGATCCGCTTCCGAGTACATGACTGGCTGAAAAAGTTTGCAATCATCTATAACTCTTGTGGGAGTTATGAGCGCAAGGAAGCCTGTTGTGATACTTGCTTTGGCCCTTTTCCTCAGTAAGCAACTCGTTGATGATTTCTTTCCTTTTTCGAAGTCATTTAAATTATACACCCGTCTAGGTGAATTGCATTTACAAAGAGGAGCTTAGTTGATAGGGGGTTTGGCAGATCTGAACGATTCAGAGGACCCAGTTGTGAAAAAACATCAACGACCTTAGTAGGATTTAATCCGACGACAAAAAGGAGAAAGTTTTATTAAAGCCAACGCTCCAGACATCTCCGATACGAGACCCCACTGGCAGCTGCGAGTTTAATCACACTTGGGTCAGTTTTCCCCGCCTAGCCTACTGCAACGTTCGTCATCCGCTAATTCTGATACAGCAAGCTGACTTTCCAAGCTGTATAATTAAACGCTTGGCTACCGGTGGGGCCTCGTGGCTCAGGTGGCTAGAATGCTGACTGTTGTGGGTTCGAATCCAACCTAGGTCAGTGAGTTTTTCATAACTGGGTCAAATGAATGATCAGTTTCTCCGAACAAGTCCGAAGATGGAGCCTATGTAGAAAACCTTAACTGAGTGGAAGATTAAAAGTAACTAAGATGGTGGTGGCGGCATCGATTGTTACCAAGCTGAGAGCTAACCGTAAAGGTTGTGGTTGCCAACTGGAGGTTTAGGAATGTGCCTGAACCTTACCCGGCTGTGATCTCTCGATTGGTGCGGTGGTGTCCGCAAGCCGGAGGTCAAGTCACACGTGTTTGAACATTCAAGGAATGCTGGGCAGACTAAAGATGATATGGGCAAACCGCGTTTACGAACGTGACAGCGGACATCAACACTCCAAAGGCACGGGGAGAAATTTACCAACATTTTCAGCTCTTATGAATCCATGAGGACGAAACAGTAACAACACGGAGGAGATTTTCTACCAAATTCTTCACGTCCTTCTTGCGTTACTGTTATTGGGATAAAGTCAACCTTGCTCGACCACCTCTATCCTTGAATAGGTACAGATAAAGCCAACTGGGCAATGGTTGGCCCTCGGCGAGCGCGTGGGTGATCGCCACTTCAAATTTCATTATCAGCATGCCATTAGTTCACGTCACTGATAGAAATATATTCTTCAAATTGCAAAAAAGGGAATTTTATGTGAGCGCGTTAGCAATCATCGCACCGCGCTGGAGTATTGACTATGCAAGCTGGAGTTACTAATTATGGTAGGTAAGGTGTTAGATAGCCATCACATCATATAACTACCGCACCCCTTATGCGTCCGCCATGCCTATCGATGTCTTTTTCTGATGATACTTTGGAGTGGGAATCGGTGATTTCATGAGAAGAAAATGCTTGCTCCAGCGGTCACACCTACTTTTTCTGAAGTATACGATCAACCCACCGATTGCGCTACATAGTGCTATACTGGCTGATCACCACTTGCCCTCCCATACACATTTTATAAATCGATGTATTTTGCCTGCCATAGCCACGCAAATTACTGCCACCCATCCTACACGCAACCACGCTGTTGTGCAGTTTGCCAGTGTCAGTAAAAACGGTAAAAATATCGTAAATGCCCGTGACACGAGATACGTCGAAGACTGCTGTCATGCCAGTCCCTGCACCTAGTATCATCCTCGGTCAGTCAAAAGACAAAAACAGCTCTCTAGTACAGACGCGAAGAAGTGGAGAATAACGCCAATCTTGAGGCACCTTGCCATTAAATTCAGTAATTTATTCGCTATATTAAGTCTGACTAGCTCAATCCTGTAGTAACCCTACTCTGCTCGCTAGGAGCTGTGGCCGACCGCCATCAATGAACCGCTCACATTAATTGCGTCAGGACTCAAACATCTCATGGTCACTCAGTTCTGTCATAAAGGCGACATTTGCGATGCAAACACGTCGAATAACAGATGCACTTATATTCAGCTATTATACCGACTTCAACTGAGACACACATGCATCCAGACAGTTGTAGTTGTCCATGCCCAATTTGAATAACTCACGTCCCAGCCCATAACCTTCATTAAAGCCATTTAAAACTCCTCCTCAAAAACCTATTTAGGTGGCTAGCACGTCCGATCGGCTTCATTTTAGGTATGAATTAACACCGCAGATCAAACGCTCTGGCATCGCCCACGGAAACTGCTGGATGAGACATCCACACAGTATTCTGTCCACAGCAAACTCTATCTTATTGTAGTCTCCCTCTGAGCCAGCTTCGTTGGACATTGCCTAATGATTTTTAAGGATTCAGTGCACTCGGCCCTTATATATATATATATATATATATATATATATATATATATATATATATATATATATAAGCATATGTGTGGGCTCACTGATCTGCTTAAGGAACATGCATGTTCCGTTGTGCCCTGGAGCTCAGACTAGAGCCCTCGCAGCGGTCGCCATAGCGACGTGTGGCATATGATGGAATGGAACCGACAAAGACAAGGGGAGACCAGAATGGCCATTTCTGGCTTATTAGCCGTCAGCCAGTGATACTCTCAACCCAAGTGTGGCCACAGGGATTCGAAACCCGGACCTTTCGGTAGCTGAGGCTCAGAACGCTACCATTGAGCTACGGCCGTATGTTTTACGTCAGTTGTGATCAAGGAATATAATGATAGTGTAGGGGCTCACCGATCTGCTTAAGGAACATGCATGTTCCGTTGCTGCCCTGGGAGTCAGAATATAGCTCCTCGCAGGCGGTCGCATAGCGACGTGTAGCATAAAGATGGAATGAGAACACGACACAGACAAGTTAGACCGGAATGGCCATTTCTGGCTTATTAGCCGATCATCAACAGCTCATATCAATCCCGCATGTGGCACCTAGCTCGACCAGGACCATCGTAGTTTGAGTCAGAGCGCCTTCCGGTACCATTGACACAGGTCCCCTCAACCTATTCAAAATTCCTTGGACAGCGTCTTTTGACTATGGCAGAAGCAACTACAATCAGGCTACGCAAACCGGTCCTGTGCGCTCAAAAGAACTGTAAACAGGCACCGCAATTACCGTGACCGAAAGCCACCAATTTAGCCGCCTGCATCTAATTAACTGTCCCGGCGGCCACCATTCCTCTGACCACCGGCGGCCACCATTCCTCTGATCAGAAAACGGACCACAATTTTGTTTCTTTCCCCTCCCTCCCCACACCCTGTTAATCGTACAATTCGTTCTACTTAACCCGCGTATTTGACTTAGTTACACCGTGATATAAGTAAAGGCCTGATGAGAATTTATCGAAAGCTAACGTATGCTCGCCAAATTGACTTTTCATATTGAACTTACTTATATATTTAAACTGTTTTTCAGCAACGGTTACTCTAGAGATTTTGTGAATAGATTCAGAAGATATCAGGAATTAAAAGAAAGGGATAAAGAAATATATTGTTTTGATTAAGCGCCAAAATAAAAAAAAGACTGGTGAAAACTTCCATGCATTAAGAACATGTCTGAACGTTTTAACGACACCTGAGGATGCACTTAATTTACGTGGCGCACAAACCAACGACTACACTTCGGAACCAGCTTAGTCACACTAAGGATAGGGTGAGCTATTTTAATAAAAAGAAGTCGTTTACAAGATCCCATGTAAGATTTTCAATACGGTGTATTGTGACCAAACAGAAAAATCGGTCTCTTCACGCATACACGAACACCAGTTGGCTGTAAGGAGACGAGATCACTTATCTCAAGTTGATATGTATACTAGAAACTGGGCAAAAATTTTCATGGGACAAAACTTGCATTGTTGGTTTCTGTCCATCGACGAATGCCAGGAATATTTAGAGGCCATTCACTCTGATGACTCATGCATTAATTGGCACATCTTAATTAGATGCCGTATAAAAAATCTCAAAGAAAAGTGGAAAAGGCTGTAGCAAATCCAGACTGATTTAGCAATATCAATTTTTCCCAAAGCGTGTTAAATTTTAACTATTTTCGCACACCTACCACTAGTCTGACGACAACCGAGAGGACCAGCGACAAAAATTTACTTAAGCAAGTTTCTTCTTGTTTCCCAACGAAATTCGTTGCTTCAAATTATACTTCTAGGAATGCTGTCTTCCAATGCCTACCTTTATATATACATAAGAAGAAGAGCCGGTCAAGGGAATAATAAGTTTAATGTCCTAACGTCTTAAGAGCAAGCAAGCTGCCATCGTCAGAGGTAGGTTCTGTACGGCACCTCACGGTATTTATGGGTTCTGAAGATGTTGGTATTCTGCCTGTTCTACGGCTAATTGTGCAAGATGCACTGCGGGGGAGGTGCTTGTTGTCCTGTTGGTCAGCTCCCTTTTTCCTAGCCTCGTCATTGATCTCCTCTGCATTGTCTGCCTTTTTTTGTCCCAGTCCCGCATATCTCTTTCTTTTCCCCGTTTACGTCTGTCCGTGTGCGTCTCATCGGTGCTTGCTGAGTCGTTACCGGTGCCTCCTTTCCCATCATGCTGATGACCACCGTCGTCGGTTTTCATGTGCAAGGTGAGTTCGCATGCGTCTGCGTTTACTCCTGAGAGGAGGTCTTGCAGGTTTGCGTTCACTATGATTTCTCCTACGGTTAACAAACACCTGCGTTCTCGCTCTGTATGGGCTTGCTTACAATGCGAAAAGTCTGTCTTCCTGTCCGGAATATTTTAGATTGAGCCGGATGGATTAATGTCACCAACTTAAAAATTCATGAGTACAATTCAATTGTCTGCCGAATGACGAGCCCGTGGCTCAATAGTAGAGCGTTCAACTCAATTACCAATGGTCGCGGTTTCAAATCCCAGGTGGCTCACATTTAGGGATTGGGAATGACTGCCTGATGACGGCTTATAAGCCAGAAATGGCCATTCCGGTCTCCCTTGTCTTTGTCGGTTCCACCTTATCAACATATGCTACACGTCGCTATGCGACCGCCTGCGAAGGCTCTAGTCTGAGCTCCAGGGCACTACGGAACATACATGTTCCTTAAGCAGATCGGTGAGCCCCAAACTATCATCATATTCCGATCACAACCGACAAAAACAACGAGCCCGTGGCTCAATGGTAGAGCGTTCGACTCAAAAACCAAAGGTCGCGGGTTCGAATCCCAGGTGTGCCACACTTGGGATTGGGTATGACTGGCTGATGACGGCTAATAAGCCAGAAATGGCCATTCCGGTCTCCCTGGTCTTTTTCGGTTCCACCTTATCAATATATATATATATATATATATATATATATATATATATATATATATATATATATATATATATATATGATAGTGTGGGGCTCACCGATCTGCTTAAAGAACATGCATGTTCCGTTGTGCCCTGGAGCTCAGACTAGAGCCCTCGCAGGCGGTCGCATAGCAACGTAGTAGCTTATGATGGAATGAAACCGACAAATAGACAAGGGAGACCGGAATGGCCATTTCTAGCTATTAGCCGTCATCAGCCAGTCATACCCAATCCCAAGTGTGGCACACCTGGGATTCGAACCCGCGACCTTTGGTATTTGAGTCGAACGCTCTACCATTGGGCCACGGGCTCGTTGTTTTTGTCGGTTGTGATCGGGAATATGATGATAGTGTGGGGCTCACCGATCTGCTTAAGAAACATGCATGTTCCGTTGTGCCCTGGAGCTCAGACTAGAGCCCTCGCAGGCGGTCACATAGCGACGTGTAGCTTATGATGGAATGGAACCGACAAAGACAAGGGAGACCGGAATGGCCATTTCTGGCTTATTAGCCGTCATCAGCCAGTCATACCCAATCCCAAGTGTGGCACACCTGGGATTCGAACCCGCGACCTTTGGTATTTGAGTCGAACGCTCTACCATTGAGCCACGGGCTCGTTGTTTTTGTCGGTTGTGATCGGGAATATGATGATAGTGTGGGGCTCACCGATCTGCTTAAGGAACATGCATGTTCCGTTGTGCCCTGGAGCTCAGACTAGAGCCCTCGCAGGCGGTCGCATAGCGACGTGTAGCTTGCGATGGAATGGAACCGACAAAGACAAGGGAGACCGGAATGGCCATCTCTGGCTTATTAGCCGTCATCAGCCAGTCATACCCAATCCCAAGTGTGGCACACCTGGGATTCGAACCCGCGACCTTTGGTATTTGAGTCGAACGCTCTACCATTGAGCCACGGGCTCGTTGTTTTTGTCGGTTGTGATCGGGAATATGATGATATTGTGGGGCTCACCGATCTGCTTAAGGAACATGCATGTTCCGTTGTGCCCTGGAGCTCAGACTAGAGCCCTCGCAGGCGGTCGCATAGCGACGTGTAGCTTATGATGGAATGGAACCGACAAAGACAAGGGAGACCGGAATGGCCATTTCTGGCTTATTAGCCGTCATCAGCCAGTCATACCCAATCCCAAGTGTGGCACACCTGGGATTTGAACCCGCGACCTTTGGTATTTTGGTGGAACGCTCTACCATTGAGCCACGGGCTCGTTGTTTTTGTCGGTTGTGATCGGGAATATGATGATAGTGTGGGGCTCACCGATCTGCTTAAGGAACATGCATGTTCCGTTGTGCCCTGAGCTCAGACTAGAGCCCTCGCAGGCGGTCGCATAGCGACGTGTAGCTTATGATGGAATGGAACCGACAAAGACAAGGGAGACCGGAATGGCCATTTCTGGCTTATTAGCCGTCATCAGCCAGTCATACCCAATCCCAAGTGTGGCACACCTGGGATTCGAACCCGCGACCTTTGGTATTTGAGTCGAACGCTCTACCATTGAGCCACGGGCTCGTTGTTTTTGTCGGTTGTGATCGGGAATATGATAATAGTGTTGGGCCCACCGATCTGCTTAAGGAACATGCATGTTCCGTTGTGCCCTGGAGCTCAGACTAGAGCCCTCGCAGGCGGTCGCATAGCGACGTGTAGCTTATGATGGAATGGAACCGACAAAGACAAGGGAGACCGGAATGGCCATTTCTGGCTTATTAGCCGTCATCAGCCAGTCATACCCAATCCCAAGTGTGGCACACCTGGGATTCGAACCCGCGACCTTTGGTATTTGAGTCGAACGCTCTACCATTGAGCCACGGGCTCGTTGTTTTGTCGGTTGTGATCGGGAATATGATAATAGTGTGGGGCTCACCGATCTGCTTAAGGAACATGCATGTTCCGTTGTGCCCTGGAGCTCAGACTAGAGCCCTCGCAGGCGGTCGCATAGCGACGTGTAGCTTATGATGGAATGGAACCGACAAAGACAAGGGAGACCAGAATGGCCATTTCTGGCTTATAAGCCGTCATCAGCCAGTCATACCCAATCCCAAGTGTGGCACACCTGGGATTCGAACCCGCGACCTTTGGTATTTGAGTCGAACGCTTCTACCATTGAGCCACGGGCTCGTTGTTTTTGTCGGTTGTGATCGGGAATATGATGATAGTGTGGGGCTCACCGATCTGCTTTAAGGAACATGCATGTTCCGTTGTGCCCTGGAGCTCAGACTAGAGCCCTCGCAGGCGGTCGCATAGCGACGTGTAGCTTATGATGGAATGGAACCGACAAAGACAAGGGAGACCGGAATGGCCATCTCTGGCTTATTAGCCGTCATCAGCCAGTCATACCCAATCCCAAGTGTGGCACACCTGGGATTCGAACCCGCGACCTTTGGTATTTGAGTCGAACGCTCTACCATTGAGCCACGGGCTCGTTGTTTTTGTCGGTTGTGATCGGGAATATGATGATAGTGTGGGGCTCACCGATCTGCTTTAAGGAACATGTATGTTCCGTTGTGCCCTGGAGCTCAGACAAGAGCCCTCGCAGGCGGTCGCATAGCGACGTGTAGCTTATGATGGAATGGAACCGACAAAGACAAGATATATATATATATATATATATATATATATATATATATATATATATATATATATATATATATATAAAAGAGACAAATTCTTTCAGAAAATATAAATTTTAATGTGTTAAGGTTCGAAATTAGTCCCCAGCTCATCGTCAGACTTTGGGATGTGTACAGGAACAAGTAACTAATTAACTTTTTCCTACAGGGGTTTCTACAATTTAGCAACGCTTGTGCCAATATGCATTAAGCGTATTTTGTCATTCCGTCATGATTGGTTGTGCACGTTTGAATTTGTCATTGAGATTTTCGTATGTGGCATCCAAATCGATATGGCGATTGATGCGTGCCTCATCTGAGTGCACTAATTTCAGGAACTCGTGGCCTTTTCTAACTGGGCAGGTGCCCACAATCCAAGTGCTCACCCACGCAAATTTATGCCCGTCGTCCAGTGTATGCATGGCTAGCTGGGATAGATAGTCTCGTCTCCTTACCGCTAACTGAAATTAATTTATGCGGGTTTAGGGCGGATTTCCCAGTTTCCAAAAATAAATGACATCAAAACTGGAGCATGGGACTTAGTAGACAACACCTTTTCTATCGAGATATTCAACGTTGTCCTTAGGGTGTACAAGCTGTAAGCGTAAGGTAAATGTGGCCTGGTGGGTAACTTGTATCTGGTCTTTTCTCAGCTGTATTTCGAGAAGAGCAGAGCCATTTTTCACGCATGGGAGAGTGTGCCAGGTCATTTTGTTGGTTCCTGTGCGGCAAATTCGTTTGAAATACCATTATTTTTGATTTTTTCTACCTCAGGCATTGATGTAGGAAGTCACACAGGTATCCATTTTGGAGAATAATTTAGAGAGTTATTTCATTTCTGTCTGATAACTTTCTGTATCGGAACAGTGTGTTTTTGCTGGATTCAGGAGACTGTAGAAAAATACTTTTCTGAGAGATGGGGTTTTTACTCGCAAAGTGTACGATAAACTGAGAATACGTTTTCTTTACATAAACTTCATTGTGTACTGATCCATAATTTTTTGATGTACGAGGACATTTCAGAACTGTCCGTCAACCTCCGTTTCGAACGGAAACTCAATTGCTGGAAATGTAGAGTTCAGATTTTTGTGGAGCAGGTATAAGAGTTTATTCTTGATGATGTCAGACGTGTCATCTACGTAGAACAGCCGCAGTTTTAGGTTTTCCAAATTACGGATTCAGCCATTAAATCTGATATGGGTGACCCCAAATGAGCCTCTAACATTTGCGGATAGCATTGGCCTCTGAATTGAGCGAGATTCTGCACCGAAGAAAAACTTCAGGCCTGCAACACCGATGTACCTGCCAACGCCTTACTCCAACTACTAGAGCTCTGTCTAGAAACCAACTTTTACTGCTCCGGCCAATGCTGTCAGCTCGATTTAGGAGACTGTTGACAGAACTCCTTTTATAACAAAAGGAGTTCGCCGTTCCGCCGCGTGACATAGGGCCTTGGCTCTCATGCCCAGACGCCTTATTGTCGCCTCATGACTGCGTGTGACGCCAATTTGCTTTTCTAATACCTGGCCGCAATCCTCTTCAGCATGTGTATTTTTGCCGTGTGGGATGTGTTACCAATGCAGACAGACAATAATTTGCACCATGAAGCACTGTTTTGCCCGCGTAAATTTGGGCAGCGCTAGTAATGTTGCAATGAAGATTCCTTAACGGCTAAGAGTTAATATAGGTTGCAAAGAACACCTCGATACATTCTTTAATTGGTGATTTGTAATTTTTCAAACGGTTAACTACGTGACGCAAGAAGGTATACGAACTCTGTTAAGATAAGTAAGTAGTAAGTAGTAGTAAGTAGTAGTAAGTAGTAGTAAGTAACGGTTAACTACGAACTCTGTTAAGATAAGTATGCTCCTGCGCAAATATCCAGTAAGCGTAAATATCCCCACGTGCTAACCGTGATATTAACCGAAATCCTCACCCAAAACCTATCCGCACATATACCTCTTACCCTACCACTCCTGTTCACCTGTCTCGCCAGCAAATGGTTATTTAACCTTGTCATCTTTCTTTCGTTCGCAAACCAAATGCCACCGCGAGACCTAGTCGAACTGCTGCGGACAGATGCAAAGAAACTATTGGCTCAGTCAGTAGGAGTTTTAAAATAGTACTCAAATGTAAGTAACGTAGAACCTTACAACAAAACCGCACACTGTAATATATGAAGCCTTTGCTGCAAAACAACAGGTTAAACCACCACACTGAACTTCTGCGGATAGTTAACTCAAACATGGTAGCGAATACTCTAGGACACCTGCGGCCCACTTAGGGCGGGGAGAACTGGCTGATTCCAAGGACTTAGCCGCTAGTCCCGGAACAAAATATAACTAGATCATCTAGCAAATTCAGCCTTCCTATCCACTGTAAATGCTTTTCATGTGCATTTTATAGGATATTTAATCACTCCAACTCTCGAAAGTTTAAAATGCGTCCGCACCTTAGATTTTTTAGAACCCAATTGCTCTTTTCGCCATATTGCAAAATCTGCTTTGGCAAACGAAGATGTGAATTGCTACGAGATTTGTACAAAAAAATATATTATTTTGAGTTTGTTGTCTCTAAAATGTATGCGAATGCATCGGAACATTGAAAATTGATCAGAAATACTTATGGCATGTAGGTTTTAAGTTGTAACCGGTTGCACTTTTCACAGGCTGCCGAATGGAGGTACGCAGTGGTGGCCAGCAGCCTGGCATGACCAACGTATCTTACGATTGTGCTACCTGGTAATCGATATTGCAACTTTATCTACGTAATATATCCTATTGGTATACATGTTTCGCCATCTTGGTCAAAATTTCATGAAAATAGTGACTGCCATTTTTATTGAATTTGTCCGTTGATATCTTATATTTTTCTTTCTTTACTGCTTTGACGTACTTTAATTTCCTCCTTTTTTATTCTTCACGTCAGTCAAATTTGACTCTGCAATCGCAGTGTGCTCAGTTTAAGCATGGTTTGCATTGGATGTTTCTGTCGTATTTTTAGATTTCCCGTATCAGCCTATAGGGAACTTATTGGACAGCGTCTACTTACTCTCCTGTGACGCATGGCTACTAAGTTTATCCTAAATCTTTTTTTCAGGCTAGAAGCGGCAATATATTCATTCATCGCAGTGCCTCTACCATCTCCCTTGCTCTTTCTATTTCTCACATGTTTTCTTCAATTTACCATACATCACCGTTGGCGTCCCCTTTGTCGTCATCATAATACGCTCTCACTGTGCTGCTTTATCTACAAATTCCTCAGCATTTGCCGAAGTCCCTTATTGTCATTTTTAAATTGCGGGAATGTTTTTGGATATTTCTGATGGCTGTCTTTGTTAATTACTGTAAACCTGCCTTTCCTGCGCCGTACAAATTATGAGAACAGCCTTTCTCTAACGGCTGCACATTGCTTGCGAAGGGAATATCGAAAACTTAATAAACATTTGCTTCTGTTCAAAGCGTCTATCGGAAGGCCTGTAATATATACTTTATCGCCATCCATCCTGCTTATTCAATTTTCTTTATGAATGTGCAATCATAATGATTTATACAAACGTATTTTGTACGATGGCAGCCATTTTTATTCATTTGGTATAACAGCTTTTCATACTACAGCGTTAACATTGCTTCGTACTATAGTAGAAACATAAGCCAAATATTCTTAGGTATCCTATTCCAAGTAAGAAGAAAGATTTGATTGACGAGGGATCGAAAAATGGCAGGAAGTTTAGCGTCTAACCAACACCTTTTTATATGTGAAGTCTTCTACTCAAAGTTGGAATCATATATCATGTGGTAGAACATTATCCCACTGGGCAAACTTCAAAGCTCCGAACGATCGACCCTACAAAACTCCGGCATTTCTCCTGCTCGCGCTTTTTCTCAGTTGCATATTTCTTCCCTGCCGAAATAAGTGAGATCCTACTGGTCAGCCGATTTGCCGATGGGTACGAACATTATTTCGCCTTTTCAGTTAGCAATATTAAACAGTTGCTATGAATACCTCTCTATCTAACTGCGCCGTTTAGAGCCCGTTCCTTCACTTTCATTGGCTATCATATCGGCTCGAACTGTCTCTGTCCTTTGCTCCAATATCTATGGCCGTCTATGATTTCTCACTGCCTGCATTCAGAAGCCAATTGCGAAGGTGGTTAGATCAAAGTTGCGCGGAGCACTGCAACCTGGTGCTTACGAAGTAATATGATTTTAAGGAACCGTTGAAGTTATAACTTCATGCCCTAACCAATTTGCGAATATGACAGTTATTTTGGCTATTGCCATACTCACCATACCTCATGTCTAGACGCACTCCTGTGTTTTGTGACGACTAATGTGAGTTTCCTTCTTAAAAGAAACCGCAGACTGAATGTTAGTCGGATATGCGAATGCGACAGAACCTGTGGTAACAGATAACAATGAGTTCATTGGAACATTGATAGCCTAATACGCTGTTTTCTGCCGTCCGCGTTAGGATACATTGATTTGTAAAATCTATAATTAACCGAAAACCTGTTTTTCGTTGATAGTTATAATTTACAAATTGCTTGATTGCTTGTTATTTTCAAATATGGTGATTCTTGTTAAAAACGTCCAGCCTAATATCAAGAATTCTATTCTGTCCTATACATTTTTGGTTGCACTAGTTCATATAGAACGAAGACCAGCGCAATTTTAGCTGGATCTAGAATTTGATCAGAAAATTATGCTTATATATTCTTATTCATGGTGGCTGGAAAGCAATCAGGTGTTAGTGCGTGCGGCCACATAGTAGAAAATGCATTTGCATGCTGCCATTTTTGCCGTATTTCATTAGGCTAATTGAGTATCCAATTTGATTCGCCATAGTCGGCACATGGCCCAAGCCAGAAGTCATGGTGTAAGCAAAAAAATATTTATACATTTGTTTGGTTATAACAAATAGAAATCATGCATGTTGAAACCAACCATGGTCGAATGAAAAGTGGGTTTATTTCACGAGCGAAATTGCAACTTGCATCCGTTGATGAACGCTCAGCGATCATTAACAGAACCCACTCGTTCCACTCTGCTTTGAGGCTCAATCTCGGGGCCCCGTCAGCAGCCACATAACGGCTAGTAGAAGAACAGGCAGGTATATATTGCCTGCAAAGACAAGGGAAACTTGAATGGCCATTTCTGTTTTATAATCCGTCGTCATCCAGTCCCACCCGACCTCAGGTGTTGCAGCGATCGAGGACTGAACATGCGACCAATTAATCAGAAGTCAAAATCTCTAACCATTGAACCACGCTCTCCTTGTCATGCTGGTATAGATTGTGAAGGTTGACTAGAATTCTTTAATGCACGCTTACCTATCGCTAACAGAACTGACTCGTTCCGCTATGGCTAAAAGCTCCTTAAAGTTCTCCGCCAGCAGCCGCATAGTGGCTAGTAGTAAAACAGGCAGTTGATAATTGCCGGCAAAGTGAGGGGAGTCTGGAATGGCCAGTTCTGGCTTATTAGCCATCATCAGCCAGTCATAGCCATCATCAGGAGGTACACCACCAGAGGATCGAATCAACGACCTGGTCAGAAGTCCAACCCCCTAAACACTGAGCCGCGTGCTCGAGGACTTGCCGGTTTAGATCGAGAATTTTGAAATTTAATGGTTGCTGTTCACTAAGCGATAGCTGACAGAACTCACTGGTTGCGCGGTGCCTTGAGGCTCACTCTCGATTTTCGCCAGCAGCCATACAGCGGCTCATAACAGAATCGGAAAACGAGTATTGCCGTCAAACCCTAGGCTCAATGGAACGGCCATTTCTGGCTTATTAGCCTTCGTCAGCCTGTCCTACCCGACCTCGGGTGTTGCACCAACCGAGGATCGAACATACGAAACGTTGATTAGATGTACAGCGATCTATCATTGAGCCACAGGCTCGTTATCTTAGCAGTATAGATAATCAATGTTGACGTGCATTCGTTAATGAACGCGCAGCAATCGCTTACAGAACTCCCTCATTCCACTGTGCCTTAAGGCTCACTCTCGAGCACTGCCAGCAGCCACAGAGCAGCTCATAGCAGAATCGGTAAACGAATATTGCCAGCCAGGACCGGGGATATTGTAATGGTCGTTTCTGTCTTCTTAGCCGTCGTCAGCCCGTCCTACCCAACCACAGGTGACGCATCACCAAAGGATCGAAATGGCGACCAGTTTATCAGAAGACCAAAGCTCTTACCATTGAACAATGGGCAGGTTGTCCTGCCGGTATAGATAGTGAATGTCGACTTAGACTTGCTGAGGCATTCGCTGTGAGCCTCAAGGAAGAGCGGAAAGAGTGAGTTCTGTTAGCGATCGGTGAGCATCCATCAACGAATGCAAATCAGCATTCACGATATAAACTGGTAAAACCAAGAGCACGTGACTCAATGGTAAGTGCTTTGAAATTCGGATTAACGGGTCACCCGTTTGATACTCTGGTGGGGCAACACCTGGGGTTTTTTATGAATGGCTTACGTCGACTGAAATGGTCATTTCTCTATTCGTTGTCTTTGCAGACAATATTCATCTGTTCGTCAGCAGGCGGGACTCGAGATTGAGCAACAAGGATGAGCGCAATGAGAAAGTTGTGTGAGCTATCGGTTAGCGCTCAACAAGGAAGACAAATCAACATTCCCGATATAAACCGGATAGACAATAAGCCCGCATGTCAGTGGTTAGAGCGTTGGACTTCTGAACCACAGGTCAATCGAACATTGCTTGGTGCACAACCTAGGCTTGGCTATGACTGGCAGACGACCAATAATAAGACAGAAATGGCCATTTCAGTCTCCGTTGTCTTTGTAGGCACTATGCACCTGCCTGTTCTTCTGCTAGTTGCTGTGGGGCTGTTGGCGATAAATGAGTGTGAGACTCAAGGAAACGCGGAATGAGTGAGTTAAAGTAAGCCATCGGTGAGCATTCATCAACGAATGCAAGTCAACTTCCCGATCTAAACCGGCAAGACAACGTGCCCGTGCCTCAATATTTTGAGCGTTGTACTAATGATCAACGGGTCAGGCGTTCGATCCTCGGTTGGTTTACCACCTGAGGTTAGATATGAGTGGAGGACAGCGGAGTAGAAGCCATGAATGGCCAGTATAGTCGCCCTTATCTTTGTAGGCAATATGCATCTGCCTGTTATATAACTATCTGTTGAGCGTTTGCTGGCGTGGCGCGAGAGCAAACCTCAAGGCAGAGCGGAACGAGTTCTGTTAGCGATAAGAGAGCGTTCATATACGCAAACAAGTCAACATTCATGATCAAAACCGGCAAGACGAAGTGCCCGCGGCTCAATGGTAAGAGCGTTGGACTTCTGATCAAAAGATCACTGGTTTGATCCTTAGTTGCTGCACAACCTGGTATTGGCTACGACCAGGTTACGATGGCTTATACGCCATAAATGGCAATTTCACTCTCCCTTGTCTTTCCAGGTAATACTCATCTGCCTGTGCTTCTACGTTTCGCTGTTAGAATGCTGGCGGTGAACCAGAGTGAGCCTCAAGGTAAAGCAGAACGAGTGAGTTGTTTGAGCGATCGGTGAGCGTTCGTCAACGAATGCAAGTCAGCATTCCCGAACATAACTGGCAGGACAACCAGCCCGTGGCTCAATTTCTAGAGCTTTGGACTTCGTTGTAAGAGATTGCGGGTTCGGTTGTCGGGTGGTGCATCGCCTGGGTTTGGCTATTCCTGGCTGATGGCGGATGAAAAGCCACCAATGGCCATTCCAGTTTCCCTTGTCTTTCCAGGCAACATGCATCTGCCTGTTCTACTACGAGCCTCAGTGCCTTTGCTGGTGGGGCCGAGAGCATGCCTCAAAGCAGAGAGGAACGTGTTCTGTTAGCAATCTTTAAGTGTTCATATTCGAATGCATGTCAAAATTCGTGATCTTAATCGGCAAGGCAATGAGTCTGCGGCTCAACGGTTCGGGCGTTGGAATTCTGACCAACGCCTCATGGGTTCGATCCTCGTGTGGTGCACCAAATGGGTTTGGCCATGACTGGCTTACGACGGCTAATAAACAAGATATAGCCATTCCAGCCTCCCTTGTCTTTGCAGGAAATTTTCGTCTGCCTTTTCTACTACTATACGCTGTAAGGCTCCTGGGGGTGCACAAGAATCAGCCTTAAGACAGAGTGGTATGAGTGAGTTATTTGAGAGATCGGTGAGCGTTCATTTACGAATGCAAGTCAACATTCCCGATCTTAACCTGCAAAACAATGAGCGGGTGTCTCAGTGGTTAGATATTTTTACGTCTGATACTCAGAAAGTCGATTAGGATCGTTCATGTTTTGGCATTCCACGTACGCACCTAGACCAGGCAGTACATTATGAGCCCTAAGAACGGTTTATAGGAACCTAAAAAGATAAGGGAGTTTGTTTCAGAAAAAAAACTTTTCCTTTCGCCTACCAAAGGAACAGGTGAACGGGCTATTTTTTAAAAACATCTAGGAGGTACAAGGCACTAAAAAAACCAAACTGTACTCTTTTTACTTCGCTAAAAACCTGGATAATATTAGCATATCTCCGAACCTTTTACTCCGACACAAGGCCCTTTTGCTTAGCGTGTACTTGCAAGGTTAACCTCTTTGTTACTTAAGAAGTGTTTTGGGGAGAAAAGAATAAGACCCCTTTATGCCGGTCATCTTGCGCTGGTTTTTAGGGAAGTTGGTTTACAGAGAATGGCAGTGAACTTTGTCTAACAAACATCCTCGAGTCTGTGATACGTCGTTCACAAAGAATAGAATTCTCCCCAAGCCTATAGTTCTTCATGCATACTGATAAACTTTAACGTGGCCGAAACATAAATAATCATTTTTGACAAAGATGATTTTTTTGCAGGGATCCATACGTCGAAGACAATGACGTGTCCAAGTGACAGAGAAGCAAGTTACAGAATTAAAAACGCAGTCACCAACAAGCTGACAAAAACGACCAAATATTTCACCATGGAATAATAAGCGAGGAAAAACATAAAACGAGCATACAAATAGATGTTCCCATTTGGAAAGTGGCACCGTTGCAAAGATCGGTTTTGCAGCATTCAATTCGATCCCCTTCGCCTTTTATTACCGTACTTGATTGGGTGCACGTCTGAACGCAGTCCCTTGATATTTGCTTGAGTTCATTGTTTTCATATTTTGTTTTCGTCTGTAAAAGAAAACCAAATATTATTTTTTTGTTTCTATTGACTTCAGTATTAAAACAAAAAGCCATATTGTCAATGACCACGGCGAATCAAGGTTAAGATTATCAATGGAGCGTATCCAAAATGCATTAAATGCATGAAGGGATGTAACCAAAGGACATATATCGCGAAATTGACGGATATTAACAATAGTCAACTCTTAAAATGGAGATTCTGAGTACGCGTCCCTAGCTTAAATATTTCTTTGCCTAAGTACAGACCAGCAAACAGGCTGTTTGTGAAGATTACCTTACTTTGTAGTGTTACTCCTATTTAACCGTATAAACTGCAACTTGCGAACTTGAAAACATGAAAATGTAAAATGTGAAGATACTTTAAATGGATATGAATTCTTGCGTTATTACCTGACAAAATTCGCATCCCGATGCAGGCGGCTTTTGTGTATAATTATCTTTGCAATTCGTGCATTTGTAACACTCGAGAGCCGAGCCTGCAACAAAACAATGATCAAATGTATTACCAATGAATTATATCTTATAAAATCTGCAGTAAATGACTTACATCTCGAAGTTAAGGTGGCGATTAAAAGCAAACCTATGAGTTGCATATGCATGCAGCTTAGCGCGCACCGTGGACAAAACTGACGTTTGGCGACAGGTAGCCGCTCAGGAAAAGATCAAACGCATTTTCGCCAATGAAAGAAGAGCGATAGGGAAAGGTTTTAGCGCTATGGGATTGGCTGATGTTGCTGTCCTTTGTGAACATGCCTTTTAAGTTCGTTTACATGCCACACGTTCACGGCTTTCTGGCAGACAAATTGATGGAAAAAGAAAAACTGCGTTTACGGAATTTCAGTTTAAACTCAAAAATATGCTGGAGATACGACAACATTTAAAGTTTTGGCTTTTAGAATCAGAAATACATTTAATCGCTTGCTCCCATCGTCAAAAATAACTTGAAAATGTTAAAGATGCGCCTAAAGCTCCCGAATTAGCTCGGATTACTAGACATACTGGAAGGTATCTAAAATACTCTTTGATTTATATTTAGTAACTTTTGTTATTTTGATACAGAAATGGCAAGCATTATTATGCGCAATTTCTTCTACACAAGGGAAGAGTTTCTATGACTACCATGTCTGCCGATCAAAGAGAAAGCCA
The DNA here is from genome assembly GCA_017591395.1 of Schistocephalus solidus. Classification (NCBI taxonomy): domain Eukaryota; kingdom Metazoa; phylum Platyhelminthes; class Cestoda; order Diphyllobothriidea; family Diphyllobothriidae; genus Schistocephalus; species Schistocephalus solidus. Next base: position 144,640 of record WEDG01000792.1, on the reverse strand, counting down.
CGAGAAATACTAAGCAACATGCAGGAAATTATCTCATTTGCTTCAATTAGCACACAGAATATAGTTTGTTGAGGTAACCGCAGAATGCTTAAAAAAACATGATTTCCGTTATGTTCCATTTGAACAAAAACAAGGCCTCATGATTGCCATTAAATTTGTTCTTAGTTTCAATCAATTTTCCATTGTATTCTGGATTTTATTGCATAAAAAGTTAATTTAAATAAAGACTATATGGAAAGGAGCGTCAACTTTAATTTGAAGAACCGCATTATGGCGATAAGCAGATGCCTGTTTTTTAATTTCCTTGGAAATTAATCCCTGACTTGTTGTAAATCAGTATATTTTAAGGTGTCTAGGCGTAGACAGAAATCTGACATGAACATTTGGTCCGATGCCTATCAGCCACAGCGAGATAACCGCACACTATTAAAGAAACCTCCAACAGGCAGCCTGTGTAACTATACTGGCAGCATAGGTACCAGCTACAATATGGTATATCCTAAAACGCATATATTTACTACTGGCTGTCTGTGGGCAGGCTAATGCATGTTAGGTGGTGACTGATAGATGTTGGTCCAAATATTCATATCAACTTTTAGCTGCATCTACAAACCTTCAAATAAACCGATTAACTCCAAGTTACCGATTACTTTTTGAGGAAATTTAAAAGCTGCAATTTTGTAACTGCAATATCTACTAGAAAACACGCAGGAATTGCTGGGGGACATATTGATGAGCCGGAAGCCTCGCAGCTTTGTCAAGCAGTGGCAAAATACCGGCGAAATTCATGTCTGGGCTTTTAGCTAATGCCTGCTCTGTCGATGTGGTTCAATCTACAACCACTTTACATAGCAGATATTAACGTTTTGTAAGTAATGCAAGATAAACCTTCAAAAACTGTTAACGCGTGGGTGAGCGCGCCAAAATATCAAACGGATGAACTGTGCGAATTTAAATTTCTCAGAGCATAGCTTCTGGCAGGAAAGAAATGCTTTTCCAAAACAGGCCTTAAATAGATTGGTGAACGTTCTAGGTCACTCACAAATACCTTTTCATTAGTAGGAACGTAAAAGACAAAGAACACTTGAATGAACTTATCCAATTACCTTCGTCATCAGAAACAGTCAGTAAGATTTGTTTTGCTATGGTATCAAAGCGATGTAGTGCTAATGTTTGGAACAAAATAATCATTTCCGGCAAGCATTTAATATGCGACCCGAATACGGGAACGAAGGATAGGTCAGGGTGTAATACGGGACCATGCTACATACCAATGTAACCCTTACTCTATTAATCGTGCTCGTTAGGGTTATCAGTCGTTGCATGGTGAGCAATGTCACAATATTTCGTTGGCATTAGGAGAACCGAAGTATCAGGTCAAATGGCAACTTTCTAAGCGGCGGTAGTTTCAAAACACATCCGTGTAACTTTGAGAGTGAAAGATCGCGCTGAGCGGGCTTCACGCTTACTCCCGTCAGGGGTCCGAATAAAAGTTGGTCAGATCAGCATGATGTAAAACCACCAGATCTCGCAATTCGCACACATGTTAGAGCAACAAAATTTTGTGCAACGCTACTTACCAGGCAACCAATGCTTACTGAAAAAAACAATGGAAAGGGTCAGGAGTAGGTTGGAACCCTCCTTTTCTTAATTAAGCCCCATTCACCAAAATCATTTTGCTACTGGTGACGTATTACTCTCTGACCTATCCTTTGTTCCCTCAGATAGGTCACATATTAAGTTTTTGCTACATTTCCAAATAGTGGATAGCTAAATAATCAGGAAGCGAAAGTACTTAATGCCATTCCTGGACTATGGCATGACTACTACAATCCCTTTATGTATGCATGTGCCCTGTATGCTGACAGTTTTTAAAAAACAAAAAAGTAAGCCCTAGAATTCAAAATACAATTGACAAACAGTTTTTACAATCTCGAAATGTATTAAAAAATAATTTTAAAATTTTCCGTTGTGGTTGCATATACATTGGTGTCGTCTTTTCGTGCTAGGAATCTGCATAAAGATGTCAGTCACTTAGATAAACCAGAACACTAAGGTTAGCAAAATTTGACATCCTTAGGCATACGAGAGCTTTTATAATTTCTTCGAGATAAGCGTTTTGTCAACGCCAAAATTTTTTGAATAATTATTGAAATTGATTCCAACAGTTTCAAGTGAGTCAAAACACAATGTAGGAGTAAAAATCTGGAAAACAGTGAAAATAAGAAGGCAGCACCATTCGCTTCGATATAAACCACCATAAGCACCTATGTTTACTTTCCGAAATATTGTTGTCAATAATAACCACCAAACCTGTGCGAAATTAAGAAATGTAACCGAAGGGAGTGGAGGTGATAAAACCACTTACAATATGTTTGTTATCTTAAGTTATTTTAACCAAAATTCTGAAATTTGTTTTTCATATGAAAGAAAGCTTAACTCAAATTGTAATAATAATTCTCATAAAAACAAATCCCATGATAATTTACTTTTATTAAGATGCAAGGCTTTTAACGAGATTGTATCCAGATGCCTCAACAAACTGTGAAAATAAAAACTTAAAAAGTATAACTATTTTCCTTTGATTATCCATGCCCTTTTAAACTTAAATATAGCTTATACAAAAAGTGGTTTACATATTTCTCCTTTTACTGATTTGTTACACAAGTCTTCTTTAATTTTAGTACTAGAGAAAAGGGTATCCTTAGCTACTAAAACGATTTGATTGCCAAATAATATTTTTACCTAACCAGCCGTTACCCTTGCATTCAAGGTTTTCAGATCCATGCTGGATACATTTTGTCTAAAAAAATTGTAGATTTGTTTTCATTCTGTGAGGAGGATGTCACATACCATCACACAATTTAACCATTTAGGTGGACCTTATGGTACACTTTACAAGTAAAATTAATAAATGCAAATATACTGCGTTCAGGAATGGGCATAAAATTGTCTTCAAAATCATACATAAAAGAAAATTTAAAACTGAAGCATTTACAAGGTTCTTGCATAAAATTTGCAGTATGCTTAATTTTCTGACAACTAAGTACATTCACAATATTTTCAGAAATTTGCTCGATGCAACCTATTTGAAGTTATGGGCTTAGCCAAAATCAATAATAAAAAAGCATACTACTTAGGCATACATTTTTACAGAACATAGTTTTAAGACGACTGGAATGAAGTTTATCCAAAACTGTCATCCTAACGAGACTGAAAAATTTTGGAATTAATAGAATTGAACCGCAGACGAGATAAGCTGTTTGCTTTAGATTTTTATGTTTTGAGGTATGAAAACTGCTATTGTTGCCTGGCCGTGCCTCCTCAATAATATTTACCTCATTTTGTCTAAGCTCTTCCTGATGCATAAAATATTTATTAGCGGAGAAGCTATAACACATCACATTCATTCAGAGCCCTATGGAAACCAAAAGCCAAATCGGTATAGCAAGCAATCGGAAAGAAAACGCTCTTCCATAATATCCCACATCACTCAACACGCAGTTGTCAAAAGAATGATGTGTCATTTAAAGTCTGGCATATTCCGTAACTGTCTAGAAACAGAGATCAGATAAGACCAGGTTGTCTTTATGACCAAACCAACGCACAACTGCTGAAGTATTTTTTCATGGAGTAGATTATATAAATTGAAAGACGAGACGTAGTTATTATAGAACACATTGAACTGCCTTCGATAGTTCTTTGCCCGAACACGAGTAGAGCAATCTCAAGCGCTGTTCTAGCCCACCTGGTTGTCACCTTGTTTTTCAATAAGCGTAATGAAAGTTGTTAAGCAGCACATAGCCTCAGATTTGGGAAATGTCAAATGTTGACGCTAAGAAGGCCACAAGCTGGTGGTGTTATCTGTGTTTCTGAGGCAACAGCTGTCTTAAAAATAACGTGTGATATTTTCTGACTTCAGATGATGTTTGCAAACAGGCATCACTGAACAGAGGTAGACTCTTTGACTTGCGATATAATATCCGCTGTTACTTGTTTCGCATAACTTATGGGAATTTTATTAATTGCTCTCGTGAATTCTCTTGCAGAGGAGAAGCAAGCCAAAAGTAAATGGACGCAAAATTTCGGTGATTATATCCAGAAATAGCTCCCCTAGTTTTTCTATCTCCACTTACGGATACGCTAGTGGTTAATCTGGAGCTGCCTATTAGGGCACCATTAATAAGTATTTATGAGGACCGCATGAAGTTTGTTAGTCACCCTCGGCTTTACATTGCGCATAAGAATTGATGTCAGAAATATATTAGGCAATGCGAGAGCGATATAATTGGAGCGATTCTATGGAAAACAGTCAAGTAGATGGCTATTTTTTATAAATTGTTGTAATTAATTTTGAAAAAATTAAAAAACAACAGCTAAAATTCAAGCAATTAAGTGTAGTATAATGGCTGTCAGTTCATCCGCAAGATATGCTAGCAAAGTATTCTATTAGAATTTTATCCTCCTGTTTATGTGTTATTTTTAAATCACTCTCCCGAAAGTCCAGGAGAAGCATATTAAATAACATACCAGTGCACTACTTCGGGATCAATGCGAGCATCTTGAAAATTAAATGTCCTCATCGGTTCCTAGCACACGAATGGGTAAGTTTTTCTAAAGTTCCTTTGAAAAGTCTGTTTGAGTAACTGGTCACTTAGCTAAACTGACAGTTTTTAGTTTTAAGGTGGATATAATTACTAGAGACCGTTTCCATTTATTTCGTCCTACTTTGATGTTTTCATGTGTTTGCTAGTTTGGTTTAACGTTTCGAAAATAATAGGTTTTAATGTTACTAGTTTATTCTAGTTTATTCTGAACGTGCTATCGAGTTTGCTCATCCCATCTATCAAACCTTCATATGAAGGGTATGAAGTTCCCGCTGTATCCAGGTATGACAGACCAATGAATGTTATACTTTCCTCCGGATATGCAGTCAAATATGAATCAGACTTCCTTTCCTGCAGTTCTATTCTAAACAACTTGGAAATAACTATGATATTTAACAGCTTATAATTCCTGAATCCTGACTGTCAGATATTGCTATGTGAAAACTCGGTTTTTCTTTACCTGCCTATTATCCGCTGTCGTGTTTTCTCGAAAGCGTGCTTAGTTACGCATAACTGTCCCCAAAAATTAACCCGAACAGTTTGACAAAGCATTACATCAGCATTTGGCAACAGTCGATGAAAAGGGCTTACGCTGCTCTGCGAAAGTAACATTACGTGGACATACGTGCATTTATGGAAGACGTATCTACGATAACGGCTATCTTCATTGGCTCACTGTGTGTTCGTCGGCGCTTTGAAGCTTGTAGCCAGCCACTGCACTACATAGTAAACATACTGACTTACGAGGCATATCGAACTGACAAACCTCCCCCGCAGTTTAATGCACCGAGAGCGCAGTATAAAACACCAGCCACTCAGAAACGTGCATTCGTTTAAGAATCAGTCGGTGTAGCCTCGTTGGGCGTTCTTTAACTCACAACTTAATAACAAAAACAGATAGGCGATACGCCCAGGAGTAATTCAGTCGTCGAAATGCGTAATGGTAATTTTAATGAAATTCTGACTGTGAGTTAAGTTAAAATGGAACATTTTGGTTGTCCGTTTTACGGTTTATTAGGAAGCTTTTCGCAATTTTTCTTTAAGTTTCAAACAGTAGGGATATTGCTGAGTCATGTGACTCCTGACAAAGGAACTGGTCTATCTAGAGCCAAAGTGTGCATGCAAAAGCGGGTCGCTCTCCGGTGTAGAGATACTCTCAAGTTGATCTATTTGCTGGCAATCAGGATTCTAATAAAATGATTTGCATGTTTGAATTTGGTACATTCACCCAATATTACAGATGAACTTGCCTTAAATTGCAGGAGGTACTTGGCCCCATATCCGAACCCCACTCGATCAATAAACCTAATCCTCAGAGGTCAGGTCAAGACGGTCCTGATCCAGAGTTAAAAAGGTTAGCAATTTTATATTATTTTGATATTATATAAAGTAGGTTATGGCAACGATTTCATAAAATAAATTGAACGTTTCCTAAGGCAACAGTAGTTTTGGTCGTCTGGGATTAAATTTTCTTAATGACTGTGAGATTCCGTGAAATAGTGCCTCCAATATAAAAAAACTGTCTGGAGAAGTGGCATCATAGTTCTCAGTAGGGACTATTCTCTTAACATATTCGTCAGAACGCCCCTGTGTACTGTGTAATAACGTTTATTTACGTTTTCCGAATCACAAACGTTAAATTCTTCTTGAAAGTACGCCAGGCGTCTTGCATGTGTGCTTCTGTTGAAGCGCATATTTTGCAGGTTTTTGAAAAAAAAATGTTCTTTATCTTATTGCTTGAGATTTGACCACGGGTACGATTTCCTCGAATGCTACCAATTTTCCGGTGGTCCTTTATCTATCGTAGAAACGAAAAAAATCGATCTAAAGGCGTTTTTGAGAGGTACACAACTTTGCTTTAACTTCTTTATGCTAATTAGCGGCGTTGGTATTGCAAAAGGTGGCCCATCTCCTTATCTGTAAAAAAATATGAATTATAATGTACTTATAAAGGCCCATTTAGGAGGTTACAAAATATATATTATCAAACCAAGCGACTGGTTTTCAAATGCTTTATTTCGATAATTTGCAGAAATAACACGCTGTAATGAGCAATATTCGAAGAGATTGTTGGAAATATACATTATATACAGTATTGAAAGGTATACAAATATGAAAAGACAATGGCAAAATATCCTCCTAATTAGATGGTCACGTTTTAACAATTGTCGTTTCTGCAGGGAGCCAAAAACCCGAAATTAAATGCCGCCAGTCTCGTGCGACTTAAATATTTAGGAATAAGATTGCATGAAAATCAGTTTTATAACCATATCTTAATAGTCCTTTTTAATCAAAATAATTTAGAATCTCATTTAAAAGTTAATGGGATAGGTCACCTACTGTAGGTTGTCAAAAGTAGTATGAATTCACATGTCATTTTGGAGTGAGTTCATTATGACCATTAATATTTTTGAACAGAATGAATTGTTTTTATATTGTTCCTAGTCGTATTCTCCTAATGCAGCTGAATATCGCTATGCAAGTCAGCAGTTCGAATTTATTGATATTTCTCTCTCTCTCTCTCTCTACAAATGAATGCAAACGTTCGACTATCAGGAGTTTGCAGGAGCAAAGGAGACGTCTGTTCGAGAACCAACGAAAGTGACACAACGGTTTTTTGAAAGGTGAAAAACACCAAACAACCCCTTTAGCTTTCACAACAACCACCCAGTGGACACAAACGACTCATTACATCATGTTGGAGGAAAAAGTACGTGAGGCCTGATATCCCTGCCACCAATGTATGAGAAATGGCTATCCGAAGGCATTTAGAAGCCGATGGATTTGCGCTCAGCCAAAACAGAAACACAACCAAGGAAATGACTTGCTTTACCATACATGAAGGACGTCTAGGAAGTGACTGAGCACATTTTTGACGGACTAGGTGTCGGTATTGCACAGCGGCCCATATTTGAAATGTGCAGCAACGTGATGAAAATCTAAAACTGAATAAACCCCAAAGAACGATCTGGGGTGCTGCAGTTTATCCCATGTCTAAACTGACAGTGTAACTTCACAGGTCAGAATGAGTGCGTGCTGGGGTCGCGCAAACATGAGAATAAGATTGCTGTGGAACGGAGCAACGAATTATCGCAAATCACTGTCCACAACTACGAAAAGAGACATGGGTTCAACTTTGGAGTCGTCAAGATAATCGCTGACGCTGGAAACAAGACGAACCGAGAATTGATTGAGAACTCAATCAATCTACGCATCGATTTGGCTCCGGAACACAGAACCCTGCACAGTCACCTCCAAACTTGCATCAGCAATCATTGATTACTTTGTTCCCCGAAAAAGTGTCGCCTTTTTGTAACTGCTGCTATCTCTGTTGAGTGGCTGCTGCAGGAGTTTGAAAGCTCGGAATAGTAAAACAATATTTCTGGTGCTCAAACACACTTCTGCTTTAGTCATTTCTCTTTCTTTGTTGGCGAACAAGACTATGAAAGTGACAACTGAATCCAAACTAATACATCGAGAAACACGCATACTTTAAACTTAATGCCAAGCTAATGCGGGAAATGTACCAGAAAATAAGAATACGATTTCTCGGCAATTGTCAAAACAAAGGCTTATTTTGCGATTTATCGGCCATATGGACGCAGCAACCTCGAAATCCAGAGGCCTCATCCTATCCTTTAAACAAATTGAATCAAGGTAGCCACTGGCTCTTGCAATTGATCGCTATTGTGATTACAGACTTTAATGTAAATTGCATTAAGAATATGGATTGCGACTGAAGAGTCATTGATCTGTTTCTTTTGGCTAGTACAGAATACTGCAGCAACAGATAACAGATTTTTAATGGAGTCTTGCTTATTTAAATGGTACAAAATAGGATAAATTATTTGCCAGCAGCAGTTAACATGTCTTTTTGTAGTCTATACTCGGTATTCATCTCCATCTATGGTCACCGGATTCGTTATTAAGCACTTTTTGCCCTGGCGTCTAGCTGTACTGTGTTTAGTTTCTTAGACATGCAGTTACCTAGCGTAGTTGTGTATCATAAAAACTGCATGTGGGCAGCGTTAGGGTATCTCTAACGTTGAAAAATCTTATTAATTTGCCAGTAACATAAACTGTTTGAATTTAGTGACGAGATCATGCCCGCCCAAATGTTTCATGGGCCAACAGCTGTTGTGCTGCTAGATGTTAATACCATCCGAGTGCTGCTTCAATTGTAAAATACTGGAGTTTATTCTGGCATCCAGATCTCGTAAGGCAACGAGTGCGTCTCCATTATTTACAAACACACTGTGAAATGAAAGTTCCAGTGGTTTGAAACTCCAGATGCGTTTTGCTTGATTTTTTTACTAATTGTTTTATTTTTACGAGGACAATCCAATACCATTTTCCAGAGGAAAACATTTTCTATTTTAAAACGTCTTACATATTGAATGCAAAAACAGAATTGTGTCCTGATGTTTCAATTTTATCTGCCCTCGTCAGAAAACATAAAGTTAACCCTTATCAGCAAAACATCAACCCAAATATTATGCTATATTATTTTTTGGTATATAATTAAATATTAAAATCCGTTTACGTATAGGTGAAATGTATTATTAAATCACCAAGTAACGTGATTTTTGAAAAACCTTTCTGCAAACTGTTTCGGATCCCACTACGGATGCTCGCAGTTAACTTCTAACATTTCCTTTATATTTTAAGCCCCCATTTGGACATTCAACGAATAAAAATGAATGATCTGAGCTTCAATCTTATTTTATTACAATGTAGAATTCGTCATATAAACTTCTTTTCAGGAAACCTCTGACGAAACAGTGTCCTATTATTCTTCAGTAATTGAAATGTGTTAATTTGTTGGATGATAATTCAAGGTTTTGATAACCTTAAATCGTAGACCTCGCTTTACCGTTTGAGATATATTTAATGAAAGGGAGGATGCGTATGGTGTTAGTTGCCTTAAGGTTGACAGTTTGCTTTCTCTTCCCGTCTTCCAGCTTTGTCACTTGTACTTCGAGGAGGGGCAAATAATTTCTGACCTCCACTTTCATAGTTAAATGGATATTAGGAAAGATAGAATTCAACAGCGCTTTGAAAGCCCGCACGCCACTCCTTTTGATGATGAAAAAAGTGTCGTTGACATATCTGGCCCAGAATTTTGAGGGCTGAGCTGAAGACCAGCTACTTGAGCCTCTGCAAAAATGTTTCGGTGATTAGCCCAAATAAAGGAGATTCCATCGATTTCCCTTTTTTTTGTTGGTAAACCTTCCCATTGAATGTGAAGGAATTTTTAAGACCCAGTTCCAAGAGCTCGAGTATGTGGCCTTGCTTGAGGCATTGGTCAGTCTCATCGTATTTTTTTCGAAGATGCCTGTCAATAGTATCGATAGCAAGACCGGGTGAAATAGAGGTAAATAGCGAGATCACGTTAAACGACACCATCACTTCGTCTGCCTGAAGTTCAAAGTGCTGGATGTGGCTCAAATATTCTTCAGCAGAGTATTGTCCAATCTGAATACTTAGTAAGGAAACACAGTCTCTGGTAGAGTCACTGTGATATACCAAAATGTGGGGTACCACGTAAAGATATGATGGAGGGTTAAGACACTCCTGGCTTGTGTATCTTTGGTAGGCTATAGAAGTGCGCCATCACAAAATCAGTGAACTTTGCAGCTAGCGCTTCCTCTCCTCACTGCGGAGCAAAATTATTAAACGTGACAATGACAGCAATAGTTAACTAAACGCTGTCATCCCAACCCAAAAACAAATTTGATCTTAAATAACACAAAGAAGATACAAAGTGCATTAACGGACTACTCTTTACGGTTTATCTTTTTGGTAATGATTTTAATGAGAAAATGCAAAAAAGTCGCATAACAAAATGTACTGTTTAAGATAAGGTACACTTGCCATGTATTTTAAAAGTTTGGTTCAAGTACCGAGTTTGTTGATTTTAAAACAGGTTAATTAAGCATGGGTCAATTAAGATATTCTGCTGCTCTTCTTCGACCATGTAGCAAATCAAAAAATTGAAAGCATGCAACCGGCCTATTCGTATAAGGATGTAAGGGGATTTTGTTCCTCCCCTTAATAGGCGCATAAGTTCGCTTCTATGAATTTCTATATAATTCAGAAGAATGGTCATCGAACACTCGTACATTTTTCCTCACAATGTTGCCTACTGTTAAAAGTAAAGGTTTTCTTATTTTCGTCATGTTCAACACTAACATAAGTATAACAATAAACTCATCTAACGCACGGAAAAAAATAATCCTAGTTATTTTTGCGTTTAGGGTGTTTATGTCATAGATGCTTTTAGGACTGGTGTCATAGAACAACTTTGGCTATTCAACTTAAACGTTAGTTTCTCTTTTTTTTCGGCATTTTTCATCGCCATCTGGGAATTTGACTTCCCTGTAGCTGCGTTCGCTGTGCTGAATAGCCCATGTCACTGCCAGTTAAATGTCAATACGTGATTGCATAGTCCGACATTAAGGGCAAATACTGGGTATGTCCAAATTCACGAAGGAGTAGGTTACCTTAATAATTTTGGCGTAAGTGGCACTCACCGAGCAAGTGACGGGGCATACTTGTCAATTTGTGCCATGGGTATTCAATATAGAGCCTTCTCTGCAGTCACATAGCGTCTATTATCGTATGTGGGTAACAGATTACGACTGGGTAATGACGGCATATAAAAAATAAGTTGCCATTCCTATGTCCCTGGTCTTTACCGGTTCTCCATTACCTGCAAAACTTAATAATTTTTGAAAAATAACTTGTTCCTTATTAACCTATCCCAGATTTTTTAAATGAAGACGTAGAATACACAAAAATGTTCTCGATCGGACGGTAAACATTTATTGCGAAATAGAATTAACAAAACCAGAGATCAGTTATTTGTAACCAACAAGCATATCGTTGGTATAATTGTGTAACATTTACGAGTATCTCAGTGATTAGACAATTTGTTCGTTCTTTTTGAAAAAGGGTTTGGTTGGATATCTTTTGCAACAAACCGAACATACTCGGATAGTAATGAGGCCACAGCTGAGGGTGAAAGGATATTTTGTTAGGCATCCAATCGTATCAACGCGAACGCGGCTAGAGTAGGTTGAAGACTTTCGAATATCATTCGAGCGAGACCCCAAAACTTTGAAACGTACGAACTTAAGTTGGTGAAACAACTGAAGCAACTAGTCAGTGCCCACATACTGCTTTATGCAGTCGGATGAAACGAATAAGCTAGAACAGGCCTCACGTTTTCTATGAGCTGCAAATATCCAGTAAGAAAAATGTATCGTTCCATGCCTTAAGTAACACACAAAACTACGTTATTGTTGGCTCGCATATCTATCCATTAAGCGTAGGATGCCATTGGGATAAAAAATGGAACATGTGATAGAACCACAGTTTTATAAAGACCACTTTTTAGAACATATGACGGTTACCACAGAATAATATCAGATCAAAATCGAGATTTTTCCCTCTGGTCAGTTTTAAATTAAAGGGACGCACGGTATTAACGTAGCAAAACGAAGACTCGTACAGCATAAGAAGCGATTCAAATGCCTAAATGAATTCAAAATGGAAAATAATTACTCCAGTTTTACGACATAAACTGGTTCTCACCATCCATTGACCTTCAGTTTGCTCTTGGGAGGTTATCTCAATGATGAAGATTTGTTTAACAAGACGGTAATATGTAAACTGTATTTGCGTCGAAAACTGAAACGAAAGAACCTGCAACATCTGAAACATATAACGGACAGCGTCCTTTCCGAAGCGATCAGTGGATAGCTTAAAGGGATTTGATTTTAATGTATCATATGTGTTTCTTCATTATATTCCTGCGACGTTGTAAGGTAAAACTAAAAGTTTAGCCTTCATTATAACTTGCAGTCCGTTCTCGTTCCTTTCTAGTGTCACCGTCGCTGTCCTCATCACATGTTTCTCCATTTTGCTTTTTCTAATCATCCTCAGCAATTTAATGCTAACCCCTTTATTAAACTTTAAGCACAGGTTTGGTATTCTATTTTCTGAAATGGTGCATGCAGTTTGACCAGAAAATCAGCTTTATATCTCTGAAGGAAGGCGCAAGACCGAAGGTGGTATGAAGGCCTTCATTGAACTACTAAGGACTTCAGATGGTAAGCTATTGTAGCATAGCTTTCTCCAATTATGATTCCAGAAAACGTTGCCAAATTTAGTTGGCTGTTTTTCAGCATAAACCACATACTTTAACAAAAAGAGGTAGTTTACACTGTTTCTTTAATCTTTATCTGGTTTCGGAAAAGTACTTCATTCCACAACTTTTGAAGGAAAATTATAAATACCTATTTCCTAGTCCAAAAATAATTCAACTAAATAGATGCTATGGAAGACTTTTTCCTGGTAAAGTTGAGTACAAGCACAACTTTCTTAATGTACATCTCAAGCAGATACTTTAAGACCATCTGAGGTAAGATCAGGCGGGTTGACGACTATTTGCTTGAAAGTAGGGCCTTTCATAAAAATCACCCCACATCTGACTTCTGTTGGCGTAAAAGCATACCTGTGCCTGCCTTTTCCTAAAATTGTGGTGCACTGATATTGCTAAGGCTGCATATGCTGCAAAACTTAATGAGAGAAGCTCGATCTTTCATGCATTTTCGTCGTAGAGTTGGCATCTTTTTATGTGAACCATACAGTTGTGGACAAATTTCGAGTGTGGAGAAACATCCCCCGTTACATAACCATCTGACATCATTTAACATTTCCAATACCACTGTAGCCAACAAGTATCTTGCAAACAGAAGGTTATCATCTATAAAGGTAAGACATCGGTGCCATGAAGCGTAGTGACCAGACTAAAATACGTTACCTAACCTTTATTTTAGGCACTTTATATGGGCCAGTACTGTTGTAAGGATAAAATATGTAGACGCTGGTGGGGAGTAGACTTATGAATTGAATGTTAATTAAGAGCACAATGGTCAATTATTTGGTAAAAGTCGATTTTCATAATAACCCAAATGCATGCAGTAAAATGGCATCGTGGTTGCCATTATTAGTTATGTCCGCCGTATTTTCATATAGGCAAATAACAGACGAGTTTTAAATTCAGTCTGTATATTAATAATAGCATTTGCTGAGAAATAATGTGTACGTTAGGACATGTACTAGTTACGTGAATAGGCTTGAGAAGTGCATGCGCATAAACGATGACTTCCTAGCTTTGCTAGACCAACGTGAAATAGGTAAGATTGGCAGCAAATCTTGGCGCGTACCAAAAAGAGTATACATTCGTTCTCCGGCATGGCTGGAAAAAACTGAACTTTGGAACTTAAACAGCGAAATTCCCTCAAATTTAGCTGAATCTGGGCATTCGGTTATAACCAATAAAACCTTTTCGCATGACTTATAAGGTCGCAGTGAATTATCCTAAGCCAATGAATCAACTTCCGCTAGCAACAGCCGAATCGTTGCCATCAAATCAGCCAAGCCGATCTTGTACACACAGAAGAACCTTGTACAACCTCCACGTTTCCCCTGGTGACAGGGGGCCTAACTGCATGCATTTTCCCGCGCCCATCTGGTTTCTTTTATTCCCTGACAGGACGCGCCATAGCCCGCACTGTCAGGAATGCACTGCTTAATCTTTCGCCCTCCCATCTGCTCCCTCATCTCGCTAGCTTGCTAAGACTTAGCTAAAATAATTATATAATTTCTAAAATGCGTTACTGGACATAGTTCCTTTATAAATGCACTGGCCTGACGAGAATGGATCGAAAGCAAATGCGTGCTTACCAAAGAATCTTCACAAATTCAAATAAGATATTGGTCTTTTCCATAATTGTCTTTGTTTAACTTGCAAGCGCAAAAATTAAATTGCCAGCTATTTGTTTAGGACTTACGTCTTGCCAATCTAATGTATAAAAAAACTCGTATTTTTACCTCGCTTTAGTAAATTTACATGTTTTTCGCCAAAACGGAACACGCATTAAGACACAAAAATCAGAAACGTTTTTTTCGAAGCTTCTAGCGGCTTTTTAATTTTTCTTCGCTTACCTTCTCTTTTCCATTGGCCTTCAAGTTTACACAATCTTAATAATGTGCACGTTTTTGGTGTTCTTACTGTGTTTTGTATGGTTGCATTCTCATTTTTTGCACAACATTCTACTCCTTCTCAAAATACGGCTGAGTAAATTGTAAAAAGCCTGTTTATGCAACACAAGTATAGCCTATGCTTAAAATTTGCATATCATATTATATTATCCCTTAATTAATATTTGCTTCAATATTTATCTCAGTTGTTATCTTGCAAACTAAAAGCACTTTCTACCTCGTCAACCAACCCTTGGCTTAAGGTAGCATACCAGCAGTTGGATACCGTCTAGATAACGGGGCTAACCATATACAGGTGAATGGGTTGTAGAGCCTTCGAGCTTTGAGTAGGAGCGTAACATCATAAATCTTATGACATTCTGCGAGCAGTAATGGTCATACATATTCATGTAAACTTTGCAAGATTTTTCAGGGAAAATGGTACTGCAAAAGTTTGTTCGCAATAACCAAGCAAAGTACCGAAAGACGCTATTTCTCGTGAAAGATGCCGTTCGTGAATTTACTTCATAAAGTTTACCTCAAGGCGCTGGAATCGGTGCAGCCCTATAACTAGTTCACTCTGAGATAAATGGATGTCTGTCTACAACGCGATCTAAAAAAATCTGCGTAAATTTTACATTTTGTCTTCGCTGTCCAGGAACCGTTATTCTGTGCTTTATACAAACTATAAGACTTTGTTTTCTGCCAGAAAATAAAAGTATCATGTTTTAGTAAATGCCATGCTTGCAAGTATCTACTCTCTCCATTTGAGGGCAAATAAGAATATATGGGCGGAATTTCCTTAGTGTCTTCGGAAAAACATTATTTTGTTCGTACTATAGAAGTTGGCATTATGTAAAGCAATGACGATCAACAGTTACAAAACAGTAACAGAAGCCTTGATACGTGCTTTGCTGAGTTAATGCCAGAGGTATTTTGAGCTTAACATATTCATGCAATTAAAATTGAGAAAATGCACATAAATTACTCAGTTAAATGCCTGACCTGATTATGCAAACGCTTGAACCAAAGACTTTAATCTAAGTTCCGTTACTATAGTTTCTTTAGGAAAAATCTTAAAAGAGTAGCATACGCTTGTCAGAAAACACGTTGTGAAATAAATGGATGAATTATAGTGGATTATAGTTATAGAATCATTAATCTAATAAGCTTGTGTCAGATGTCTTGACTGTTATCCATCTGAATAATAAACGTTTTGATGTAAGGTCATCTTTAACATCAATCATACGGGATGATTGAAAAAAGGCCCTTTATTTGAGCCTCTTCTCTATCTACTGGTGCCCAGAAATCACGATATATTCTTTTTTCTCCAGTATGCCTTCGAGCGGATGTGAGTATCAGGCAAACGCTATCGTCTTAAAATAAATCTCTTTGATATTTTTAAAAGGCAAATAACATGCAATTTAATCGGAACTTCATAGAACGTGGAAGAAACCACGCAGTTAAGGTTTTTCGGAATCCCTAGAGTGCATAATTAACAGGTTCAATAACATACGATCTACTGCGTGCGACTATAAGTTTAATTGTGGAAAGAATATTTCCTAAACACTAAGAACGTTCGCTTCACCTTAAAATGAAGGCAAAAACAACGGGAATGAAAACGTTTCGACTGCAGTTATGAATCTATATTATGGAAACGCAGAACGTCGTACCATCAGTCGATCCACTTTCCTTCCTACACAACCTACGATCCAAGTCTAGATTTTGAACAGCATTTTTAATTTGTGTCTAAATAATTCTGCGATGACACAGAAAACTTGACGTCCAATGTTTTTAACCCTGACATTTTGTCTGTAGATATGGGTTTCATTATATACTTTGAGTTTAACTAACCCTCTACCATTCGAAGTAGCAAATGTGGATTCAAATTGGACTTTTTATAGGTGGCGTGTCTTTTAACAATTTTGTTACTTACGTATAAATTAAAACTGCTGCCGCGCTGTAAAGGATTAATACATGTCTTGGTTCGGTTGATCCTTATATCTTATCCTAGGTTACAGTCAGGTTTCCTCAATTGATTCATTTTGCTTGATGAAATCTGGAAGTATTCGTCCAAACGTTTGCAGAGTAGAAGGCCTATCCTGTTAGGGATTGAAATTAAACTTTTTGCCGAAATTTCCATGGATTAGTTTAGTGAAAGTAAATACAACATATACCAACATGCCTACATTAGCTATCTGACACTTCCAACTGCCTAATCGGCTGTCCAACTTCAAAAATAGCATTCCTTTTATAAAAATATGAGTCGCAAACTTTGTGTGTCGCGCGTTTCAGTGGATCGTACAAAGCGAATTGACCACAAAATGTGCCGGACTCTGAGATTGACAAACCATAGTGCTATTATAAATCTCTGACTGCTCCTCTTTTGAGTCTTTTCTAGTAATCCATTTTTCTCTACAATCCATGAATAACTCTTCAGCAATATATGCGTTTGTGTAAACGTTTGCTTCCCTGGCATTGGAGATTGTCCCAACGTGTCACCTAGAAATTCCTAAAAAAATCAAGCCCACTTTATCAGTTGTCTAGGACTGAAATCAGCAACTGTAAATACGTTAAAGCATTAATTGATTTCACGTTGTAGTAAACTGTGCAAATTTACTATGGATTTTCTGTTTATTTCTGCACTGAAAATCTCACGTAGCGCAGATAGGGTTTCCGTGGTTTGACTGTGGCCTTTATGGCACATCACTCCATGAGATCCGAGCGAGGTGTGGTGATATGCCACGGGGTGGCTCTGACCGCGCCAGCCACCTGAGCCCTCTCCCGACTCCGGTCTTCTTGATTCTGTCTTGACACCAGGCTCAGGTGGGGAGAAGGAGAAAGTGCGGTAGCTGCAGCGCAAGGCTACTATCACTTAAATCTAATTCACGCGCAAGTCACCGTCCCTGCCCCACCTGGTGTGGAGCATACGGTGGATTTAGTCGAAATTGACGGTCAAACTGTCGTGTCGTGGCTTGAGAATAGTGTAAACTAACTTACCTGAATTATTCTATATGTTAACCCTGTCCTCTACAAATTAATCTGTCGGAATACAATGGATATGCTTGTGTGATAATTTTAAAACAAAACACTGATAACGTTTATAAGAGAATTCGTCTGAAGTTAGAAAACACTGAATTAATGACGTTTAAATGTTTCCAAATCTTAAAACATATTTGCTGACGTCACGGAACCAGTAAAAATAGGAGAGCATAAAAACAATTGTATGATTTCTAAACTGCTGACATGTGAATGAGCTTACTTTCAGTAATTTCCGTGGAGTGAAGCATATCAGCGAACCATTTTGTTAATAATACTTTCAGTGCAGTTGCATGTACTACAATTAAACTCCAAACAATCACTCACTGTACTTACTTAATCGGTTGCTATCCCTGGAAGAAAAATATCCGGTTTTGGCATGATTTTGATGAGGGTATCTTCTAAAATCCAAACTGCGTTTTGCCAAACGTTCCTTGCGTTAAAAAACATACCAAGAATGCTCTCTGCATAATGCATCACCATATTCATTTTTATCTTTTTAAGAACTTCTAATGTTAACGACATATTTTGGCATATAAATCATGTTATACATTCTTTGAACCGATGTGTGAAGCATGAAACGAACAGACTATATGACAGAGAACAGAAGTGATTTGAAGGCGGTTCTTATTTCAAAATTTCGAAACGGAATTTTAGCGTTCCGTAAGATCAAAAGCTGGAAGGAAACTTAAATCTCTACTGAGAAAAGTTAAATACATAACTTCATGTTTATGTATTCCCAGCAAATCAGCATCGAAAGTAAATAAAATTAATGGCATGCGCTCTTATTACTGTAGTTCGTGGTACGATTTGCGGATACATGTGAAACTACACATGATCAAATCTAGAGCAATATATATCATGCGAAGTGAAACTTTGGGTAACTGCCTCTTGAAGGCTCGCCAGCGTAATTAATTTTATTTTTTAAACATAGACAATGCTTTTATTCCACTTTCAGTTAAAGTGTTAAATACACACTTTGTTTTCACATTAACAGTTTGAAAACGGCCTGTTGAAACCAGAATAAATCAAAATAACTTAAATGATTCTAATTCTTTTCAACACGCAAACGGCAGAAACCGTTTCTGAAATAATGCGTTAATAATTTCACTCCTTAGATGATTTTTTCTCTTTTAGCTTTGGTTGCTTTTTCTGTGCATCACATCAATCTGCGTTATATTTTAAGTTCATATGCATGTCTCAAAATTGTGACCTTCCATGGACACAGAATATAGGATGTTTTAGACAGAAAACCTACTTCCTCTGCTGGATGCATGATCAAAATACAATTTGTAGAATAAACGTTAATTTATTTGTAAGGTAAAACAAAATTCAACATAGAATGAGTGAAGGAACATTAAAGTTTAGATAAATATTCCTAATTCGTTTATTTTAGCTCAACAACTACCAGAAGACAGAACCATATTTTGGATTGCTACCATTCACCTTAGTGTGAATTTGGCTCCCATAATGACTTTATAATTTATGGTTTGGTAGCCGCTCTCTTCTCCTTAAATTATACTAACTAGGAGATATCTTTTCTATAATTTTTTTCACTTAATACACCGCCTCATATTCAGTTTTGGGTGTCTGGTTATTTTCTTCTCTCGTCTCTTGAAGGTTATCCCTCAGGTGATATAGTCAATTGGGGTGCTGAATGATTGCATGCGTTGACCTTAAACATTGTCATTCCTAAATAATACACTTTTATTAATGTTCAGCTAAGAAGAACGGTAAAAATGTTTTAAATGATGGCCTTTTGTGAAATACTTCGCATCTGCACAAATTGAAATATATTTGCTTGCTGTGCTGTATAATTTTTACTTGTAGTGTGGGCATTAGTCGTTTGCTGTAATCAAACGGTACCGGTAATTATACTTTCACACCTTCTCGAGAAAATTCTTACTTCTGGTGCAACTGCGAATAATTGACGCAAGGGTAATATAGTATTAACTGAACCCCGTAAGATTTGAATCCGAATCTTTCTTATCACTTTCGAAAAATACGTACTGCACAGTTGCGTTTAAAAGGCAGCTAGGCAGATAATATTATCATGGTTCATGGGCTGCTTTTGTAGTTGACGAGGTTCTATGCCACAGGAAAAAACCTTTTACATAAATATGTAGAAACGAAGGAGCGTTGTTAAAATGCGGATTTGGTAGCGAATATGGTCCGGGCTGGCCAAGAGTTTCACTTTGACGCAAGTAAAATTTAGAGCCGAGACCACATTCACATAAGCAGAACGATACAAGCTTCATAGTCGCTGGAAGACCACACGTTTCGCTGACCACCGCTCGGGAGTGGGCGCGTAAACTCCACTCCTTTAGCGGACAACATCGTTGTCATCCAGAGGCACGACGATCGGACCACAGATGAAGGCAAAATCACACAGAAGCTATCGGACAAACACAACAACGACTAACATCTGTGATTGAAAGTTAATCTGGCCAGCCTAAAAAAGATGAACGATCACACATTTTTTAAGTATTTAGACCCAGAAATAGGCTATTGAAGTCATTGTAAATTTCTTTTCGTTAGTCTATATATTTCCACGATGTATGATAGTTGTGCGAATCTAGTCAAAATTTTATGGCAAAATGTGCGTGAAATTATTGTCTTACGTCCTTTGTAACTTAGGTCTTTTTAAAAGAGGAGGCATAAACTTTGAAGAAGTCAAGATTCAAATATTTATCAACGCCCTATGCTGAAATAAACAAACTGAGTTCGCCGCTGGTCGGCGCATTCAATTTACTTTTAATCTTTTTAAGATAACTTATCTTAACCTTCTTTGTCCTTATAGAGAGACTACTTGAAACTCGCAAACTACTGCAAGTAACGTTGAAGATTCGTAAAGAGCTTCACTGAACTTCAAAACCGGAATAAAACAATATGTTTGCGAGCGTTTTAAAAGCCGCATACGCAAAACTTCATAAAATGAGTGTACCTTCATACATTTAAGCTTTGAAAAGCGCGAAAACTCGTAACTTATATGCAAGGAATGGTTTTTACATTAAAATTAACTTTAAACTTCATACGTAAGGTTATTTATTAAGATAATACTTTATCTCATGTGCGATAGTTGTTCTGCAAATATCCAATATGTGATTCTCCAGGAATTAGGTTTTTGACAATACTTCTCTTTTTCGCATGAACAGCGGTGCGACACTTTGAAGTAATTCCATCTATCAGTTGTAACTCAGATGACTTGCCATTGCAGCTCAAAGGCATTCCAGGTGAAACTAAAGAATCCTGGTTCTTTAATATTATTGCATTATTTTAATTAAAATTCACAAGACCTTTGTGGCAGTACTTCATTAAAGTTAAAAATTACACTAAGTCAGATAAACCAAAGATTTGTTAATTCAATCTTTTGTAACTAGAGAAAACTTTCACACAATGTTCCATTTTATTAAGTCGTTAATGTGTCCATTTTAAAACATTAAGTATGCGAAATAGACAGTAAACAGACAAAGTCGAAAGCTGAGAAAATCCTCAAACTTCACTCAAGAAATCTCCATTTTACTTAAGTAACTTATCCTATCATTATTTGTGGTGGTAAAGGGAAAGGTCGCAAATATACTGCAGGTCGTACAAATCAAGGCTGGCTCAAAATACTCTCACTGCCTATCGCAAGCCATTCTTATACTAAACTATGGCAAATGTTGCAAAGAACAATGATTTTTACTTGGTTACGGAAAAGTACTTATGGTTTATATGAAAGTGTAAAATAAATCTATTACTGCTTGCCTAATTGTAAAATGTTAACTATCGCTTGCTTAGTTTTTTAATGAAAGTCATTTTTAGTTACTTTAAAAATGACACTTGTGTTTAATTCTGACACATTTCACTGTTCAGGTTTTTATCAATACCGAGTCAAAATGAGTTGCTGCTATAAGATCCTAAACCTATCTGAGCAATCCTATAATTCAAAGTCCACATTAGCGCTGATTGCAAAGAGGACTTGAAAATGTGACAGACAGAACCACTGACCTTCTGCGAAAAACTATTTGAAATTGATAAATTATTACTTTTCTTCAAAATAAGATGCTATTTAATTATATAATGAAATATTTTATTCACACTTGGTTCGATAATTCAGTAATTTACTAGGCGTATCATGAGCTTATTTCGGCTTAATGTACTGTGTGATATGCACAATCCCTATTTGCCTTATGAATCCTACATATAATATAAAACTGACTTGTATTGTTAAATTTTTGACTAAATTCTGAGCGGTCATTGCATGTGAGTACGCAATTCATACCTGTTCAGTTCTTGTTGATACACAGGTAAAGTAACAAAAAGCATTCCTTATGCACATTGTGCGTTAAAATGTGCAGCAAAGAATGATATCAAAATAAAATAGTCATCAGCTGAATAAAATTTATTTTCCAATACCATGTTACTGACGATTAAATTACTCATTTTGGAGTTCAGAGAATTCACAGTTAATTGCATTAGTTTATTCGTAAGTTTTACTCAGTGTTTTTCAGCATATATTCGGAGACAAAATATAACTGGCTATATTTACAACCGTCTGTGAAATTAGCATGTTTCACTTCAAAACTACATTGTTGATTCCCAGTTGAACAGTTTTACAGGCAGCCAAACGTGTTCACAAATCCTATGCGCTTTCTGAAAAGTTGATGTTCGGTTTTTATAATTTATCCTTTTTAAAATATTTAGTTATGTAATGCATCTGTTAAAATAAGTTAACCTTATGTTTAGTTGTGACTAGTAATACAGAGTACACATTTTTACAGATGGTCACCAAATTTAATAAAATTTTTATTCCTACCTACCAAAGAATAATTCTCCCTCAGAACACGATAAATCTGCTTATTTAGCTAGCATAAAGCTTGCAAAGAATATAATGTTCACTTACTGAAGTAGAATTTAAGTAAAGTGCTCAAGGTTCGGTTATCAATATTCGTAGAAGTTTTATTGGAAAAGCATATAAACACTTTTACTACTCTTGTATTTCGCCTATCTAACTGCACAGATTATCTACTTAGACAGAAATACCAGAGGGACATGCACAGTCATTTAAACAGCTTTTTTTCTGTACGGCGTTCCACATGTGACAACAAATTGCGGCGGGCGTTTCGAATTTGATGAGGCTTCCAACTAAAAAAGACAGAATACCGCACAATAGAAGATTTTTGGCTTCGAGCATTATTTCCGCCGTTGCATAAGTCTGTGAAGCAGCAATTGCCCTCTGTTTCGATGCCATTGAAAATGCTTTTGGATTCTTTTGCATTCTGAGTAGCACCTTCTAGTCACTTCATTCAGTTCGCCATTTTTATATATTGTCGTTTTCTAAAAGAAAATAGATTGAGTTTAGTAGCTGGCTTTGCTAAAATGTAATGTTCTGACATTTCGCTAATGGAAACATTCTTACGTATGTTTTAGCTAGGATTTCTAACAGTGACAAAGTTTGCCCTGGTTTTCTTTCGATCTTACTATGCTAACAAGGAAGAATGCTGTAACATTCTTTGCTAAATCGCGTGAAAAGTCTTGGTTTTTAGGAAAACAGCTGAAAGCTCTTACCTCCATGCATCAAAAATTCACTAACTGCAACTTTAAGTGAAATCAAAGGCTAATACGGGCTTATATGAAAAAGGCATCTTCATGGCAGCAGTCCTTTTTCCGTATGGCTTAAGAGAATAAAAGGGGCTGTGATATTTAGTTGAGATTTAGTAGGACACCTAGTTCAGGGATGAAAACAAGGTTACTAATCCTTAAATGTATTTACTATCCATAGATATCTTGTATTACATCATTGTTTCAAATAAAGGTAAACTCGTTTACAAAGAATAACTGCACCTATATGTCGAACTAGATAGTGCCCACAAGAGCATGTAACTGTAGCTACTAAGGAAAGAGTAGGAAATCGAGAACGATTTTCAGAACGAGTCGGATATTATTCTCAACCAACCCAGTTTTACACGTGGAAGGTAAGGATAAGTTGTCGGATCAGACCACCTCCATGTACATCTACTCATTTACCTGCTCCTGTGGAGCAGGTTATATTGCTCGCGTGAGTCGCTGCCTATCTAAAAGAATAAGGGATCACATCCCGCGCATGGCTGACAAAATGCGAGGTTAAAAGCATAAATAAAGCTATTCTCATGCACCTGATTGATTCCAGGCATCGGTTGGACCTTAACGTAGCCTTCCGTGTGATTTATAAAGTGCTACCAAACTAGCCCAAGTCAGTGGGTCAGCGGATGCTAGCAACAGCAAACAGCCACCGCCATCCGGTTGAGAACGCAGGTCTTGTACGCAAAAATGAAGTCGCCACAAGCTCCGCACTTAGCATGGCCAACGACAGCTTAACAACTTGCACTCCACACCATCTACTTTCCCCCCGCCCCCAAAGAACGACTGTGATAAACCGTCGCTGCTGCTTAACCAGCTGGTTCTTATTACCACCCCCCTATTCACACGACTCACGTGCATGAGGAGAAAAAACTTTATTTATCGTGTGTTTCACCTTATATCCAGTTCCCATATATATGTACTGGCCAGATTAGAATTTATCGAAAGCACGCGTATGCTCACCGAGTCGTCTTCTGCTTTTCAAATATATAACTAATCAAAGATAATCGTATATTGTCTCCTTTATGAGAGACAGGAATGGAAATACTCCTGTATCAAATGTTAAACTACTATTTAAAAGCATGGTTGATCTGTTTTCAAATATGATTTAATTTAATTGAAGTTTTTCTCAACTTTTTTCCAAATATATCTGTGAAAATAAGATAAAATGTATTCAATTTGAGGAGGTTTTTGTTGAATATGAGAGGAAGTGGGGAATTTCCTATGTTACTATTATTTTATTAGCCAGCACGACATGGGACCTTTAGCTGTAAGTACCTCACAGGATGATTTATATATTCCAGTTGAGAAAGGACACGCGGATGATGAGCGCTGAGCTACATAGTAAGTAGAAAGGAATTCTAAAAACGGTACATTACCGGAGAACCGTTGTTGATTCCCAAGCCCAGGAACACTTTTGCATTGGTTATTTCAATTTACTTTTACCTAAATTCACGTTGATATTTGTGCTGGAATAGCATGGAAGACTGTTTGTGAATTTCTACTTTCTTTCGGTTTTTCATAGCATTATATATATCGGTCGTTTTTAAATGCAGTTTGCTAAATGTAAAATTTTACCGGATAGTTCAACGGCTGTGATTTCTTTTGCAAAATTAAAAATCAATAAGCGACTATGGAACACGAGTAGTTGGTGAATAATAGTTTCATTTTCGTTCGTAAAAAATACGAAAGCTTACTGCAGTGCAATAGAAATTTAACTCTATCGGATCTTTAGTTTACCCTAAACTTGCAAAAGAGAAATACTGTGCGAGTAACTGATTAAAATCTGAGTATGGGTTTGGTGCTGAAATGCGATGGATTTTGGTGAATTTTATCAATGTTTCGGTGCTGTACCTAATGCCAGTTTTAAGCTCGTATATAAATTAAAATCAGTTAACTTCTATTTTATTCCTGAGCGACCTTTCGCAAAAATTAAATAAAGGTGCATTTACAGTTAACTGGCATTTTCAACAAACTAACCCCTCGAAGGCTAACACAATAAAGAACTAATAGAAGTTACAATCTCACGTTACATACACAGTATGACGTGTCCAAATGCAAAAATATTAACGGAGCCCTGAGTTGATTAGATTGATCAACCTTTGCATTTTCTAATGAAACCAGGCCTTTCAAAGGATTACTTCTGACTACAAATTCGAATAACCTACACATTTCCCTGGGCGTTTAACAGGTTTTAAATATCATAGGTGAGTTTTGTACAATCCAACTTTTGAAGCGACATGTGCCAAACCTGGATAAATA
Source organism: Schistocephalus solidus (assembly GCA_017591395.1). Classification (NCBI taxonomy): domain Eukaryota; kingdom Metazoa; phylum Platyhelminthes; class Cestoda; order Diphyllobothriidea; family Diphyllobothriidae; genus Schistocephalus; species Schistocephalus solidus. Next base: position 119,081 of record WEDG01000792.1, on the reverse strand, counting down.
TCTGGGTACATTGATTTCGAACTTAATTACCATTTTGACTTTTTCAGATTCATTTATAAATAGGATTTCATCTGAACTTTTCAGACGAAAGTGACATTAAAGGAGGTTTAGACAAATATACAACAAACAACACTCCGGTATTTGATCTGACAACAGAACAACCACAAAATTTAATTCCTTACCTTACTGGTATAAAGTTTGGGAAGATAAAAACACAAACAACTTTTTGGGAGTAGATAGGCTTCTTGTATTTAATAGACATTTGAGTAAAATATGATTTCTTTTTGATTTTGTTTAAAGGCTATCTGAAACGTTTCTGTTTATGAACGATAGCACAACAGTGTTGTACTTCTTGTGAGGAGAATATACTTATATAAATATAATTCACAGGTATGTTGCTAAAGGTGCAACAGGCAAGATGCAAACAGTTGTTTCACGGTTGTTATCGATCATCAGAACGTTATATGCCTTGTGCAGCGAGGTTTATGCACTAGTCAAACATGCGCGTAACACTCACTGATGTGGTTAGATATCACTCGATCCAATTTTGTCCGCCCGTCTGCCAGCTAGATACAGATGATAAACGAACGTTGTGTCATAAAATGCATACGCATATAATTCCCAGGTATGTTACTAAGGGTACAACAGGCAAGATGCAGACAGCTGTTTCACGGTTGTTACCGATCATCAGTACGTCATGTGCCTTGTGCAGTGAGGTTTATATATATATATATATATATATATATATCGGGCAATCAATTTTTGAAATTATTAAGTGAAAGACAGTGAGTCAGGTTATCTGGACATGAATTTTTAGGGTCACACTCAAAATTTCAATGAACATCTGGGTCGAAGACAATCAACCGCCGTTTAATCACCAGGTGATACCTATTTGAAAAACAATTTTTACTACAAGTAGTATGAAATGAATATTTCAAGGATGGTATATCGTACTTCCGACATAGATACTAGCGAGACGGATGACAAATTAGGAGAACTCTGCTACCTTAAGTGACTTTTAAGGACCAACGGATATCCTCATAACTTCATCGATCGCAGCAGGAAGGCCAAAACCAAAGACAAAAGCTGGTGACAGAACAGCCAAAATGCTGACAAGCGCTGCCATATATTGAAGGTAACTCCGAGGCAGTTTCCGCCTCCTCAGACTGCTAGGGATCGGAATCCCCCATCAACCGGATTCAACCATTCAGAATCTTTTGTTGACAGCGAAAGCCCCCCTTCCACGAGGTGAGACGTTAAGCGTCGTCTACCGGATCCAATGTGACTCCTTTGAAGTTTACTACATCGGAGAGAGGGAAGTGGTTGTAGACCTGTGTTACCGAACACATGTGGGCAATGAGTAGAATGGACCCATTGTCCGTGGTGTCGGAACACCGTACAAACTCTGCGCACACATTCGCTTTCCAGAACACTGAAATCCTGAGTAGAGGAAATGACCGCGTAACCAGGGGCAAAATCAAAGCCTGGCACACAAAGACTACGCAGATTAACCGTTGTGTCGACCTTTCGGCAGCCTACCAAGCCCTCCGGGCGCAGCTCATCAAACGTAATAGCAAACACGAAATAAGGCCAAACGTGAATGCAAACACGGGCGAAAACTAAGACGTCCATGCACGTAACCAAGCCACAATCCATGGCGGACGAAGGCGCAGTCATCAAATACTGCCAAATCAACACCTACGCCGACAGACGAGGAGACATGCGATCAGAAGCACACAAAAGGACTAGCAACCCAGGGTGCAAATTAAGGTCAATGCGGACGCGGACGAGGGCGTGGGCTGCCAACTGTCAAACGCCGCCCTTCGACGAGAGACATACCAACTGATAGCAATCATCGTCCTCCCCCTCGTTCGTCCCCAGTGACTACAGAAATGCTTCCTGTGTGTATTCGGGCGATGAACGCCATAGCCAATTAAGGACTCCCCCACCTCATCCTCCCTAGAGTGTACACTGCTAAGAAAAACCCGTGCAAACAACACTGTGTAACAAAATGGCTGTCACCCCCTATAAATACTGTGAGACGCAGTACGATACTCACCTCAGACGATGGAAGCTGGTATGCATGTGAAACGTCAGGAGAATATATTTAGAGTCCCTGAGATCGCCTTTTCTTCTCATATAAGTGCTATATGAATTTGTACTGTGGGACATATTTTCGAATATTGTTTTGCGTGTATACAATTCCTCATCAGTTCTCATCTTGACTAAGAACTGCCCATAGATTTCAACTGAAAACTCAAAGGAAATACTAGACGAAATGGCCAAATATTTTTTAATATTTGGGCAACAAATGACTGCCTTACAAATTTCCCAATTTTCGGAAAATTATTTGCGTCTAAGTTCCTCCCTTATCATATTATGTGTAGTATTTTCAAAATTAATAAGTACAGAACTGGTACTATAAAATACTACTGTTCCTGTAGGATTTCAGATGATTCAGCAAAATCAAACGGTTAACGCTCTACGTGGCATAATTATTGGCAGTTGTAGGATAGAAAAACGCATACATTTTACAATAAACGATTTAGCTAGTAGATGCGTTGAATATATTGAGCATACTGACTGCAGTATCCGGATATTTTTCTTGAAAATTTCAAAATCAATGTTACTTACACCGCAAACTTTGCAGTCGCTTTTTTGAGGTGCGTACTGGAGGTCACTTCTGCATCCGAAGCACTCATAGCATTTGATGGCGTAACCTATATGCATATTCAAAAGTTAATATTAGATTAACAAATTCACAGCATAATATAAAGAGTAGCTATGTTAAAAAATATGTGTCTGTGTATAGCACTACTGATTTTAGAATAAATAAGAGTACGGTTTTCTTCTTAAAATCTTATTTAGATTGGCCCTAAAGTAGTATTTTAGTATAAGGGTATTTTGCACAAACTAATGCAATCAACAGAACGTCAAGACATGAAGAAAAACTATAAAATAAAGTCCAACTAGCTGATTTTTAAAAGCATACCTTATGCAAAATGAACATTTTCTGAATGCCATTCAATTTAATTTCGTCTGTAACCGCAGGTTATTCGAATAGAATACTTGTAATACGTAACAGTTTTCCAGTGTATTGCCAATAAAAAAAACTGATGGTTTTGCTGTTTTTTACCTACAATATCAAAACTAAGTTAATGAATTTGGGAGATTTCCTTTTTATCGTATTGTATACATTGTTTCTGTATAATCTTGTACGTTAATTCAGTACTCAGTTTCTAACTATGAAATGGGCGCTTTCACGTACCGAGAACTGTATGTAAGTAAAAACTGGGTCAATTTTGGGGTTTATTTCATAATCGACTTTAGAACGATCTGCCAGCATATCTTTTGTAATGTCAGAATATTTCGGTAGGAAAGAACAAGCTGACAATAGCGGTTGCCATTGTTTGAATACAAGCGTTCATCGTACATTTATATACGAAAACCCGATCCAAGGACTTCAATCGAAAGTAACGCATCTTGCATGTGAAATTTTCTTAACTGTTGCATTTTACGCATAAATACGATCAAACGCAAGAATAAATTGTTAAAAAGTTTAAATTTTCCTAAACTTACCGTTTGCTTTTCACACTACACATTCGATTTGACGTTATTTTTATAAATGAAATATTTTCAAAGCGGTCCATTGAGTTATTGCCAGATCTTAGCAGTTCCGAGCACGAAAAACATATTTATCGGCTTTCAACAGATTAGTATACTTCAAGTGTCCGTGTAACTGAAAAGCTGATTGCGTCTATGTATTTTCAAAAGAGATTCATCTATCTATACTAAAGTATACTGATACAACATTTATGATGGGGGTTAGAACATATAGCATTTAGACTTGAATATACAAACTTACAACCCAGTGCGAAAAGGAGGACAGCATTCAGAATAATCACCACTTTGAACATGATTTGGCGAGAAGTGCAAGAAGTAGCCGATATTTGTGCACACAGGCGCCATGAACATCTTTTAAGAATATTCGTTGCATAATTGGCTGAAAGTAATTTTACGCAATTGTAGAGTATTTGACCAATCAGCATTAAAAGGAGCCCATTTGTGCCCCAGTCTTTCTGGAAATGGAATAAATAAAAACCAGCGTCAAGTAGAAACTCCCAATATGACTCGCTTACGATCATTTCCGACCGAAAAACGAGTTCACCAAAATACATGGTCACCTTCAACTATTTGTGAAAGTCGCATTTCAAAGATATAGACAATGATTTAATTTCAAAATTGACGGCTCAGATGCATTGAAGTTTAAGGATATATTAAAATTAATATGTGAATATATTTTATTAATCAAGATACTGCGGAATTTCTTAGAAAATAATATATGCCACAATTCGTTTCTTAATAAACATCTATTAATTTGTGTTGTGTCAATTTCTTTAAGAACCGAAATTTACTACTTTCCTAGCTATTGTGCAAATGGTCGTTTTTCGTTGGAAAAAACGTCATTAAAACCCGCATAGTAAACTTTGCCCATTTAAACATATTGTCCTTTACGAGACATTAATTGTTTTATTTCGGTCAGGACTCAATGCATGGCCGAACGATACTCTGTGTAAAACTTGCACAGTTTATGGCCAAGTGTTTTGCTTTAAACTTCAGTAATGTGTCATGTCTGGATCTCTGTCAAATTTAAGACGCTGCAAGATTTCATAGTGAAGTACTAGTTTGTTGCAGTCATTTCTACATTAACAAGAACATTAAATTACTTGAACCATTTATCAGAACTTCATTTCTGCCCCTGACTGATGAAACTGAAATTGAAAAATTAATTTATAAATGCTTGAATTACTGTCTCACAAATGCATAACGATTAATTTTAACCTCCATAATAATCATTCGAAAAAAGTCAACAATTTGGAGAAAATGCAAGAAATTAAACGTTAAACAAAATTTCGACTTTCAGTAAAGGTGAATTTCACGTGCTAATGACAAAAGTGACATAAGGTGATAGAACCGCTAATTTTACCGCATATTTAAAAAGCACTAGTGATTCAGTAAATCAATTATTACATTGTGCTGAGATGAGGTCTCATTAATGTCCTCTTGTCTTTGTAATATGCACCTAGTGAAGTGCAGAAATTTCAAATGATGGCTAAAATTTACTCCAGTATAAAAAGGGTATATGGATTTATTTAGCAGATGTCAGAGTCAATGAAATGTCTTTTAATATATTTTGCCAGAGAGGCTGTTAGTCGAGGTATTAGATGAATAATATGCCGTCAAAAGGGACAATTTCATAGATATTTTGAAGAAGTCTTAAGTCCATACAAGGGATTTTTTGTGATTCATACTTCTTAACTATATACAGATATATATAGGCCTCAAAATTACATGAAAATAATCCTGCTCAATTATTTTTACTTTTAGGCGAGTGGAAGTTTACAGGAAGAACCTTTTAGACTTGAAGTCATCAACTCAAAAGTCATATGAGCAAATGCATCTGGAATATTAGGCCAATGTGTGCAGCCAAAACCTATACCGTAAACGGTTATTCGTAGATTATAAGTCAAAAAGTGTAATGTCACTTAGCATATTATATCATACTTTGTTTACACAGTCTCCCACTTCACTACAACGATCTGAAAAATTATTTAACTTTTACTTTTAATAATAACTTCTGTTTTAGTTGCATATCTGTGAATCTCTCGCTGAGCCTGCTGATTTGCGCGATGAACACAGTCAGTGACTGATGTCATGAAACGTTGACCGGAAGATTTGAAACCATTTTTGATTAGGAAGGTAGGTAAATATGGTCAATCACCACACGAAGCAATGACGTTTTTTTCGGGTACGCCAGTATATCGGCTTGTAAATGCATCTCTTTTCAGCCACCAGCAAAACCGTACTAGATAAAAAAATATGACGAATTAAGTTGTATGGCTTTTTATCTCGCTTTTCCATATCCTAATAAATTCACATATATTTATTTGAAAACATAGAATAAGAAACTTTCTTGAACTCACTTGTTAGTAAATGTTAGTTAATGAAAGGATGACTGTACGTTGTAAAGCCTTTCGCATTTTCCGAATAAGTTGGAGCCCAAAATGCTGTTGCGGTTGCGTGTTTTGTTTCCAGTCTTCAAGCGATATGCTTTCTGTATACTGAAAATCAAATATTCCCTTTTGCTACTAAGAAGACACTTTATATTTTTCACCAACTTTGGTGAGAGATTTAGCTTATGTTATATACTTCATAAGCAGCGTTTTTAAACGGGAAAATGCAGTACTTTTTGAATATACATTTTAAGATCTTACTAAAACTCATATTTAGGAATTACGTTTTAACCTGAATACACCATCTTTCTCCTATAAATGTTAAAAAGGATGCGATTTACTAGCAAATGAGTACAATAAAGAATATGTTATATTTGTTTTCCGAAAAAATATAGTTTTATTTATTTGCGCATGGCAAATCTATAGACAACTTGTCTTTAACCTAAATAGTCAGTTTTACCCTGTATAGTTTTTGCTGCCTGCAAAAGCGAATTTAATTCAAAAGTTGGCACTCTATCATGACTAATGTATAGTATGATTATTCCGAACGGTTGTTGGTCTGGCAACCTTACTTAAGTAATTATTCCTAAGCGCAAACTCATTTTAGTATTTTGGTTAACGTTTCACAATATCGGTCACTGACTCTATATCCTTTCGCTTAATCTGTAAAATTGACTACCTGTGAGAAAGTAGCTTTTAGGAAATGCGATTTTTTGTAGGGTAAGAAGGCAAACAACTGCCTTATTGCATATAGGAGTATTTCAGACCTAACGGACACGGTGCACAGCATCACAATGATTATCAAACACTATCCTTGTGAGGGACGTGGCCGAGACTTTCCGAATAACAATTCAAGGATACAAAGCTGATCTGATGACTATAGTTTGAGACTACAAGCGCTAAGAAGCCCTGAACAATTGTTGGATGCCAGTTGGTTGATCAGATGCGCGACTACAGGCTTGCCATGGGTGATTTACCCGATTACGTGACCTGAGAATACTGGGTTTTTCGTAGGTCAAGTAGCGGACGCGCGTTTTGGCTAGATACCGCGCGACACGAGGTGCGTACTTACAATTACCACTGGTCTTGCCTTGGACGCAAAGGGACGTAGTCAGGCCCGAAAGCTTTGGCATCCCAGCACCAGTAAATTGATATCATCAATTTGATGTAGTAGGCTTTAGTGGGGGACGAGAAATCTTCTAAAAAGCAGTTGTCTACATACTTCGAAGCTGCTGACAAAATTTCAAATGCTGCTGCTGGGGAAAAAGGCAGCACATAATAATTTATCCATACAACCGAAAAAGGTTCCTTCGGCGCAGCTGTCAGCAAAACCTTATAAGGGCCAAATTTAACTTGAAAAAATATATATTCTGAATGGACAAAAGGTTTGATTAAAAAATTAAACAAGCTGCTATAATTTTGGAATAAATATTTTTGTCCATTTGATCATGAAGTTATAGCCCTTGATAAATTCAGACATCAAACTTGCAGTAAACAGAGACTTCATGAGAAGGTATAAAAAGTCCAAGTCAAGCTGTGTCTAGGGGAGAGCTGTCACCCGTGATCCGTACCTAGATGTAAGTCCCCATTTTTTCAGCTTTAGATATGGTTACATATTCTATCAGAAATTGTCAGCAAAGTGGTGCGCCGCTATCCCAGATTTAGGAACCACTGTTGAGTCGGGCATAAATTCATTTGCGGTTAAAGAAACTTTAGTAGTGTTTGCTGACGTATCTGGTTAAATGTTAAGCCTGCGTATTGCTCAGTTTTAAGTAAACCTGTGTTGCATTTGTTCTCTTGTAAGAACCGACAAAATAAACTTCGAACGGCTTTAGCAGTGAAGGCCATCACTGTCCTCTAAGTTGGACGTAGTGGTAAAGTAAGCGCACATTTATTTATATATAAAGCAGACTACAGTTGTAACAGCCATTAGCAGCCAGTCTTGTGCTTACGTTTCCACCCCCTCTTGGTCAGTCAACGGCCGTGCTAAATCGCAAGCACACAGTTAACGCATGGTTATCCCTCAGGCTTTACCTGGGGCGCCTTTTATTCAGCTACACCACGCCTAGAACTGATTCGATCGGGGTGGCTTGTTACCCGTAGGCTCTTGTGAGCATTCTGACCCGACTCAGCCCATCAACAAACCAATCGATCACATGTCTTACACTTAACAAATCACTCCCTTATGCTGACAGGGCATGCCACACTCTCGAAAACAAAGCGCCGCTACCGACACCCTCCTGAATGGGCGCCATGTTCGCACACACACTAGCAAATGGCGCCTTGTACTCTGTTTACAACAAATAGGTTCTCACAGCCCGTTGACTTCTGTTATTACACGGGACGAATTTAGTGTATGTATGTGTATGTGTGGGGTGGGGCTGCTCCATCCGCGCCAGCCCCCTGCGCCCTCTTCCATCTCCGGTCTTCTTGCCTGTGTCGTGAGACCGAGCTGCGGTGGGGGAGGAGAAGAGTGTGTGGTAAAGTTAAGCACCACGGTTGGAAGGTTGCCAACTGAAAATTACACTCAGACCTCGCAGTTAGTCCAATGTGTGTTTTGTGGAATGGCTGACTGGTGGTCTGAGAGTCAAGCTGTGATGGCTCCTTCTAAACGTGACCTCTGGCTATCTCACACATGTGAGATGTAAGCGGTTCAACTTCCTGTTGTGTGAAATCTTGGTGCTCGTGTTTGGGGGGCCAGGTCGTGTACGTAGAACACGTAGACGAGTTCACCAGCAGCTGCGCTCACTTCCCGATCAGACAACTGACAGGCACGGACAGTGGTTTGACTGTGGGGTTGGGAAAGAGAATGAGATCGACAACTCAGCGCATGTTCCTCACTATAAACAATCTGACGCATTTAAAACTATCACGGTGCGCTTAAAGCCGTGGCTTGGAGGGTTGCCAACTGACGGGATAACTCGGACAGCGTGGCCAGTCCAATGTGTGTTTTGTGTGGAGTAGCTGACTGGCGGACTGAGAGTCAGGCTGCAATGGCTCCTTCTTAATGTGGCCTTTATGGGACTCCCACTCCTTGGGATCCGAGCCAAGTGTGGTGGTATGCCCAGGGGTGGCTCTGGCCGCGCCAGCCACATGCGTCCTCTCCCGCCTCCGGTCTTCTTGACTCTGTCATGACACCGTTTTCAGGTCGGGGAGGAGGAGAGAGAATGGTAGCTGCAGTGCAAGGCTAATATCACTTAAAACTAATTCACGCGCAAGTCACCGTCCCAGCACCACCCTTCCGTGGAGCATACGGTGGACATAGTCGAAATCGACGGTTAAACTATCGTGTGTGGGGTGTAGCGGTACTAATTATGTAGAAGCACCACACAGATAGTATTTACTCACTCCTTATTTCTCGTACAGGTGGCGAATGCTCCTGTGGCCACCTCTTACTGGTACCCAACTGACACCTGAGGCTCCTTGAAGTTTGGGTTCCTCCCAGCGGCCACACCCTGAGCAACCGTCACGACCAGTGGGCCAAACCAGGTGAGGGTTTCCGGCGTTGTGTGTGCCTCTACACCCGGTATGTCTGATTCCTGAACTTCCCACCTCCCTCTCACAAAATGTCCTACGGTTGGGGTGACAGCAACCCCGTACGCGGCCCAGGCTAACTGGGGTCGTTCTCCTACTAAAACAAAACCGTGACCCATAGTGGATTGCGGCAGACATCTGGGATGTCCGAGCAGTCCTGTTTAGGGACAGCACTGCTTGCCTCCACGCGGAGGAAGGGGCTAGAAAAGTTGCCCTAAAAAATGCTGGTTATCGCGTCTTCTGCAGCTAGCCGAGGCTCGTAGATCGTAAAATACGCAGTCGTTAAAAACTCAAACAAACAACAATACCACCGTCCCCATCCCCCTCGCCATACCCTCCAGGCTGCTTGGGTAAGTAAATTGACACTAGCAGCCTGGAATATTCGTTCCCTTTTCAGACAATCCCAAAAGCAACCGGCCGGAACGGAGGACGGCGTTAGTCGCTTCGGGGAATGGCGCGCTACAAGTTGGACATTGCTGCTCTCAGTGAGACCCGATTCTCTGAGTAGGGTCAGCTGGAGGAGGTGGTTGCCGGCTACACCTTCTTCTGGAGCGGCTGGCCAAAGGCAGAGCGACGCGACGCTGGTGTCGCCTTTGCCATCCGAAACGACATCATGGGACGTCTGCCCTGTCTGCCGCAGTGCATAAATGATCGCCTGATGAGCCTCCGCCTGTCTCTTCGGGTAGACAAGTTCGCTACCGTCATCAGCACCTACGCTCCCCCAATGACGAGCTCTGATGCGGCAAAGGACAAATTCTACGAGGACCTGCAAGCCCTCCTGCTGATTGTGCCGAAGGTGGACAAGGTAATTGTCCTTGGAGACTTCAACGCCCACGTCAGGACGGACCACGCTGCCTGGCAGGGAGTGCTGGGTCCCCATGGTCTCCGTAGCTGTAACGATAACCTCATATTTCTTCTGAAAACGTGTGTGGAACACTGTCTCCTGCTGACCGTAACATTCTTCCGCCTTCCGACGCGGGAGAAGCTAACGTGGATGCACACTCGGTCGTGATGCTGGCATCTGCTGGACTATGTTCTCGTCTGGATGCGAGCTCAACAGGACGTTCTGGTAACCAAGGCGATCCGTTATACCAATTGTTGGACAGATCACCGCCTCGTCATATCCCAGATGAGACTCTGACTACAACCCCGACAAAGGCCCCAAGATAAGCGGCCGCCAACTAAATTTAATACTCCTTTTTAAAATTTGCCTGCTTTCTGTTTTGATTTCAGCAACAAAATAACCCAGAAACTGGAGAACCTGCATGCTCCAGATAATAATAGCACCGTGGAAACACGATGGTGCCAACTGCGAAATATCATCCAGTCCACCACCCTTGAAGTCCTCGGACGCGCACGCCGTCAAAACCAGGAATGGTTTGACGACAATGATGCAGCCATCAGCAACCTACTCGCGGAAAAGAATGGAAGTCTACAAGCATGGTGGGCCTTGGCTGATGGCATAACTCACTACCCTCTTCCAGGAGATGTGGCGTGAAGGAAGTTCCTCAGGATTTCAAAGACATGACCATCGTCCATCTCTACAAACGGAAGAGGAACCGGCAACTCTGTGATAATCACAGAGGCGTCTTGTTGCTCCACATCGCTGGAAGATTTTCGCCTGTATCCTTCTCAATCGTCTAAACGGTCATCTAGATCAGGGCCTGCTCCCAGAAAGCCAATGTGGCTTCTGCCTACTCCGCTGGAAAATTGACATGCTCTTTGCCGCCCTCCAGCTACAAGAGAAGTGCCAGAAGATGCGTACTCACCTATACACTCCCTTCACGGATTTAACGAAAGCCTTTGACACGATGAATCATGACAGACTGTGGAAAGTCATGCAGAAATTTGGCTGTCCTAAACGGTTCACGCACATGGTGCGTCAGCTTCATGACGGGATGATGGCGCGCAGCCCTGACAACGGGACGGTATCCGAAGTATTCGCAGTGACCAACGGAGTGAAGCAGGGCTGCGTACTGACCCCCACCCTCTTCAGTCTCATGTTTTCTGATATGCTGATGTACGCCTACCGTGATGAGCAGCCTGGGATCCGCATCGCCTACAGAACTGATGGATACCTTGTCAACAGTCGTCGTATGCAGGCCCCAACGCGCGTGTCTACGACTACAGTCCATGATCTGCTCTTCGCAGACGACTGTGCCCTTAACACCGTGACGAATGAGGACAGCAAACGAGCATGAACCTCTTCGCCCCTGGCTGCGCCAATTTCGGCTTTACAATCATTACAACTAAAACAGTGGTCATGTACCAACCGCCGCCCGGGATTGGAATACAATGTTCCCCAAATCAATGTCAACAGTGCTCAAATCAAAAACGTGGAAACCTTTGCTTATCTAGGAAGCACGCTTTCTCGCCACCCCCACCTGAGCCCGGGGTCATGACACAGTCAGAAAGACCGGAGATGGGACAAGGTGCAAGTGGCTGGCGCGGCAAGAGCCGCCCCTTGGCGTGCCACCACACCTGGCTCGGATCCCACGGAGTGGGAGTGCCATAAAGGCTACATTTAGAAGGAGCCATTGCAGCCTGACTCTCAGTCCGCCAGTCAGCTACTCCACACAAAACACACATTGGACTGACCACGCTGTCCGAGTTATCCCGTCCGTTGGCAACCCTCCAAGCCACGGCTTTTAGCGCACCGTGATAGTTTCAAATGCGTCAGATTGTTTATAGTGAGGAACATGCGCTGAGCTGTCGATCTCATTCTCTTTCCCACCCCCACAGTCAAACCACTGTCCTTGCCTGTCAGTTGTCTGATCGGGAAGTGAGCGCAGCTCCTGGTGAACTCGTCTACGTGTTCTACGTACACGACCTGGCCCCCCAAACACGAGCACCAAGATTTCACGCAACAGGAAGTTGAACGGCTTACATCTCACATGTGTGAGATAGCCAGAGGTCACGTTTAGAAGGAGCTATCGCAGCTTGACTCTCAGACCGCCAGTTGGCCACTACGCACAAAACAAACATTGGGCTAACCACGCGGTCCGAGTTATCCCGTCAGTATACAACCTTCCAAGGCACGGGTTTTGGCACACCGTGATAATTTTAAGCGCGCCAGATTGTTTATAGCGAGGAAATTGTGCTGAGATGTCGACCTCACTCTCTCAACTACCCCCACAATCATACCACCATCGAGCCAGTGAGTTGTCTGATGTGGGAGTGGGCGCATTGGCTGATGGGTCGGCGTACCCGTCTTCGCACGCCACAGCACGACCTGGCCCCCATAACGTACACACCAAGATTTACTTAGTCAGGGAACATGGAGGAGCCATCGCGGTCTGACTCCCAGTCCACTGGTCAGCCACTCGACACACACAGCTCATACACTGAGCCGACGGCGTGAATTGGTGTAAGCGTCAGATTGGCAGCCTTCCAAGCCACGGTTTCTAGGAAACCATGATATTCACAGGTACGTGATGATGGTTAGGGTGTTGTCTTGGTGTAAGTAGTGTGCGCTGATGTGGCTTAGCCTCCGGCGGTTGTCATGGAAGCGTATGTGACCGAATAGGCCTATGCGATGAGTGAATGCACGAGGACAGTGTGGGCAGTGGAGACTGCTATCTCTGCTGTGTGGGTGCTACAGGCACTGGTTCACCAGTCTCTGTACAATGGATTCGAAGTGAGATGAATGTGCGGTCGCAATGAGGACAGTTTAGGAGAGAGTCCCCATCGCTGATGTTTATAGTGGCGGCGGTGGTGGTGTAGGTAACAGGTGATGAGAATTGGGATGTGGTCTCTATGATGGTGGGAGTAATGGAACTAATGTCAGGGGTGTGGGAGGGGGAGCCCGAAGGAGTGTTGGCAGAATTTGACGTAGACATTGGAATTGTCGGATTGATGGTGCATTGCGTCCGAAAATGTCCGACCAGACCGATTTGCGCACGGAAGGTGCGTTGACAGCGTGGGCATGTTGGAAGGGCCTGGGTATTTGTGGTGTTGGTCCGGGGCGCTGATGACGTTCATGCCACTTTTTTGGTCTTGTCGGCGGCGATCCTGTTGGCTTCGTAGATTGCTTCCCCTGTCTTCACTGTCCTTCTCCAAGCAGGTCGGTTCCGGGCGAGGTCCTCCCAGGTCGCCGGGTTGATCTGCAGGTCTTCAGGGACGTCTTCAGAGTGTCCTTGTAGCGTCAAACGTGACCCCCTTGTCGACGAGAACCCATAGCGACATCTCTATAGAAGAGTCGTTTATGTAATGGTTCGTTATCCATCCTCACTAGGTGGCCGCTGCAGCGAAATTGCAGTTGGTTCAGCTGAGCATAAATGCTGAGAAGGCCTGTTCGTTCCAATACTTCCATGTCTGGTATCCTGTCTTGCCATTTCAGCTATAGTATTCTGCAAAGGCAGCTGAGGTGGAAATGGTTGAGCTTCCACGCCTACTTCCACGTCTGCGCTCTTTACAGCAGTGTCGGCAATATAGCAGCTTTGTACATCTTGAGTTTAGTGCTGAAGTGGAGATCGTGTCGATTCCAGACCACGTTCTGCATGCGTCCAAAGGCTTGGCTGGCTTTGGCAATCCGATGGGCGATTTCATCGTTGACTTTGGTGCTGCGTGAGAGATTGCTGCCTAGGTACGTGAAGGTATCCATGTATTTTAGTTGAGCGCCGTTGACTTTTATGCGAGCAGCGTCGTAGGTGGTATTGGGCGGCGGCTGATGCATGACAACCGTTTTCTCCGTGTTTATGCACAATCCGAAGTTGTCACAGGAGGCAGCGAAGAGGTTCATGCTCCTTTGTATTTTCTTTTCTGTTGTTGCATTGAGTGCGCAGTCGTCAGTGAAGATAAGTTCGTGGATGCTGGTTGTGGATACAAGCGAATAGAAGTGCATCTGCCGTTGATTGAGGAGTCGATAATTCATCCAGTAGACGATGCGTAACCCGGGGCGTTCGTCACTGTAGGCGTCCATTACCATGGCAGAGAACATTAGACTGAAGAGGGAAGGCACAAGGACGCAGCCCTGCTTCGCTCTGTTGGTCAGTGCGAATGCCTCTGAGACCGCTCGTTGTCTGTGTTGTGCGGCACCATACTATCATGAAGCTGACGTACCATGTGGATGAATCAATCGGGGTAGGCAACTTTCTGCATGATCTTCCACAGTTCTTCGCGATTCACCGTGTCGAAGGTTTACGTCACATCCATGAAGATTGTGTAGATGGGAGTCCGCATCTTCTGACACTTACTCTGCAGCTGGTGTGCGGCGAAGATCATGTCGATGGTACGGTGATGGCACCGAAAAACGCATTGACTTTCCGGGAGTAGTCCTTGTTCCAGGTGGCCACTGAGGCGATTGAGGAGTATGCGGGTGAAGATTTTCCCGGCGGTGCTGAGCAACGAGATTCCTCGGTGGTTGTCGCAGAGTTGGCGGTTTCCCTTCTTCTTGGAGTGATGGACAATGGTGGCGTCCTTGAAAGCATGTGGGCCCTTTCCTTGGCGACACATCACCTGGAAGAGCATAGTGAGTTGGTTCATCAGTTGGGAACCACCATGCTTGTAAATCTCAGCAGGGATCGCGTCTGATCCATGTGCCTTTGCGCTGGAGAGTTGCTTCAGGGTGCTGATGGTTTCAGGAAGAGAGGGCAGGAGATCAAGGACAGCGTTGTTTTCCACTTCAGACAGTCGGTCGATGGAGGCGTTGGAGATGGTGGAGGGCTGCTTAAGAACGCTTTCGAAGTGTTCCGCCCTTCAGGCCGTGCCTGCTAATGTGTCATGCTAGTTTCAACGTACGTCCAATAGTTTGCAGAGAGTACATAGTTGGCGGGTTCAAACTTCTCCGAACTTGCCCTCCTCTGTCAAATACAACTGTGGCATGTCCAAATCAGAAAGATTGCGCGTGAGATCAGCCACAGTGACTGAAGTGACACCAGCTTCCTTCTATCGCGTGCCCTACGCAGTTACCGCAATATTTAATGGCACTTGCAAAGTTAACCACATCCGTTAGACGCCTGCCATGACCCACGATTCAGATCTTCGTTGTACTGACAGGCACTGTTGCACTCTAAAATACATCACCACCCAAACTATGCAGTGTTCTCAGACTGTTTAACAAAATTATTGTACTTATAATTTTTCAAGTGCTTCCTGCGTTATGAAATTTAGATCTTATGAGTTGCTATGTTGGACAAGCCACAGTTGCAGTTGGTGAAATCAGCACATTAAGTGTATGTTTAGGAAATTTTCTCTAATTAACTTTTGGGGCCGGCTGCGGGCAGCATACGCATGGCTAAGCTTGTTCGATGTAAAAAATAGACTACGCGTTGTGCTTAGCGGCAGTATGTTGGTTTGAAAAACGCAAACACAATCAAAACCTTACATCCGTACCGAGTTAAACGTTTGAGAAGCAGCCAATCACCAACTTCTTGGGTATCTTTCCTACGGGCACTTTTGTGCGGTTTGAGACACTAGTGCAGTAACGATTTACATTGTGAAGCCGAAATGCCTGTAACCTGGTCAGAGACGCTCCTCAGGACTCATAACCATCACTAGTCTTCTCAACATAGCCTTACAATTAGAAAAAGAAGATAAATCATCGTTTTCGGTTAGCTGCACGCTAACAAACAGCTCCAACTCCTCGGTTTAGGTAAAAAGGCATCTGCTACATCCCATGCCTGGCAGTGGATAAGTAATGTTTCCTATCGGTGGTACAAGGCTTCACTGCTACATCGGTGGTTAGGTAGCTATATAATTTGGTGTCGTATATATTCTACATTCCGTCCTGGAGATAGCCATTTTTCAACCTAAGTTCAAAACTATACGCATGAGCCCTCCTACTACCTATGCTCACACCTTTAATTGAGCAGCCAGAAACGAGGCTTACTTACAAGTTTGACCCAAGTATGATTAAACTCACGGCTCCCGGTGGGGCCTCGTAGCTCAGTTGGCTAGAGCGTTGGCTTTAATAAAGCCTTCCACTTGCTGGCGTGGGTTCGAGTCCCACCGAGGCCACCGAATTTTTCACAAGTGGTTCAAAGGAAGTATTCAAATCTGCCAAACTCCTCTACTAAATCCTTATCAATTGAATATTAATTTAAAGTAATGGCTTTAAATTTAAACGTGAACAACCGTAAGTGAGCCAGGCAAAACCTCTATTAAAATACTTATTAGTTAATTAAGACATGTGTGTTTATAAAAAACGAAAAACACAGTAACTGTTGTTATTCCTTAATATTTTAAGTTGCAGGTAAGAAAAGAATGACGTTTTAGCGAATTGGCCATCAATATTTTTACCGTCTCATGGTTCTCTGTGTCAAAATTGCCATCGCGTATTCTCATCACGCACAGATCTGGTCGCTTTCTTGAGAACTGTGCATAGAGAGACCGGCGAACCAGTGTCTGTAACGCCGAAATTCACCTGTCAGGCAAGGCTCATTTGCTTACAAGATCACAGGACATTCAGACACCGCAGGTGTATAGTTGACCATATGGCAGTGAAACTCATTGCAATGTCATCAAGAAAAACCTATATATATATATATATATAAATATATATATATATATATATATATATATATATATATATATATATATCGCCATTCCGGTCTCCCTTGTCTTTGTCGGTACACATTATCAACATATGCTACACGTCGCTATGTGACTGCCTCTAAGTACTCTAGTCTGAGTTCCAGGGCACAACGGAACATAAATGTTCCTTAAGCAGATCGGTGAGCCACATGCTATCATATATATATATACTTTTGTCCTTTATTGTTCGGCTTACCCTATGGCGATTACTTCTAGATCCAACCATTAGTCAAATTACCATTATAACTGTACTACTGTAATAACATCAGTAATATGATTTAAAACGTTTTGTAGCCCTGCAAGGAGTAAAGCTATTTTATTACCCGCTGAACTGGAAATATACAGGACCATTGTCATTTTTACCCATAAGATTCTAAAAAAGAGTGAACTCAGTCTATAACAGGCTGAATGTTACGAATTTTAGGCCAAACTCCGTGGCGATCCCTCAGCAAAGCAGACGCATCGTGCCATCGATGCAGTAGACGGTAGGTAACGCAAAAACACATTTCGTCTACAGGAACAAATGATAAATTGATTTTATTTCCAAGCCCTTTGGGAAAACTTAATTTTCAAAAATATTTCTTATCAACCCAGTTTAAATGAGCCAAAAATATTGAAAAACTTCAGCTGTTTACTCGCTTCGTTCACAATCTACAAGGGGAAAGTACAGGCATCAACTTCATTATCACACACAACAGTTGATTGACGGATTTGTTGTAGGAAATGTCGAAAATCCCTAAATAAATGGAAGTCAATACTTTAGAAGATTGAGAAATGTGGCCTATTTACGTTGCAACCAAAATGGAGAAGGGCCTTTGCAAGAGCTTTAAACACATATATGCCTTGGAAGTCAACGATCATTAGGACATATGCGAAAATTGATCAGATTTATGAAAAAAATAGCATTCAACGTCCATGCGGTCACGATATGTTTCATTTGCAACCTATTCTATGGCATTGAGAAACCAGGTTACTTCGTGAACACAAACAACGTACACAGAAAATCTTGTGGCATGAGTCAATCGAGACTGCTAACCGTTTACGTCGAAGTTTTTAGCTGAATAATGACAGTACTATTATCCAAAACTGACTTACAGACGGATGGTTCTACAAAATCAAGATGCATAGTATTTTGATAACAATTAAACTAAGAAATAATAGAGACGAAATCGCTGAGTGAAAGGGCTTAGGTGAGGGTCAGCCTCTGTTACCGCAAAAATATTTGACGTTGAGGAATCTAAATTTTAAATTGAACTGCGTAATTCGGTAATGCGGTACATTTCCTGAGGTGGGCCGGGCTGAAAAACAAGTCTTCCAAAATGACAATTGAAAGACAGTTTTATAAATTGTTTTGCAAGACTCCAAATGACTAACTTTAAGATAAACCAATTAGAAATTGCCCTGCCTTAAAGCAAGCACACAAGAAGCCAACGCTTTTCCGAATGCATTTTAGTACTAAGGCTATAATTAAACAATCTGGGATTGTCTCCTATTAAACAACATTTTTATACTTGTAACCAGCAAACAGCAATGAAAATAGCAGTAAATCCTGCTTTTCAGTCAGTGAAAAATTACGAAAACATATTTTTATAAATTACTTCTTTGCTGAAAAGAGTTGATTCCCGGAAGGCTACTTGGTAACTGCTTACAACAACTAACATTCGGTGCGCTCTTTTCTGTTGATTTGGGGATACAGTTAGGAAACATTGCACGGAGCACTTGGTGAAGGCAGGATAATCTTCGATAAATTATAATGTGGCTAGTGAAATTCTATTGTAAGATGGCTCACTAAACTATTGAATTAATTAGAGCAATCGAGTTACGTTCATCTTTTCGCACCAGTAAGATATGGGCAGTATGCAAAAATGATTAGATGGTCAGTATCGGTCTAGGTAAGTAACGATGGCTAGTTGGAGTTATGATGGGGTTGAGAAATGTACTGTCGAGGCAAGAGAAGCACGGTAAACCGCATGCATTTGGCCGATTAATGGGCTTTTGGTCATGGTACTTTAGGGTCCTGCCCGCGGATCTTTCATGCGCACCAGACCAGTCTGCAGTGTTTGATTGCAGCGCATTTCCTTTGCTAAAATACACTGTCACAGTGGTTTTCGATCATTCGTTTGAATCTTGTAAATCATTACGGATGAGGTCGTTTGCTTACTGTACGAATAAAAGAACAGTGTGCTGGCTCCGAACTTACGTTGGCTGTTAACTTGTCAACTGTATGCACATTTCCACCGCCTTGGTTTTCCTCTACCCCAGAAATTGCTTCTTTCATCATTTCCCCTATACGCTATCCTTAATCACCTGACTGAACTGTTACTGACCGTCTCCAATTATGCTTTAATATTCCTAATTTCTCCCTTGTGGGCATAGATTAAAATAACTCGTTTTTTTGTTGTCACCCACGTGTATATAATCACATTGATAAAGTGTTGTCACTTTTTCAAACCACATCTCTCATCTGATATTTGAAGGGAGCACATCCTACGGTATTTCCGAAGTCCAAACCTTTCGCCAAGCAGAATGCTTTCAAAAGTATTCAAGCTGCGCAAAGCCTGACGTCAGTTCAGTAACTTTTATGGTACTTTCAGCATCGGTATTGGATCATTAACCGTGATATACTGGTCATTGATGCTTACAGTTATGGCTTATTTTTTCAAAAAGACTTCTCGAGAGACACGTGACGTATTAATTAAAGCAAACTTTACAATCCAAATTAAAATAAAGTACAAAAAATCAACTAAGAACACCGCGGTGGTTCAAGGAATAATGTAGAACCGGACGTTAAAACAATATGAAATAGAATTTAAAAAGTACGTCCACACAGTCAGGCATGGGTGAGTAGAGGAATACAATTTCGCAAATGAAAGAAAAGGATGGCATGTTGTTAGAAGTCCGTGGAGTCTAGAGAAAATGTGCCTTCCGCGGTCGATTTCAGTAGCTCATGAAGAAGTCGTGTTTGTATGGCACCCATGGATGCTATCGATGTCATATTCGGCATCATGAACGCACGTTCGGCTTCCGACACCCCGGTTGGCGGCTGGAACAATGTCATCGCCCATATTAGGGCCAAATTGCTCAAGCTCATCTTATTGGACGATTCATGTTCGCTGACACTAAAGGACAAAAAGGCATAGCGTTAGGTTGTTTTAGACTAAACGAACTTAAAACTTGTCGGCATCATGGGCGGGAAGGAGATACCTTGAAATTTTTCTGCCCGATGAACAGTAATACATTTCCAGTTAAGTAATCTTTCAAACCTAACAAGCATTTCAAAATATTGAACGGAACTTCACAAGACTCATCACCTAACGAACTTATAACTTTCAAACGAATTAATCCGGCTGATCAGGAACACCGTGACAAAATAAACATCTTTGGGTCTGGGATAACTTTCGTATGTGAGGTTAAAAACCGCTCGAATACGTAGCAACAGACTAATTTGCCACCCTATTAAGTCAGTAAAAAACACTTAACCTATCGAACACTATGTTAAATTTTAGGGTAAGCGTTAATGCTTGGTCGGCGTGTAGATAGGCGTGTAATACCGTCTTATTCAGTGCTACAAACCGGCTCACTTTAACGACAACGGTGAGCATACGAATAGTTTTTTCTGCCAACGCATTACAATCCTTTTCCTTCTTTATCCTGCCCTACCCCCATCACCATCGTTCTCGCATTGCATGTCTTATCTATCGAATGCATTCGTAAGGGGGGTTGTAAAATAGTTCGTTGTCGGTTAGTAGAGTCGCGCATGCACTCCTTGTAAATATAAAATGCAAAATTATGCAAAATGTCCCAAACAAGGCAACTTTGTGTGGCAAAAATTTGCAGCTTTGTTTAATAAGCAATGAGCTGCTCCAAAGTACAAACTTGTTCAGGTTATGCGAGAAACACCTGGCTCACGTAACTTAGCCAGACAAAATACATGCACGATTTTCGTAGATATGGACAGAAATTCAAGGAACGTTGACAAACAAAACTGTATGGCCGAACGTAAGACAATTTGGTATCAGTTATAATCCTTGCGTGGTTTTCAGACTTGAGGTTGACTACTCTGTTTATTTGTAGAGCGAAGTTCGGTTATACATTATCGAGGGAGCCCCTCGTCATCCATGAATTTGAAGTTATTTCAGATGAATTTAGCGATATTTCATGTGCTGTACACTGCTTGACTGACATTAATGAGGTACAGTAGATGGGATATCTCACGAAACGTTAACCGAAATTTGTAAAGGTGCTTCCTTTTCAAAATATTGTTTAAGCAAACTTGTAAAATTCAATAATGTAGAGTATAATCCTAAGATTTCTCAGTCACGACAAGACACCAGTTCTTTCTGGTTACCTGCAATAACGACACCAAAAAAACCTTCTAGTTAAATAGTATGCTTTTCCTATTAATTTCTATTAACCTCATAAATTAAAAAATTTCCAAGTTCAACCGTCGTGTTCGGCGATGTGTGACGTACGCTGTGCAGCCCACAGTGACTCATGCTGGATTATAGTGAAAGTAGCTTTGCACAAAATCTAACGCAGGCTCTGTTTCACTCCCCACCTGGACCTCGTGTCAGGACAGAGTCCAGAAATCCGAAGATGGGAGAGGGCGCAGGCCCACGAACTGTGGTCCAACATTAAGTAAGAACAAGACAACACAAGAGAGGGCGGCTCGGATCTCAACTTAATGGGAGTGCCATAAAGGCCACATTTCTAAGGAGCCATTGCAGCCTGACTCTCAGTTTGCCAGTCAGCCACTACACACAAAACACACATTGGGCTGACCACGCGGTCCGAGTTTTCTCGTCAGTTAGCAACCTTCCAAGCCACGACTTTGAGCGCACCATCATAGTTTCAAGCACGTCAGATTGTTTATAGTGAGGAAAATGCGCTAAGCTCTTGGCCTCACTCTCTCCCCCACCCCATAATCAGACCACCATCCGAGCCAGTAAGTTGCCTGATGGGGAGTGGGCGCATTGGCTGACGGGTCGGCGTACCCGTCTTCGCACGCCACAGTACGACCTGGCCCCCATAACGTACACACCAAGATTTACTTACTCAGGGGACATGGAGGAGACATCGCGGTCTGACTCCCAGTCCACTGGTCAGCCACTCGACACACACAGCACATACACTGAGCCGACGGCGTGGTCTGGTGTAAGCGTCAGTTGGCAGACTTCCCAGCGACGGTTTCTAGTAAATAGTGATACAATGAGGTACGTGATGATGGTGAGGGTGTTTGGTATACATTGATGGAGGTACGGTGCGTTAATGTTGTTTAGACAACGGAGGTTTACCGCAGGTTATTGTGGAGGGGCATGTGACCTGATAGGTCCATGTGGTTTGTAAATTTTTGGGATTAGTGAGTGCAGTGGAGGCGGTCGCGGCGAATGTATTTCGGAGCCGCAGGCACTAATTCGCCAGTCTCACTGCGATGGATTCGCAGGTGACCGATTAGGCCGATGAGTGAGGTAAAGTTGCGGGCGCAGTGTGGGCGGTAGAAATCGGATGGGTCTTAATGGTTGTCGTTCGTATTAGTTGGGTGACAATGGCAGTGAGAATGGCAGGAGCGGAGGGTGTGCATGGGATATCGGTGTTGTCGACAGTGCGGTGAATTCCGCTGACATGGATGCGCATGGCACCGAATATGCCCATGCGGTAATTGAATACGCGAGGGCATTGAGGGCAGTGGATGAGGTAAACACTGCTGGGGGTCGGTGCTCCAGGCACTGGTTCACCAGTCTCTCTGCGATGGATTCGCAAGTGACCGACCACTCCGATGCGTGAAGTGAAGGTGCGGTCGCAATGAGGACCTCTTAGGACCGAGCCCCATTGCTGGTAGTGGTGGTGGTGACGGCGGTGGCGGCGGCAGTGTTGGTGGCTTTGTGGTTGTGGTAACCGGTAATGTGCATTTCCGATGTGGTCTTTATGATGGTGTGAGTGGTTGAATTGGTGCCAGGGATGCCCGTGGTGGGGAGTATGAATGAGGATTAGCAGACGTTGAAGTTGTTGGATTGTTGTTGCAATGCGTCTGAAAGTGTTCGTCCAGGCCGATTCGCGCGCGGAAGTTGCGTTGACAACGCGGGCATGTTAAGGAGGGCTTGGTCATGCGCGGCGTTGACCCGGGGCGCTGGTGAATTTCGTGCCACCATTTTGGCCTTGGCGGCGACGATCCGGTTGTCTTCATAGATTGCTGCTCCTAACTGCACTGTCCTCCTCCAGGCTGGTCGGTTTCCGGCGAGGTCTAACCAGTTTGCCGGATTGATCTGCAATTGCTTCAGCGTAGTCTTCAGAGTGTCCATGTAGCGTTTTATTTGACCCCATTGTCAACGAGGACCCGTGGCGACAGACGACGTTCTGCATGCGTCCGAAGCCTTGGCTATCATTAGCGATCTGGTTGGCGCCCAGGTAGATGATAGTATCCATGTATTTTAGTTGAGCGCCGTTGACTTTTATGCGAGCAGCGTCGTAGGTGGTATTGGGCGGCGGCTGATGCATGACAACCGTTTTCTCCGTGTTTATGCACAATCCGAAGTTGTCACAGGCGGCAGCGAAGAGGTTCATGCTCCTTTGTATTTTCTTTTCTGTTGTTGCATTGAGTGCGCAGTCGTCAGTGAAGATAAGTTCGTGGATGCTGGTTGTGGATACACGCGAATAGAAGTGCATCTGCCGTTGATTGAGGAGTCGACAATTCATCCAGTAGACTATGCGTATCCCGGGGCGTTCGTCACTGTAGGCGTCCATTACCATGGCAGAGAACATGAGACTGAATAGGGAAGGCACGAGGACGCAGCCCTGCTTCGCTCTGTTGGTCAGTGCGAATGCCTCTGAGACCGCTCGTTGTCTGTGTTGTGCGGCACCATACTATCTTGAAGCTGACGTACCATGTGGGTGAATCAATCGGGGTAGGCAAATTTCTGCATGATCTTCCACAGTTCTTCGCGATTCACCGTGTCTAAGGTTTACGTCACATCCATGAAGATTGTGTAGATGGGAGTCCGCATCTCCTGACACTTACTCTGCAGCTGGTGTGCGGTGAAGATCATGTCGGTGGTACGGTGATGGCACCGGAAAACGCATTGACTTTCCGGGAGGAGTCCTTGTTCCAGCTGGCCACTGAGGCGATTGAGGTGGATGCGGGCGAAAATCTTCCCGACGGTGCTGAGCAACGAGACTCCTCGGTGGTTGTCGCAGAGTTGGCGGTTTCCCTTCTTCTTGTAGCGATTGACAATGGTGGCGTCCTTGAAAGCGTTTGGTACCTTTCCTTGGCGACACATCACCTAGAAGAGCATAGTGAGTTGGTTCATCAGTTGGGGGCCGCCATGCATGTAAATCTCAGCAGCGATCGCGTCTGATTCAGGTGCTTTTGCGCTGGAGAGTTGCTTCAGGGTGCTGATAGTTTCTGGAAGAGAGGGCAGGAGATTAAGGACAGCGTTGTTTTCCACTTCAGACGGCCAGTCGATGGAGGCGTTGGAAATAGTGGACGGCTGCTTAAGAACGCTTTCGAAGTGTTCCGCCCAGCTCTTCAGGATTTGCATCTTT
The DNA here is from genome assembly GCA_017591395.1 of Schistocephalus solidus. NCBI lineage: Eukaryota > Metazoa > Platyhelminthes > Cestoda > Diphyllobothriidea > Diphyllobothriidae > Schistocephalus > Schistocephalus solidus. Next base: position 94,461 of record WEDG01000792.1, on the reverse strand, counting down.
TCAATGAGCAGGGTAGTTCCGTCAGCACTGAGAAGAGGAGCGACTCCTTTGGTGGGAGGTCCATAGACAGCCTTTGTGGCGGCGAAGAAGTTCTTCCATTCGTTCCGGCCCATGTACCCTTGGATCTCCTAGGCCTAGCGGGCCAACCAGGCGTCCCGCATCTACCGCAGCCGTTGCTGTACAAGGCGGTGACTTCGGTAGAAGGCTGTCTTGTTTGCAGCGGTTGAGTGGTCAACATTGGTTTTTAGCAACCGATTCTTCTCAGCGAGCAGTTTGTTGATGCCTGCATTGTTGTCATCGAACCAGTCCTGGTGTTGACGACGTGCACGGCCGAATACACCAGGGCGGTGGATTGGACCGTGACCCTCAGTTGGTACCAGCGGTTCTCCACGGAGGCGTCCTCGTCTGCGACTGGGAGGTGGGTTAGCCGGTTGTCCAATTCGTTGCTGAAATGAAGATGGTGAGCAGACACATTCAACAAAACAGTATTAAACTTACCTGGTGGTCGCTTGCCTTGGGGTCACCTGCGTGGTTGCAGACGAAGCCTCTTCTTGGAGATGACGAGGCGATGATCCGTCCATCCTACGGCACCGCGGATCGCCTTTGTCACCAGCACGTCCTATTGGCCACGCCTTCTGACGAGGACATTATTCAGTAGGTGCTACTGTCTCGGGCGGGGGTGCACCCAGGTTGCCTTCTGTTGCATCGGTAAGCAGAAGAAGGTGTTGGTCAGGATCAGGCGGTTCTCTGCGCAGGGTCATAGGAGAAGATCATTGTCTTTGAAGGCGATGAGACTATAGGACACACCACTCCCCTCCACGTGGCATGGTCTGTCCCGACGCAGGCGTTAAAGTCACCAAGGACAATTAACTTATCCACCTTCGGCCCAGTCACCAGGAGTGTGTGTAGATCCTCGTAGAATTTGTTCTTTGCCTCGTTGGAGCTCATCGTTGGGGGGATGGGGGCGTAGGCGCTGAGGATGGTGGTGAACTTGTCTCCCCGGAGAGGCAGGCGGAGGATGATCATGAGATCACCGATGCCCTGCAGCAGACAGGGCTGTCGTCCCACAATTTCATTCCCGATAGCAAAGGCAACACCAGCGTCGAGTCGCTCTGCCTTTGCGCAGCCGCTCCAGAAGATGTAGCCGGCACCCACCTCCTCCAGCTGACCCTGCTCGGATAATCGCGTCTGGCTGAGAGCAGCAATGTCCACCTCGTATCGGGTCAGTTCCCGAGCGATTACCACCGTCCTCCGTTCCGGCCGGTTGCTCTTCAGATTTTCTGAGAGGGAACGAACATTCCAGGCTGCAAGAGTAAGCGGGCTCACTCGAACAGCCCGGGGGTACCTCGGAGTGTACGTTGGGAAGATTGGGAGAGGAGAGTTTTTTTGACCGCATGAAATTGCAGTCTGCGAGCAATGGTCCGCTACAGCTGTCGTAAGACCCAACAGTTGTTTAGGGCACTCTTTCTAGCCCCCTCCCCCGCGAGGGGGGTAAACAGTGCTGTCCCTAAATAGGGCTGCTGAGTCATCCTAAGCGGCTACCGAACTCCACTTTGGGTCACTATTTTGATTAGTGAGAGAACAACAGATTGTTGTCATCTTCAAAATAGGCATTTTCGACCATGGGGGAAGAGGGAAGTGAGAGGGAGTTGAAGGGGAAACAGTGGAAGATGGGACAGGGAGGAGGGAAAGAGAGGAAGAGAGATGGAGGGGAAAAGAGAGGGGAGAGGGAGGAGAGAGGAGGGGGGAACTGGGTTGGGAAGATTAAAGAGGGGGAAAAGCAGGGAGGAGGGCAGCGGGTGTGGGGAGGAGAGAGAGGGAAGGGCAGGGAGGAGGGGAGAGGGGGGGAAGGGCAGGGGGGAGGGAAAAGACGTACCGTGTACACACATAATAGCGAAGATGAACATGTGCATTAATATATTCTTTCATGTATTCATTGGGTAGCAAATTAATTTTTTTAAAAGGTTATACCCGAAAAAGTATGGTTCAATTTTAAAAATGTTTCTAACAAGGCAATTTTGTAAGGCTATGAAGCGTCAATTCAGAAATTACCTTATATGCCCATTTATTTATGCTGCTTGTAAAGTATAATATTTGGTCTACATTCCCTGCGAAAGTTTACGAGCACTTTACAATATCATCATAATAGTTTATTTAAATATACGAAAATATTTAACTTTTAGTTTGGAAACCCTGAATGGAAGTGCAATAGCACATTGAGCTTGAAATTGTTCAGGGATTTAGAAAGCCTTTGAAACCGAGAGGGACCGTTGTTGAAGAATAAAATTTTAAAAATTTGTCAATAAATAAGTAAAAGGACGAAATTGGTTACGCTTGTTTTCAATAAAATATATCTGAACTTATGAGGACAACGAAAATAAAGGGAAAATACATATTATTGAAGAAGTAATGTTCTAAACAGCATAGTTATGGAAAGAAACCATAAGGAAATTATTCAAATATAGTTATCCTCAAATGAAGGAAAAATATTCGGATTACGATGTACAATAAGTATTATTAAAGCCCCGCTTAAGTAATTTTTTTTTAAATTGAAAATATATTTACGAATTTACGTTAACATTTAATGAGATCAGCACACCTACTGTAAGCTTCGATTATTCGCCAAGGCTACAGGGCAATAAAGCTAAAGAAGATTTAACGAGTTTTAAAATAAAATGTATAAGAAATCGGATTATTTTAAAAAGTTGTTTGCTGGTTTCTCTATTTTTCATTTAGTCCAAGCATGCACGTTTTCGGTTCAGAAAAGTATCACATCCTGACGGACGGGGCAAGGAAACTATAAAAGCGTACAGTGCTGCGTTTCTCATACGTTATATCCGTCTAACATGTTAACATATCCAGACGGAAGAATAATCTCACTCGAAGGAAAGAATGTGGTATTATAGAGAAGGTATCCTGAAAGGGATAAAGTTGAAAACTAAAAAGTTCAAAAGGGATCGAATTCGCTTTTTACTGAGAAACTTTAAGTGCGATATGAACTATACAGCATATAGATATGATAGGAAGAGGGTATTACCGAACCAAATGGCACAATAGGTACTGAAATGTATCCCGTCGTGGTTTCGGGAGAGACGCGAGCGTACGGTTAAGCATTCTGATTCTCTCACCGTCATCCGCGATCTCTAGAAAAAAATGTAATTACTTTATTTTACACTAAAAGAAGGAGGATTTATTGGAAAAGCTTTCAATATTAATCATGTGAAACATCACCAAGGTAAGAATTCAAAATTTAATCATTCATTCACATTAAGCCATTTTGTATAAAAAGCATGGGGATAAAAATCATCACCTCAATGACTAAGATAACAAAAGCATGTTATCTGAAGCATTAAAACGTTATTAAAATTGTTAGACAGTTTACGGTCGCAACAAAGATTTTACGTACTCACCTAGTGCATTAACAAAAGCAACGAATTCGTTCGATTTTATTAGAGGCTCTGGGAGACCACGAAAGAAGGCTTTGAGCAGGCTCGTTAGAACGTTGACGTCATAGTCTGCCAATTGCTTGACGGCCGTATCAACGTCTGTATGTTAGGCGGAGAGCAAAAGACTTAGTGCAATTACGAAAACTTTCGACTTGATAATTTTTGGAGATAATTGCCTATGCTATTCGGCAAAGAAAAAGAGATGCTCAATGAAACCATATATCCTGGCGATGCAAGTTATACAATTTCCAACGTTAGTGGATTTGTGAGGCATTATATGGCATAACAATATCGCAGTAAATGCTGAGGGACAGCGTTTTATAATCTTATTACACAGCTGGTTGCTTAAGCTCGCCAAATAAATTAATTGAGTTTTCTCACGCAAAAGGATTGGAAAACTCACACTTTCAATGCTTCATTAACAAACGACGGAAATTGTTGCTAAAATGCCACTGGAAGTGCACTTAAAATGGTTTCACAGATGGATCGATACCTACTGCATTTTAATTACAGGCACTCGATTAAAAATCGCACATACATTCTAGGAGCACGTTGATGCGAGGCTCCAAACACTATACGAGATAGACTAGGCAAACTGGAAGTATGTTGAGCATCTCCAGATTTCTGAAAACGATTCTGCCTAACGTTTTTAATAAATTAAAACATACCGCGATTAAACTGATCTTTAAGGTAGTTCACTGAGGATAAGCTTCCAGAGATCCTATAGATGCCCTCTTCTGTCAGGCCTCTGCGCTCGATTTCTTCCGCACAGGTACTAACGATGATTGGAACACACACACCGCTGGGGGCCAACGCATCGGCCATTCCCGTTATCTTCTCCGCCCGAAGTGCGGAAGCGACCTTTTGTAACCTCTCAGAACGAAGCTGATCTTTCCTACAAGCAAGGACTTAGGTAAGTACAGTGTGGCCTGTGTATACCAGCTGTCAAAAACTTTGCAAGAAAGAGTAAGTAAAGAGTTGAAGCCCTATTATAACGCGATGACCAACTGTTAACCTATATTTGCGAACTCTGCGTGAACAGGCGGATAATTGGGGCTTTACTTAATGTTTACGTATCAGGGTTCCATCTGACGCCAACTGAGAACTAGAAAGGTCGAAAAAAAGATAGGCTAATTGGGTCCTCAGGAGTAGGTGGGTTCGTTACGACTGTAGGTGCAACGTGTGCATGACGTGACGCATAAATAGAGCCTTATGAGGTCAGTCAAGGAGCGCAACCAATTATTCATCATCTGTGTGAGAAAAGAGTGTGGATGCATTACTATGAAAGCCGCCTCCAGGTTAACACCAATTCACTACGACCCACGCAGGCGATGTTGGTTTTTGGCGAGTTGAAAGTACTGATGTTAATCTGCACATCGTAAAAATAAACAATACAGCACCTCCGAAGAGGTCAATTTGCATCCAATGCACAAGACGGATACTTTGTTTTGTAGGTATCACGATTGCGGCGTTCCTGAACGCTAAAGATTATGTTGTGCAGCCAATCAAATGCAAAGTAGGTAAGGTTACACATTTAAAAAGGGTGTCTTGAAGAAAGTTAAGCTCTAGGCGCAATAGATTCTCAATGGAGTCAAAGACGGCCAAAATCAATATTTAAAAACGAAAATTCAGGTGGTAGTTCACGCAAACCTATTTATGGAAAAAGGCGGCAATAACTAATTGGATGTATTCATATATAAGAAGTTCCTGCTTGTAAATTTATTCTCATGCAGACAAACCCTGCTCAGGGCACAGTGAAGCCTGTATAACTATAGCGCCTTCTTTGAAAAAACGCAGGCCAGGCTCTTAACCACTTTGTAGTTAAACGCGTCAAATGATAAGTTTTTAGGAATGGTTCACGCGTGGCTATTAATTTTTACAGACAATAAGAGCATCCTTGTGCATACCCTGGCTGAGCTTAATAAATAATTTAATGCAGACATAAAACCCATGTTGCAGGTCATGCTAACTTACCTTATGACCTCGGCCAGAGATAGGCCAAATATGTCGGAGTTCTCCATCGAGGGATGCTGAACAAAGGCTCTTGTTTGCTCGGTGAAGGAGAGTGATAGCTTCATTTTAATCTGAAACTCAATAGGATTAAATTATGAAATCGTGTATGAGAACGCGATGAAGCCACCCCCCCCCCAATTTCTGCTCTATCGGCCTAGGAAACAGAACTCAGTTCCAAAGCACCTGTCTGTCAGGTGAGTTTTTTAAAATTCTAAGTTCGGTTTCAAAGTACCGGATAAACTCTTCTACTGTTATTTTAAAGGTAAAATTTATATCCACTCGTAGCATCTCTATAAAATGGGACCATAATTGCTCCTCGCAAACCTCCGTCGGATGAATTCAAAGCGTAAAATTCTTTTCGCGTTACATTCATGCTGAAGAGAGGTCCAAGGTGCTTAAATTACGCAGACTTATAAATGCACCTGTGGTATAAGAAATCCAGAATCAACATACAATCGTTACATGCAAAAACATCGTAGTTTGCTGGATCCCTAGTTCTTTTTCATACCTAGAGCAGTAAATGGTGTATGAAAAAAATATAGTTTTAGAATACTTAGTTCAGCTTAAACAAATCAACGACGTTTCGTATCAGGTTAGTCATACCGAGTGAAATAAAAAGGTGTGAAGTACGTAAAATAGATCATTGTCACTTATAAGCAGACATGCTGCTGGAGTCATTTCTGCTCTGACAGTTAAAAACGGCAAGTCGCAAAAGGGAGATAAGCTCAAAGTTAGCAACGAACCGTTTTTGGAGGTGACTCGAAAGTACGAACAGTGTGCTCTGTTTCCGAGTATTGGACCAACTGATCCAGATCTAGCTGCAAATTAAATGATGAAAAGCTGAATTAACTTAACACAAGTCGGTAACTTTCTTCGGCATAATCAGAATGTGCAAAGTTTTATAATAACATATTTTTACAATAGACATTATACGCATTAGGAATAAGAGCGGTATTGTCAGTAACAGCGGCAGTTGGGTTGGGGTGGTGGTGGTGGTGCTACGTCGAGGAAGCAGGCTTACAAGCACTCTCAATCGATGTGAAGTTGCCCAACACCAGCGGTCATCAAGCTGTACAATTATCCACGCAGAGGCCGAGACAGCGAACGAGAGAAAAATCGATCAGTCCAAGACAAACAAACAATTTTGCTCGCAGAGCTAGACAGCCTATCTACGCGTGCCGTGCACGATCTGATCGCTGCACAACACGTTCGCTACCATTGGCAAGTGCTCCCCGCAGCGGTATAATAATTCGCTTACCGCCTAAGTAGCATCAGAACGTTCTGGAACTTTCAGTCAAGCATTTGCAGGGTTCAAATATTCAACGTAATATCACTGTAAACGCAAAACTCGGGCAGCAAAGGAATGTCGTTCAGTCAATCATCTATCGAAACACAGCAAAAAATGAAACTATTTCCACTGGATATAAGTTTGAAGATTACTTATAGCAAAAAAGCGAAGATATATCGCAAGAACTCAGGTGCTGAATTCCGCTGACCTGCTCGGAATATTTGGCATGCAAAAAAAGATCCAAATACAATGAAAACGTAGAGACATGGGCATGAATGACGAGGGTAGACAGTGGGGCTGCATTAAGCTGGTGGCGGTATGAATATCCGTACACAACGTTGGCAAAAACATGATTTAAGAGTTCTTTGTAAATGACTGTCATGTTCCTTGGAATACTAACCAAGAAAACAGAAAAAAACTTTTTGAGGATGGGAAGGATTGGATATCGGTTATAAGAACTGGAACAGCAATTTCTTAAGACAACCAAATGCAGGAATTCACGGCGAAACGATGATTGATAAGGATGAGAATAACGTGCACCATCACTGTTTACATTCAACCCTTCTCAATATGTACCTATTTTCTGTGAAACATGCGAGAACCCTACGATGAGAAGGGTTAGTGTAGAGTAAGTAATCAGCATGTTTAAGGTGCGTAAACACTTGGCTGAAGCCACGGCACCCTCCTCCTCTGGCAATTTTAGTTGCGCTATCTTGCCCCTGAAGCATCGTAGTTTCGGAAGAAGAGAGCAATTGACATGTTATTGAAATCTGCCCTTTCCGCCTATAATTAATTAAGGCGCAGGCGCCATCACGCTTTATCCAGGCTAGTGGCCGTCCTCTTTTATGCTGTCCTAAAACTGGTGGTAATACTAACAATACTAAGCGTTGCAGTAGCAGATGTACTATAAGGGGTAGTAGTGACGCCTCTAGCGCTAAACGTTCGTCTTTCAGTCGCCTGCGTTCCCATTTAACTTTGTTTGACATCAATTCAGGTTTGCTTCAGCTTAGACAGGTCTGGGAAACAACTGCCCTTGCCCTTCGCCTATGGGATACCTTTTCCGTTTCCGTTAACTCCCGTTGGTTTCAATTAGCTCATTTATAGTTGGTAATTAGCTTGTAATTACACCTCTCTTCTTCGTGTGCTTTTCCCAGGTTTTAAGCCTCCTATTTGGCCTTACCCATAAACCCCCCGTTACCATGCTTTTCGAAAGGCAGATAGCCCTGCTTGCAATGTTCTCAGTGGGGCCGGTATTGTGCTTTCACCTAAACATGTCCTAATCGATCTGATCTTCCGTTCGAATAAATGCTTTAACTAAAGAGGGTTCTAACGCGGTACATGGAACAGTTCGATTCGTTTAACCGTCTTTTCATACGAAAATATAAAAGTGAATGGTACCTGTTTATAATTCGATTCTCCTTATGAACATATTTGCGCCCCCGATCGTTAAGAGAGCTTTCGTAGAATTTCAACCATCGAATAGCTGGACCAACAACAACGAATCGCATCTGCCTCTCCCAAAACACCACCGAAAACCTGCGATCGCAACCGCTGATTTCGGGTTAATACAGTGACGTCTTCCTGCGAAAAGGCTGTTTTCGTAGAATTGGAAAAACGCTTAGGAATACTATGTTCACAAGGGCAAATTCAGAAAAAGGGTTGTATCAAAAGATATACGGCTGTTGTCTGCGATTATGGGGTCAAAAATGAAAAAAATGTTATTTACTTATAGCAATCCGCAGAATCGCTCGTCACTTGCGAAGTTATACTAAATAGGGCAGTATGACTTTTTATGTGCCAAGGTAAATAAATAACCAAGTGCTTGAACATTTGTTGATCTAATTTACTCATGAAAACACCTGGAACTCGAACACTCGCAACGATATGGGCAGTTGCCTAGGCCTTCCATAAGAGGATGGACTCCACTAATTGTTTTAACATTCAATAACTAACATTTAATTTAGTAATATGGCGTTCAGTGACAAATTTAAATAGATCCTTCCAGTGGAATTTAGAGCAATAATTCTCTGGTAGTATGAAACAAATGTAAACGCCGACAGAAGACCCATAGTTTCCTTTAAAAAGTGTCCATCAGCGTAAAATTCAAAGGTTGCCTTTACATCGGCACGTGCATCCATTCACAACTCTAAGGATTGAAATTCAGAGCCAAGATGAAACACTTACCGGTAACTCAAGCTGCGCGATCACAGTTGACTGGCGATAGAGAGTAAAGGACGCAGATTGCGAGGATTCAAGTTCGATCAAGAAAGTCTGCAAGTACAAGGGCACCAATGGTAAAATATTTAGTATCCGTGCTTTGTTGTGGGTGGATTTCACAGGTTCGGGGTATCGGGGTGCCAGCCCAAAGTCTAAGCCAGATTGTTAGCACAGGATTGAAATAAAACGAGTCTGCATGAGGTAAATCAGTACAAGGATTTTCGATCGAAACTATTTTGCCATCTCAGGATTCTGTTATGCCGAGTCTTAATCAAACGTGAGCGTTTGTGAGTGATTTGGTGACTGAGCTACTGCCTCTTGGTAGATGTAATATCCTACCTTCAATTCAACAATCGTTCAAAGCCATAGAGCTAGGAGGTTAAGGGGGAGAGGAGCATAGGTATAGGTAGGGGGTAAAAGTCATAAGCCTGAAGAAGGTGAAAATTCGGTGCGAAGTACGAAACCTCATAAATCGCTCACTATGAAACTCTGATCAAAATAATTTTGGCAATAAACGGCGAAGTCGCGAAACAGTTTCATAACATTGTTTGAGGCTAGGACAAATGACTGTAGAACTGGCTCTTATGCATTTTTCCCGGTATGAAGTTCAGGCAAGCGAGTAAAGCGGGATGTATTGTAACAATGAATCGCGGGACAGCTGCATCCTGTCGCTGCATAACATAAATAACGAATGAGAGAAAACGGTAAATTTGAATTCGTACAGAAAAATCAATGCAAAATACCAGGGTCAGTGATTTAGTGCCGTAAGGGTAATCAATAAAATTAGTAAGTTAAACCAATATAATAAGGATACGTGCAGGGAAAGGACAAAAGGAAAATGTGTAAATCAAGGAACTAGAGGTTACCACGGCAGATTTAGGCTGACTACGTGCTCCAACTGTATACACAGGTCCGGTTTCACAAACCGGACCTGTGTATATAGGGCGAATATAGGGTGCTTCCAAGTAGCTCAATATGAGGGAATGATATTTTGGGGTCAACGAAGTGACAAGAAGCAAAAAGGTGTTTGATCATAGAAGAACGCGGAATTTAGTTTTCCTGCTTTAGTAGCCACATGGGCAGGTGCTCAATGCCCTGGCTGCCAATTGCCTTTGCGTTAGCCCGACGTACTTGCATCAGCAAGTGCATGTAAATTCGCAGACACAATTTGAAGTGGCGTGCACTGACAAGGCCTCTTTAGCTCGTGAGATTGGTAGAGGCTTAGAAGGTGTGCAACATATGAGTTCGGCAGCATTATATGTCGTTTTAATAAAATATTACAGTCGTCGTCGTTTTTAAAATTGTGTCACCTTCCAAGGTCATTGACATCAAAACGGGCTTTTTTGGAACTGAATAATCCGTCAATTTTGGATGTAGAGAGTTGCTACCCTTGTCGATGAAACGTACAGAGTATCCACGCTTATTTAACGTTTTTTAAGACAAACAAGTTCTGCATTCAATGTTTCAACAGAGCAGATGTTTCTTGTCCAATGGAAAAGATGATAAACAAAGTTACGTGTCCATTGTATGGTTACGAATCTCAACAAATGCAAGCATTGTTCTATTCATGTGTCCTTTTGGAAAACGATTCGTCTTACGATACTAAATTACTGACCTTGCTGTTTTGGATCGTTTTGTCTGTTCGAATTCGCATTTCCTAGATTATCATTCGTTATTGATGTTATGCAACGACAGGATGCAGCTGAGGAGCTGTCACACAATTTGTTGAGTCTAATTAAACTGACTTTCACTAAAATAATCCCTGGCACATTTATAAAGAACAGGGTGTTGATCCTCGAATGGCGTTCTTTCCAGACATTTAATAAATATTTACATGGTAAGAGAGCCCTTCACAAATCGCGTTAAGTGACATATTGATCCTTTTGTGTCTTGAGGTGCAACCCCGAACCACGCCAGCTGCAGCCCAACGGTTATTATTATACACAAAACATTACTTGTAGAGATAAGGGAGGCTAGAATAGCCACTTCTGGCATCGTAGCCATACTCAGCAAGCCATATTAAAATCCCAGAGGTTTTCGCAAATCTCGAGGCTTGAAAACGCGACCTGTTGTGGTTAGAAGTTCGACGCCCTAATTTCAGCGGTTGCAACAAAATCCGGGGTTCTGTATGGTTGACTGATGTCGGTAATTTTGTTCTGTCTATAACACTAGTCACTGAACGTCTGGGCTCCTGATTGATCCTCAAGGCATAACGGGACGAGTGCGTCCCCTATCGCAGTTTGTGAGTACCTCTCTTCCATTGCTAAAATACCCGATCGCACCACACAGGACAAGATCCCGTGGCTCAATGGCCAGGACGTTGGATTTCTAACCAAAAGGTCGCAAATGTGAGCCTCGGGGAATACAGAAAAACGTGGAGTTGGGTGTGGCTGGCTGATGCTGGCTAATAAGCCAGAAATGGCCATTGCAGTCTCTTTTGCCTTCTTCGTTAATTTTTTGCCTATAACTATGCATGACTACATTGAGGCGTAATATTTGCACGAATTGTCATAGCATGTATGGAATGAATGCACGCAAATGTAACGTTATATTTATTTTATTCGAATTTTTCACTTATCTAATATTTGATTATAGAACGTCACCGAAAAAGACAAGCAAGACTGGAATGGTCGTTTCTGGTTTACCAGCCGTCATCAGCCATTCATAACCAACCACAGGTTGTGCACCAACTGAGGCTCGAACCCGCGACCTGTTGATTAGAAGTCATCACCCTAATCCACTGCGCCACGGGCTAGTTTTTGTGTTGGATAAATCAGGAATATTGACATTATTTGATGAACGCTCACCGAGCACTTACATGACACACTTGTTCCGGTGTGCCTTGAGGCTCACTCTCGAACCCACCAATAGCCGCACAGCAGCTAGAATGTATTTTTGCTTTTCAAACAAGCTAGCGATATTTAGATATTTTTCACAGTTCAAAGGGGTATTTAAAACTTTCCTTTGTCTGGTATCCGAAGTACATCTCCATAGTGCTACATATCACGGTAAAAATTTCCCTTTAAATTCTATAATGTAGCAAATGGTGGGCATCACTTCGTACGCATCGCGGGTACTATTAAGACTTGGAAGTAGGCTTGACGAAAAACTCTGTCAAGTTCCAAAACAATCGTATTTGGATTGTAAAATAGAAAGAAATTAACTTAATAATTACAGAAATAAAGATTGTCTAATTCGCTATAAAATCAGTTATATGAATTGATTTTTGCGCAATGTTTCAGCAAATATGATTGCAGTTATGTAAACGTAAAAATTCCTTAAAAGGAGACAGTTCTTAGGTAGCGAGTTGACAATAAAGTTGTTTCATTTGGCCTCTGAATGGATATCCAACCACAAATGTGCGTTTCGACATGTGAAAGAATCTTGTGCATGTGAAAATGTATCAAAACCTTTAGGTCAAGAGAGCACGGCAGTAGCCCGACGCTTGATGGAGCCTATTTCCACCTTCACATATTAAGTCCAGCTGGAAAAAATCAATGTGCAGGTGAAGTACACATTCCGATTATCGGGATTCTTGTATAAATTTCACCATAATACCCGGATCAAACTAGCAAGTCCTTACTTATTATGCTTAAATTACAGGAAAGAGAGCCAGAGGCGGGAGAGCGCGTAAGTGACTGGCGCACCCGGAGCCACTCCTAGTTGTACCGCCAGATTTGCCTCGGATCCCATGGAATAGGGGTGTCATAGAGTTCACGTTAAGAAGAAGCCACTGCAGCCTGAATCTAGATCCACCAGCTCGCCACTCCGCACAAACACACTGAGCTGCCGGTGAGATCCGAATTCCATCGCCGCTGGTAAAGTTCCAAGCCACGGCGTTTAACGCATTGTGATAGAATTCGGTTCGGATACCCATGCAGCAGAGGAGTCATATGCAGAAGGAGCGCAGGACCACACTCCCCATATAAGTGGGAGTGGGCTCGGGAAATACACGATTTCTAAATTCTCTCACAAAACCAACTTATCCATTTATGATAATTCGCAGAAATTTCCTACTCAACTTAAAATATTGCAAAACAAATTGACCAAGCCACGTACGTTAAAAGCAGCAGTAATTCATGTAAAGATATCAGACAAAATGAATAATCAAACAAGCATCCCTATATGTCTCAACTGAAACAGCTAAATCCTCGAAAACAGCTGAAGAGGAATTAAGGGTAACCATTGTAGCGTTTGATAGCAACGCGAAACGAGAAAGGCTGATCCCCCTCCCGGTAACAAGTCACATTCATATCATTTTTCTGAGCATGAAGTGAAAAAAAGGACAATGACGGTCAAAATGTTGATGGACCAGTCCAAAAGACCTTGACAGTAGGTCAAATTACTTTAAAATTGGCGTAATGACAGCGGCATTTGTCATTTGGTTTCCAAAATCATGGACTGAAGGTAATATAGTTGAGCGCCTAGTTTAGTGAGACGACACTTATTTTTCAGTTAAAATGTCATGTCAACTAAACGTTTGGTTAGATATATATCTCATGCAGGAGTTTCTCAGTATATGATTGGTTATAGCCACATTTTAGCGTCGGGATTACACATTGATGAAAGCCGAACCTCGTACATTCCAAACATGAACTTATATCTAATTTCATTCAAGGGTTGTTAATCAGTGACGCTATTATCACACCTTGGTTATTTCGTATCTCTGGAGGTAGACGTATTATCTGAGATTGATAGGGGTCCTCAAAATAAGAGCACATGTTTACTGACCTTAAGTGCTCACTCGTTTGAAATAAAAATGGAAACGTATGCTTCCTCTCATCGTTATTTGGTCAAGGCTTAGTCATATTTGGTTTTTAATGAAGGAATCAAGATTAAACCCGAGAAGTTCACACCATATTTTTTTAAGAAAACTGTTTTAAAAGAATGTGTATGGAAATTCGTATTTCCAATCAAAAACACCATTTGATTGAACCCGAGTTGAAGTACCCGATATGCAAAATAAAATGTTAATTTTTCAAATGAAAGGTATATATCTACCTGATTCCAACATGGGCTGCAAGTGCCCGTTATAGGTCTGGTCTTGGCAACAGGTTCAAGCATTCCAAAAGCAATCTACCTCAACTGCGATGAAATAAGCTAAAATAAACATAAACACGATATTCAATTTATAAATTGCTATAAAGCTTTACAATTAAAACAAAGTGCGTGCTTTTAAATATTTGTGGTCTGTAAGTCGCAAATTTGCTTTCATTTACAATATTGTTAGATCACGGAAAAGTATACCCGCCGAACTATCTTTCCCATGCAGTACGTTAAATGCATACATGCAAGCATGCAGCATATATATATATATATATATATCAAGGAAATAATTTCTGAAATTATTAAGTGCAGGACATGGAGTCAGATGATTCGGACCTGACTTTTTAGGGTCAGACCCGAAATTTTCAATGAACATTTGGGTCGAAGACAATCAACCACTGTGGAATAACCACGTAATGCCCATTCTACAAACAAGTAGTACTACAAGTAGTATGAATCTTATATGGCACATATACCGTTCTTCCGACATAGGTACTAGCTAATATATATATATGTATATATATATATATATATATATATATATATATATATATATATATATATATATATATATATATATATATAAGATAGATATATGGAAGGAGAATATAAGGCGATCTCTGGGGTAGAAGATATACTTGTCTGACGATTCACACTCATACTCGAGCGCATCATCGGAGATAGAGCATAGGGGAAACTTCATGGTTTAAAAAGGTCTTTCGTGCTCACTTACAATAGGTCAAGCCACCTCGTTTCTCAATGGTCCTCCCCTCGTGCGCCAATGGTGCTTGACGGCCTCATACTGCACTGGTAGGTCAATGCTGCGGTTGATAGAGTTGGTGTCTGACTGCCAAGCTTCGATGACTTCCCTCGCCAGTCTGTTTTCGGCTCGGCCGAGCACTTGAGCCCCGTCAAAATCGAACCGGTGGTTGTTTTCTAGACTATGCATGGCGACGTGTGATCGAATATCCTTTCGCCTTACGGCCAAAGTGTGCTCGTGCATGCGCGTACTCAGTCGTTTGTCGGTCATGCCGCAGTAGTTGGCCGGGCAGTCTAGACAGTTGACACGGTAAATAACGCCTGAGGTGTCTGCGGGTGGTAGTCGGCCCTTTGGTTGCATGACTAATCGACGGATGGTGGTCTCCGGTCGGTGTCCAACGCTTACGTTTAGCGGTCTTAACATGCGCTCAGTGGCTTCTGAGACGTTCTTCACATAGGGCAAGACATGGAAGGTTTCAGGTCTTTGTTTAGGCTCACCTTCGGTCTTTGTATGCCTTTGTTATAAGCATTTGTTTACGAAGATGCGTGGATATCCACTGGTGAGAATGATTAAATTACTACCCCGACAGACGAGGAGACATGCAGTCAGGACACAAACATGACTATCGACCCAGGGCGCCAATTAAGGTCAATGCGGACCCAGACAATGGCTGCCGCCCTCAACGAGAGACATGTCAACTGACAGCAATCTCCTCCTCCCCACCTCCCTTCTTCACCCCGGTGGCAACAGAGATGCTTCCTGTGTGTATGCCGACAAAGAACGCCAAAGCCAATTAAGGACTCCCCCACCCCGTCCTCCTATAGTGCACACTGTTAAGGTAAACCCGTACAATCAACCCTGTGTTACAAACTGGCTATCACCCCTATAAATACTGTGAGACGGGTACGATACTCACCTCTGACGATGGAAGCTTGTATGCTTTTGAAACGTCAGGACAATACACCTATAGTCCCTGAGATCGTCTTTTCTTCTCATATATATATATATATGATAGTGTGTGGCTCACCGATCTGCTTAAGGAACATTTATGTTCCGTTGTGCCCTGGAACTCAGACTAGAGTACTCACAGGCAGTCGCATAGCGACGTGAAGCATATGTTGATAATATATATATATATATATATATATATATATATATATATATATATATATATATATTGAATAACTGAGGTGTGCCTGAATAAATCTATACTGCTTAGTCATTCCTGCCAATAGCTGACATCTTGTCTGAATTGGCTATCGCCTTTTCCATCTTTCTTTGAGATTGCTGTTAAAGGTGTCAAATTCGATGTGTCGTTTATTACACGAGTCATTGTTGTGTATGGCCTCCAGAACATTTCAGCTTTTCCCAGCTGGATAGAAAGCAACAAGGCAAGTTTTTTCCCAGGCAAATTTGCACCCAGTTTTTAGCGTATTCATAGTAACTTTAGACAAGTGGTACGGCAACTGCTGTTCACGTAGGCGTGTAGACGCAGATTCTCCTGCTTGACCGCAGTACAGTTCACTGCAAATGATACACGAAACCTTGTTAATGACGATTTTTTATCCAACTCGCTAACCCTATATTTAGGGTGTACAAACTGGTTTCGCAGTTTAGTCGTTGGCTCGTACGCAACTTGAACTTGGTACTTTTTTAGGTGTCTTCCAAAGAGTTCGGAACACCCTGTTTCATCTCCTGAATTACGCGGATTACACGTATTCGCTATTAAAGATGGCCTTGCTTCATGTTTCAGGGAACACACATTAATTTCCGACCCAATACTTTACTTAAAAGTATCCGATGTTTCTGGGAGTAGATTGGCCCTTTTCAGATTGCTGCAACGGAATTCAACCAATATATGAAATGTATATAGATAAAGCTGTATGTATCTCTTTTCGTAAAGCGAATTTCAGAAACTCGAGAGGAAGACTTATATTGAGTTCCATAATCAGCCTTGTAGTACCAGGTCATCCTTGAACACAAAAATTTTGGAAAAACGCGGTTGTGCTCCTTACATGCAATATCATCAAGCCCGGTCACCTCATGGATTGTTACCTGAAGAATTCCAGATAGAGCGCTTCCTAAATTAATCAGAAAGTGGATCAGTGAATATAAAATCTTCCAAAATATTTAGGTATATCGATGTAAGCAGAATGTCTGATTCATGAGGATCCAAATGTACGCAGTTTGATTCGTATTGCAGCTATGGTATATATCCTACGGCAATGCGAATCATTTAAAATAAAGCAAAATTCTGTTAATGTAAGACCCAAAGAACCGAAAAGTAATAGTGCAGGAAAACTTAAGAACCTTTTAAATTCGATGCTTGACGAATCCAAACATCGAGCAGTGCGGGATATATAATCTACACCAGTCAGTTTTGACGTGGAACTGTAGTATTCGCATTGAGATATGACGCATTACTAAAATCGGCACAATGTTCCGTCCCTTGTTATTATTAAGACGCTGATTTGATCTTCGTCACTTTAAGGTAGAACAGCTCCCTCTTAATGAATCTTCATGGCAATCCTCATCAATATGAACTCAAAGTGGCTAAAGCTTTATTCTATTGACTGGAAAGTGTATATTACACGATTGACTGCAGAGACATTTTTCGTTGAATATCGCACCTGATCCCTCTTCCGTTTGACGCGACAAAGTCGAGTCACTTGATCAATTTGCCGAGTAAATCAGCTGTCGCGCTAGTCTCCCACAACATAATCGGATTCACCTTTGCCTGCCTAGGAAAGATTTGTTATCCTTCGAGCCCGATAAATGAACCATCGCACGGAGCATCACTCTTTTCATTACGTAAAAAATCACCTTTTGTCGCATATGACGATTTCAACGAAACATTTGCTTTCACCTGATGAGAGAGCTGTACCCAAATTCAGCGTCAAGAGTTAGGCGTTAAGAGAAGAGGAAGGGAGCTTCGTCACCAAGTCAATCAGTTTGAGGTAGCCTAAAACTACCAGAGGAGCAAGCATACACGGTAAAGCAGACGAGCATCGGTTACATTGAAGAATTTATGCGCTTAACCATGTAGCCAATTGTCAAACCACACCAGCAAGTTATCTACGAAGGAGCGGTGGCAGGCTCGCTATCTGTTACCCGTGTATATAATTAAGCGATTGCTGGATGCTGCATGACAAGTAGGTCTGTATAAGGTCAAAGCCTCGCCCGCCAAGTACATTGCCGAACTCATGAGATCTCGAGTTCGACATTTGGGAGGGTAATATGAAACACACTTGACGTTTTTACTTTTTGCGTTTGTATTGATTTAGGTGAAGAAAGTTGGTTACTAAAAACTTCATTCCAAATCTGTTTTATGAAGGATAAATTAGTCATACCTGGGCGAAATATGGCATTTCTCGATATTTAAATAATTGCCTACGTCATTTAAAAGAACATATCGAAAAGTGTTGCTTGTGCACGTTTTAGTATAAATAAACATTAATTTATACAGAAAACGTTTTAAATAAATCCCTTCCGTAAATGAAATAATGAGTTTCCGATCATAAAATATCAGATAAAGACAAGTATTAGAAATCGGATTGTCTTCGGAAAAACAAGTGTGAATTCAATTATCTAAGTTTAATTTTGAAAATTTATTGACTGTTTGTGTCTCAAAACTCAGTAATAACGTTGTATGAATGTAGTTCTTTTACTCCTCTGATAATTGGGGCAGCAGATATATATATATATATATATATATATATATATATATATATATAATGGTAATAGAAGCGAAGATGCGCGTTCCCGGACATAAATAAGAAGAAGAGGCGATCACGGAAACCATGGTTATATTGTTCTGACGTTTCAAAATCAAAAAATATTTTATCGTCGGAGGTAAGAAATGTACCGCGCCTCACCGTATTTATAGGTGGAAACATTAAGGTTAATACGGGATTACTAAGGCTTTCAAATTTGCGTGGAAGAGGGCCGGGTTGGGGGTGGAGATCCTCAGTCATCATGCTGCTTGATGAGTATGGCGGTGCTTCACCCTTGGTGATCATTCTTCGCCTGTACACCGGGCCCGTAGTGGACGGGAGGATGGCGGGTGATGTCTTGTTCTCAATCTGGTCGGGGGCCGGCGTTTGCACGTTGGCAGTAGTCGTCAGTACTCCCATCGACCGAAGCTGCCGTCCCAGGCTGTTACTCTTGGTTGCGATCGCAGCTCCGTGTGTTTTCACACCTTTCGGATAAGTTGTTGAGCTGGCCGAGGCGATAACTGTTCCTTCTTCGGGTCTGGATTGTGCTGCCATTGCGTGCGTGTCCACCATCGGCTCACCAATGTTTGGATGCACGTTAGGCTCATGTTTGTGTTGGCTCTTTTGTTCATTGAGCTTCGTCCGGAGGGCTTGGTAGGCCGTAGGAAACGATTGATTGACGTTGTTCCCGGCGGTTTTAGGAGACGGGAGACCACATCCAAAACGCCGTCAATGCCTGGCGACACTAGTCATCTCTTTGGCTGTTCGGTTGCTGGCCTTTGGCTTGGCCTGGACTGTCTGCTACGTTCAATGAAATTGCGGGGATACCCTTTGGCCATGAAGAGGCATTGGAGGTATCGCAGTTTTGCCTTTCTTTCGGCTGGCTCGCTGAAGTGTGTTTTAGTCCTTTTTTATCGTGTTCGAATACAACTGCGTTTGTGGCATAACGGGTGTTTGTAGTGGTAGCTCAGGATTTGGTGGGTACTGGTGGCTTTCCTAAACACCGTCGTTTTTAGGTCCCCATTGGGTATTTTAAGGACGAGAACGTCTAGAAACGTCAGTTGGTTGTTTGCATCTGCCTCCATTGTAAACTGAATGTCAGGGAAAACAGAATTCCAGCTGTCATTAAATTCTTTGACCATTTCCCGCTCGAGGATGACGAAGGTATCGTCAACATACCAAGTTCAGAATTTTGGTTTGTAGTTTGCAAAATCAGGGTCTCTACTATTTGGAGTACTACCACTGTGATGAAGTCTTGGAGTGGCGATCCCATTAGCATCCCCTTGACCTGCTCGTAAGTTGTTCTTCCGAAAGTGAAGTAAGTCTTTAGGCAGAATTTTAAGAGTTGGATGAGATGTCTCCATTTCACCGTCTCGTCCGTCTCCTCGTACTTGCTCTCGAGCAGTTCGTTGATCGGTTCGACTGCCAGGCCTTGTGTGATCGAGGAGAAGAGGGAAGTAGTATCGAATGACACCATCACTTCTTCTGCACCCAAGTACCATTGTTAATATTCCTGATCGAAACCGGCTAGACAATAAGCTCGTGGTGCAGTGGGAAGAGCGTTGGACTTCTGCCCAACAGGTCGCGAGTTCGAGCCTCAGGCGCTGCACCACCTGGGGTTGGGTATGCCTGGCTGATGACGGCTAGTAAGCCAGAAATGGCCATTCCAGTCTCCTTTGTCTTTGCCGGTTATATATACATATATGAGAGCCTGAGACATGCTGTCACTTATATCTATCACACCGTAAGATAAAGATATCCAGATATATCCTATTTGCATTCGAATGCAAACGTATTCGAATATAATCGACGGAGGGATTGCAGCGGGAGTGGTTAGCAAGTATTTCCTGTATAAGTAAGGCACGTGAGTTAGGAAATCTGCGGTATATTCTGCGCGTCTCTTTAAAAATGAGGCAGGTTATGGGTGAAGGACAAAGATGCGATTAACTGCTCGTGCTTCCGAACAGTAAAGCAGTGAAGATTACAATAAATGGTGGAGAATGTCAGACACTCCGTACCTGAGATTATTATTTTTCCCAGTCGATTGAGGGGAACGACCTTTTGGGTGCAAAAGAAGGCACATTTCAACTGGGACACTTTCCTTTTTATTGCTAAAGACGTGACGGACTCATAAAGCTACTATTAAAATTTTCGATCTCTACAATGATAAGCAGGCTTTTTCGAGGAAGTAAACTTCGTTTAAAATTAAATAAAGTGTTCTCGATTGGCCCAGCCTAACGAATCATTTCCTAGTTGGCCGTTATTTACTAAAAGGCCTGTCGAAAAATATGTACTCCAAATAAAATATGAACAAGGATAAAGCACGTGAGGTAAATAACGTTTGGCAATTATTTAGTTTTTAGGACGAGATTTTCTGCCGCTTGTATATTCATGGATTTAATCCAGATAGTTTTGTATCGATACAATGTGAAGATTAAATGAACGTAATTTGAGAGATGGATTCTACAAAAAACAAATATATGTTCCGAAATTCCAAAATGGGCCATTTAATCTTGGCTAAGCAACAGTGAATTTCAAAAGAAATGGAGCCACTAAGACTGTTTGGCAGCTATAAAAGTTCAGAATTAACTAAACTCACCGTCTTGCAGTGATTGACAAGGGATGTCACTTCACTATTTGTGAAGCGAGTAACAGGATCTTTCGGTTTAGGTGACTGTCGAAATGAAGGCAGTTGGCTAGTGAGTGACTTAAGGGTGCTCATCTTTTTGGAGACAGGTTGCTTTTCTAGAACCTTGTTAGGATCCTTAGATTGCTTCGCCTGAGTTATGAGCTTCTTCCACTCCATCCGTTCACGTTCAGAAGTCATAAGGAGACAAAATGTACGACCATCAGTAGAATTGAGGAAGAGAGGTAGTCGTGGAGCTTGAAGAACCAGTTCGGCTTGCTTAATATTTGGAAGAAAATATACAGCAGTTCATCAAGTCAAGACTAACAAGTAGAATCAAAACAATTGGCAACCACCCTATAGCTCCTCGTCATACGACTTTTTTCAGCAACACGTTAGTCTACTTCATGGAAATAAACTAAATTTCCAGCAGTTCCGAAGAGAGTAAAAGTTCTCAGCCTCGTTCTAGCACTCAGAAGATGACACTAGGTCTGGTGGGCCGTTGCATAGCATAATTGGTTGAAAGACTGACAGTCCGACTGCAATTTAATCCTCCTTCATGTGCGCTCTAAAGTACTAATACTCAGATGTGATCTGACCCGCACTCTATGTTTTGTGAAACCTGTTATATTGTGCGGGAACCTGGTTCTGTATAGGGCACACACAGACGTCTGTTTAGCGTTGCAAGTAACCGTGTCCGAACTCATTTCTGATCGTCTGGGTGAGGGGAGAGAGTGTGCTATCTGGTGTGTAAATCTGTCTCATTATAAACTACTGAATGCGCAAATCGCCGTTCTGCGCCCATTATGCAGTCCGGCAGAAAGTAGCCATCATCTTTTGCGAAGCTCGAACTGCCATTCGTCGCAGAAAGAAGCTGCGTTGGGAAAAAACGAGATAAATATGTAGCGTTTGTCAATCAGCCATCAGTTTAATAGCCTAGCATTGTTTGCCGACAAAGACCACTGACACCGGGATGGCCATTCCTGGATTTTTTTGTCATAAGTCACTGTTGCCTCAATTTCCGGGCTGCAAACTCAAGGATTGGTTGAGTGTAAAGCGATGACCGCTTCATGACGATGAGCTCACTTTCGCAAGAGGAAAAATGCTTTTTCCTTAGGGACGATTAAAAAAAATAGGATGATGGATTGTACGTGCAGATTACTACGATAAATGTGCGGCCTGCCTTAAGCAAAAAAAATAAATTTAACTTTTGAAACAGGAGCTCGGAAAACTTCCGTTTGAGGTCATGAATACCAAGCTGGAAGCGTATGCAAGACTTCGAATTAAGAAGGCTAAAGGCTGCAAAATATGACATTAGGAAGCTGGAGTATGATCGAACTTATCTATAGAAACTCTTTTCAATAACCTATACGTAGAAGTAGAAAAATCAGGAAGCTTCATTGAATTTTGGTATGCAAAAAGTCCAACGGAAAGCATGGGCAAAAGGGAGTTATTTAATTTCGACTAGGCTGGTACAATAGGCGTCTATTGGTATTGAAATAACTCATCTAGTAGCAGGATCTAACCGAGATTGAATTTCTTCAGAAACAGAACTCTTTCAAAGAGCTCTACCGGTAAGCGTCTACCATGACCTGGAGTACGGAAGCAGCTAAATCAATCTCAAACCATTTTTTTAACTATTAATCGTACATATAAATGAAAAATCACGATATCGACATCTACAGAGGTAAGTGCCCCGATACCCGTAATGCGATTACGCAGGCTTTTATTTATTTGATGGACGAAATGTCGGCAAGTCTTTAGTTTCTTTAGGTTATTCAGCAGTTAAATGCCAAGTAAAAAGCCTTAAAAGACCCAAATGGAGAAATCAAAATTGAAATATATACTATTCATGTGGGCTCAAAATAGGTCAAATTTGCCAATTCAAAAATCATACGCTCAAATACTCACCAAACCATAAAGAGTTGAACGGAGCCTGTGGATCTTCGGGGCTTTGAACTTTTGTCGTTTAGACTAAAATGCAAGGGGTCATTCTGTCATAAACGGTGGAGGAGTAACATATGCAAAAACATTTCTTGCATATATTAGGTCCGACATGTACATCATAAACGTACCTCCTTGTCAGCATTTCGACGTTCCTCTTCTAATTCAGCCCGAACATCCTTTATCTTTGATTTTAGGTTTTCAATGCAGATTAAACGTTCGCGCAGCGCCTCATCATCAAAGGCTAAAGATTCATAAATTCGGGCTAGAATGCTCGAGCGGGACAGGGTACCGTTAGGACAAAAATAATTGGCCTTTCATTTTCATAATGCAATAAGTCGATGTGCCAACCAGTAATCAAGAATGATATCACAATGGTGGAGATGTTTGCATCGATCGCGTTACGGGACGAATATGTCCAGTAACGCGATCGATGAGCGTCTCCCGCACATTTCTAATATGCTCGATCGCAGCAGACAGAACGAATCCATGTCTAAATGGCTAGGGCGTTGAACTTCTAACTAACAGGTCACAGGTTGGGTATGCCGATATGGCAGATAGTAAGTCATAAATGGCTATTCCAGTTTATTTGAGCAATGTTATTCTGCCAGTGTTGGTACATTTCCTTGAGAACAAGGAGAGAAATTTAAGACAAATTCCTCATTCTAAATGGTTTTGCTTAAATGCCTGATGATTGGGTAACTTGCTGCATGCCTGTCGTCAGGTTTTAGAAAACCTCTGCACCAAGCATACATTAAAGAATTTGCCTTTTCTCCGACAGATCACACTGACACACTCTTTCACACCGTCAACTTTATTTGAAGGCGGAAACGAAAAACTAGATTTTTTGAAGACATAATGGTCGCAACTCTCAAGTGTTAGTAAATTTTACCTCACTGCAGATAAAGTGAAGATCTCAAATTACAATAGGGCTGAGTTCAGGCGGCAGTTGTGTTCAGAATTCAAAGTTGCGAGAAACATGCAAACTACGCCACATTGCACCTGGATGAAATGTTAACTAGCTGGGTTGGTGCTTACGATCACGTACATTCACAGATATGCTTTCCTCTTACATAACTTTGGTCATTAAGCAAGAGGCTCCTGTGTCAAAAATGCGTAGATAGGTGACCCACCTAAAGTAAAAAGAAATCCGCTTATCTAAGAGAACCCTACTGTAATCTCAGAGGAAAAAAAATTCCCGGCAGGTAGCCGGATTTAAAATTTTGATGGTTGCATTCTATTAATGCGTTTACAAGTGACGCAGGGCTGGTTGATCGGTTCATACAGCCCGTGGCGCGGGTTGACTGTCAAATCTATTAAGAAAAAAGAAAGGAAAAGGGTCTCCTCGCGGATTCAATGTAGCCAAACTGCAGTATCCGAGGCCAAGAACGCTCTAGAATAGCACAAAAAACAACCAGCTAAACGGCCTACCTATCAAGCCTCCAAACTCAATAACGCTCCACATCCGAGAGCCTTCAATAGCTGGCATACAAACAGCACAATTTGCCAAAAATCTGAGATAAAAGTTGACAAACATAACAGCCAGGATCACCCTAAATACTTTTCTCTACCCTTTCCTAATTATCAACCATAGCTACCGATTGAAAAGGCGAAAATAGGCTGACAAAAAAGGCCTCCGAAGTAAACTATATATTGTTCGCGAAGGTTTCACTGATTTCGTACATAGTACTCATCGGCATACAATTGCGCGTAGTTTATGCTACCGAGGTAACTAGCCCAAAATGTGCTCTTTGAAATAAGATAGGTTGACCGGTGGCATTTTGCAAGAAATGAAGCGGAATTACTCATAGGGATTCTTCCGACAGGACACACAAATATTACTTCTGTGTAATGCATATAGTCTTGCGGTTAATTACAGGAAGACTAAATATTCCCGTATCAAAAACTTAAAACTAAGCCCACCCTTATTTCAACTGTTATCTTAATATAAACCCCGCCTTTAACTCTAACTAAAACTTTGAACCAAGTCATAATTTCCCTGGAATTTAGCACAAGTCCACCCATTTTAACGGCGTTTTGTGTTCCCATATGCTGTTGGGGGCTACATAAGCAAGTCCTATTAAGAATTTTTTTAAAAGAATAAAACATTTCTCTCAGCAGTGTGATGCGGAAAGGTAGCTGAAAACTAAATTGGATAGAAACATAAGACGAGTAAAATTCGGGATAGTATTCTTGGTTGCGCAAAATAAGATAACGTGAAAGGCGTCTGTGATTGAGTACAATAAGTTGAACCGTCAGGTAATTGCAATGCACCTGAGTGGCCAGTGCAAAACATGCACTACGTCTGAAATGGGTCCACTTAGATTCAGCTAATTTCAAATAAACATTTGACCTTATTTTTGGTTCGTTATGACTAACCTCTACACAACAGTTTCATTAAATGGCAGTCAACTATTACCCAAGCCATCCGTTCGCAGGCTGTCCAGCTGATCTAGTGGAAGGAACCACTTAACCTCATAGCGACTGATGCTTCGTGTTCGCATCTGCAGGGAAACTGGATCGGACTTTTCCGAGAATGTGGACATCGTCTCACTGTCGAGCAGGATTTCTGAGGCGTCCGCAGGTTTGTCCCCATCCGCCTCAGTAAAGTGCCTGTTTGAAATTAGCGTATTTTAAAATATACTTTTCGGTATGACGATGAAGCATTCGGCTTAAATAACAAGAGTCAATAGTAAAAGAAAACTAAATTTTGTAAGGCTAAATACACAGGTTGCACTCAGAGTTCTTCGAATATGCGGCTATTGGAGTAAGGGCAGGACTCAGAGTTCCCTTGTTTGTGCAGTTCCTGGATGGGAGGGTACTATTATAAGCGATCTTTCAAGGATCATCATATTTTCTTAATCTCATAATGTAAATGTTTCAGAATAAATCCGAATTGCTGCGCAGCAACACCACAATTCTAAGAGTTCTGACGAAAAGACAGGTAAAAACGATTTAGCAGTTTGATAAGCCTATAATTTGTACAAGTGTGCACAAAAATTAGCCAACTTTGTTGTTTGCAGATGAGTGTGACAAAAAGCCAAAGATTCTGATGGCCTACTTTGATGGACAATTTAAAATTTCTCTGGAGAAACACGTATGAATTGGATGAATGATAAGCAATTAGCTCTGTAAGAGGTGAGTGGCGGATCATTTCGCAACCTTGTGCCTTCAAATATTATTTCGCCGAAACTATACTAATTCGGTAGACCTAGTTGTGAAAAACTTGACAGACTTGTAGGTGTGAATCCCATAGATGTTTATAATTTAATAAAAAGGTCGCAGTAATTATTAAAATCTCCTAAAACACCATTAACTAGACAATTTTGTATGCAGAATACTCACGATAAAGATGTAAGTGACTTTGCTGTATTTATGTATCTTTTCAGTGACTTGCTTGAAAGAACACTTTGCACGTCAAACGTTCCTCTCATGTCTGCGATATTTATGTCCGCAACAGGGCAAACTTTAGCAATGTAAGAATCGTTATTGTTTAAGACAATAGGATTACTGAAGAAGTACTACTTGCATTCTTTACCAACGCAAATGTTTTAGGCGAAACATACATTTTCTTAACAGTCTTTTGTATCTCATCAGATAATGGGTCAGTAATGTAAAAATGTAAATTATAGATGATTAAGAGAAGGTACTGGCGAGGCTCTAAAGTTAACCCCAAGGCACAACGGGACGAGTGAGTCCTGTTACCAATCGGTAGTTGGGCACTAACCGATTGGTTACAGGACTATCTCGTCCCGTTGTGCCTTGGGGTTAACTCTAGAGCCCTGCCAGCCTATATATATATATATATATATATATATATATATATATATATATATATATATATATATATATATATTCATCTTGCGGACTACAGAAAATCAAAATTTCATGCAGCATGGAGAATGATAATCCTTAGTAAGATGCCGCATATAAACCCCTATAAATCTGCACGGAATCCCGCCACTTAAGTTGCTTGACTGATTTACAGATAAAAACAAATTTTGCGTAATAAAAGGGACATGTGCGTTGCAAACTGAAAGGCCTACTTGCGGAATACGATGACCCTCTGGTGAGCGCTCACAAGAAGGTCGTCGAAAAGGAACAGTGTCCTTAACTTCCGTTCGCCCGTGGAACTTGACTTGAGTTCGACAACCAAGGAGGTTTTGATCTTTGAAAATAGGGAAAAAGGAAGAGAAAGACGCCATAAAATTCAGAAAATGCGATAAATTTTCGTTGCTTCGATGACGCTTTCGGTTGCATCCCATGACCTTTAGTTGCCAGATGCACACTTCAGGAGGACTCTCTAGTGCCGTTCAATGAAGTGCAATACTTCCTAAACTGAACATCCTGTTCCTAAATTACCTATCTTTTTAGGCTAGATTACAAAGTAATCTGTAGGTTGTACATTTTTCTGGATAAATGCACTGATATCTAAAGTTTTCACTTAGGAAAGTGATCGTTTCGAATCACTTGACAGACAGAAGGACAGCATAAGTGAATTCACAACAATAAAAAACCCAAAAAATGAATGACAATTACTATAAGGTGGATGGTGGTCCCGAAGTTAACACTTGTTAGCCTACCATGTTGAACCCACAGGGCACACAAATTAGCCCATGAGTAATATGTGTTCTTATCGCTTCAATGAGCTTATATACATGCGCATACGGGTTCAAAAAACGCTACAATATTACTTTATTGTAAGCGTTTTTTCGGTACTTTCACAGGACTTGGAGGTAGATGTCTCTTTATAATTCTCTAGTCCAGCAATTTAGGAGTTTGAATATTGTTTCCAAATATTGCGTACTGGGCAAACTTACTCATTTTGATCACTTAAAAATTGTCTACTTTATATAGTGTTGTAACACATGGAGTAGCTGACCTGCTTCATCATTAGAATCAATAAGCCTATATACAATGAATGACCAATTTCATGCAACGTTAATCCAAATTCTCATATGCCTTAACGATGACGAAGGATCATTTAAACAGGGTTGTAAAATTAACAACTGTGCATCCTTTTGCGAGGCTACTGAAGACACGGTAGGATGCTGGCTTTGGAATTCACGGCTTTTCGGCCGCTTGCGAAAACCGTAATTGGTAAAAAAATGATATCCTAAGTAGCGTGCATTTTTATATTCATTTTCACTGTTCTTGTAAATTCAAGTATGATTTATACGAATCATGCACAAAATATCCTTTCTTACTTTCAGATGATACAAAATCACTTCGTCTTTAAATTTTATGCTTGAACAAAAGTTTTATTTTGTTTTTCATAAATATTTCTAATTATGAGATTTTTTACGACCGTACATTGTCCATTCGACTAGTTTCCTATCCGTCCTTTTAGTAATGCAGCTATACGGTACCTTCTTGACGGCATAGAGCAATGTTTGGTTTTACTTACCAAGAATTCATGCAGATTTTAGACTGAAAACCCTATACGTAAACGCTGCGACAGATCCAGCTCACGAATATTCCGCAATTGGAAACATCTTTTTAAACCTAAATAAACCCTTCCTTTACGTAAAGAGCATGGAAAAATGTTTTTAACAAAATGCTAACAAGGACGAATACGTTTGCTTAACTTTCCGGAAAATGTATTTAAATTTAAAAGGGCGACAAAATTCAATAGAAAAAATGCATCCTACCTAAGTAGTCATTTTACCCATTTTTGTTTTTGCTGGACACCGGAAAGCACAGCATTAGAAAGCTGCATCTCCCATGTACGTTTATCTTCGCCTTAGGCTGTATGATAGTTAATATTACAATTCCACTTAAATAATCCTCCTTAATCGCAAACGAATCACAGAAATTTGACTAACTTTGCATGAGATCGGTTACTCAGAGTATTTTAGTATACAAATATATTGATCTGAACCTCGTGGATTATGGGGTTTTGAAAACAATCACATTCAGATTTTTCAAAGAGATGAAGACATTATTTTCTACAAAACGTCCGTAAAAGTGGAGTTTGACCAAATTCTTGCATGAAAATATACTTTGTTTGAGGAGCAAACGACGACAGACATACTTAGGAGGTGATCTTTTTGGAATAAGATCGTTAGGATTAAAGTATATCCCCGTGGAAATCCAATGCTACACGCTGAACGTATCAGTTTACGCGCGTTTTAGATACCTTATCTAATGTAAAATGTGCTAACCCGACTTTTCAATAGCGAGACGCAGATAGCTGTTTAGCGGTTACCGATCATCAGTACACCATTTGCTTTGTGTGGGATTTGAACCTACAACAAGGTTGAGGTTTGCATACACTGCACGCCCTAGCCACCTGAGATACGCGGGCTGCCTACTGAGTGGCACAAATGTATTCAAATGTATGCAGTTAC
The DNA here is from genome assembly GCA_017591395.1 of Schistocephalus solidus. Lineage (NCBI taxonomy): Eukaryota > Metazoa > Platyhelminthes > Cestoda > Diphyllobothriidea > Diphyllobothriidae > Schistocephalus > Schistocephalus solidus. Next base: position 65,058 of record WEDG01000792.1, on the reverse strand, counting down.
ACGCCCAACTCGACCAATGCTGTATTCAAGCCTAGCCCTTGCTGATGTCCGTTCAAATCTCACCGAAACTGCCGAATTTTCCCAATCCAGTCGGTTGAATTATTTTAATTGGGCAAAAGCACTAATAAAGCAGAAGGTTTGATAGTCGTCTGAGAAGAGACAGATGTGATCGTTGGGGCAAGAGCTTTATTCGCCGGACGTTTCGGAATCCAACTCGAACCCATCTTCAGAGACAGTATCAGATACGGGTACTGCGTACACAGTGAGTTTCCATATTTATAGGATGCAGTCGCTATGCTTCTACATGCCTATGGCAATTAACGGCACACCATTCATCGAAGGTGACGGTCCTCTAGTGAGCTAATTGCTTGATGGCTGGCAAGCGGTTCGTTATCCGCTAAACATTCTTCATCCATGTTGGAGGTTAGTCTGATGATTGCTCTGCCATCTGAATCATCGGCATTGGCGTTGAAAAGCTGCATTTGCCTAAGTGCTCCCTTAGTGCCCGATTGCTTTGGCCAAACTGAGGCTCAACACCAAATATGGGTTGGGAAGGTCATTGAACTTTGGCTTGTATTTATAGTCGTCTGCTGGATTCTAGGCGGTTAGCTTAACCCATATACAAACTAAGTGGAGGAGTTCGGTCGGGGTCTCCAACATATTTGTGTCAAGCCAGGATTTCAACTTTTTGACAATCTTCTTAATGGCTGCCTTTTAACACTGAATTTAGCAAAAGATGTCTACTTAAGTAGCATGCATTTTGAAAATAATCTTTAGTACCCTTATAAATTAAAATATACTTTTTAAAAGAACATGCATAAAACTATTCTTTCTTGCAAAAAAATGGTAGAAAATAACATCTTAAATATTAATGCTAGAAGAAAATATATCTTTAAATTCAAAAACATTAATAAATTCTGGATTGATTTTGATCCAAACCTGATGTTACAACTGCATTCACGGTTTCCAAACTACAAGCTGTTTACTTCCCATGTAAGAAACTCTTATTAAGAAGTTGTTATTTAGGGCTTTTAGGATCTTGCAAAGAATACGGATCAAATGTTTCACTTTACGAGCGGCATTAATAAATGGAAAAATACGATGCTTTCTGAATTCATATAACTCGACCGTAAGAAGCTCATATTTAGAATTTTAAAACAAAATAATACTTTTTGTAAAGTATAAAAATTCAATCAGACGTAATTTACTACTAAATTAGTATTAGAACGAATAGATATGTGCATTTGTCCTAAACAAATATATTTAAATTTATAAAGGCATAAAAATCAAGAAGAAAATGCATACTTCATATTTAACCTTTTCTCTGAGTATGTAATTTCTGAAGGCAGACGGAAAGAAACCTTACAAAAGTCATCATCATGGCATGACAGAATTATACTAAGAGTATACTGTCCGATACTTAATCTCACAACACTGCTTTAGTAGGCTTTTCCTATCGAAAACGCTTTTCGGTAGACTGGGCTGGTAACTTGACACAAATAACTGTGAACTCACGAATTCCGTTGGGGTTTAGTAGCTCATGTGGTTAGAGCGCTGGCTACATTAAAGCCTTCCCCCTGCTCTGGTGGAATCGAATCCCACCGAAGCCACTGAATTTTTCACAGCTGGGTCAAAGGAAATTCAGAATTCCACGTAATATTAAATGAGACAAAAAATCTGCTGCCTACGGTGCATTCATGCTCAGTAGCATTTTCCTCCGGAGAATTATTTACAAATTTTGGTCTTACAATGTTTAAGAACCCCAGCGACAAATGAAATTCCTCTAGTACAATTCTTGTACTGTTTGCCTCGCCGAAAATCAACCCGTAGAAGTTTCAGAGGTCAAAAATAAAAATTTAAAGTAAGGGAAGAGAATAAAGCAACCTACCGGTTCTTTACGAACGACAAGCTTCGTAGCAAATTCATTTAAATTGTTGGAGATAGTAAATAATTCCTCCTCGGCTAAAATCAGCCTCATCTTTTCCGGACAATTGTCAGGAATCGCCTTCTTCAAACGCTGTGAAAAAGATGCTCATGATAAAGGGTTGGATCTAGAAAATTGTAATATGCTCCAATATAAGTGCTTTCTGAGTCAGAATTATTCTCCGGTTGCATGACAATGTGCACATAGCTGGGATATGGGAGCAATAGGTGCTTAAGCGAACTAATTCTTAAGGAAGGAAATTAGGCTTAAATAACTCATCCAGTGGATAATTAATTTAGACAACTGAAGAAATTAATTTTCAACAAATTTTGTAGCTAATACATTTAATTTCTTCAGTTCGACTTTAGATTTCAAACCTTTCAGACAGCCGCGAAATGCAGTCATTCAAAAACGTTTTGTGTTTGGGAGGCCAGTCATGACTTAGCCAAGCTGTCAGCTTTCCGTTCGCCACTCTCAAAATACAGCGGCTCATTAAAGACGCTCGGAAATACTGACCATTTCAAACAACAGTGAATATTACCTTGATGGTTTCAATTGTCTGTGGAATCCATGTTGTGGGCACCTGTACGAGATCTATAAATTCGCAGAACAATTTAATATGAGAGGAAGGGTGATTTGAAAAGATAGGCTTTTCCGACAAAATTCAGAGGAAATATTGAGAAACTGGCCTGCGCCAACGGATTCAGGTGAAGTGGTTAGTTCTTTCATTGGTTATTAACGATACATGAGTATAAACCAACGCAAAATTCATTGATTTATTTTGAAAGCTGAGTTTGAACTTGTCAGTGGTCGCATTAATGTCTCAAAACAAACATTTCGGGGAAAATTCCAATGTTCATGATTTGTTTGTGGGCCATATGAAGTAATCGGTCTAAGCAGACTTACCGATCTGCGACTGCAGAGTCTAGAAAAGGAAAGTACGTAAGTTTGGATGGTATATACATGCAAGAAATTAAATGCTCTTCGCAGTATGCATACTCAATTGACGGCAATATAGTGAAACCCAAAGAAGATTGAGGAGCAGATAGTTGCTTTAGCAGATAAAAAACGGCTTCGGTACCAAACCATTTTATGTTAAATAGGTAAAATTGAAAAAATGTCCTCATTTTCATGTACACATTCAATAAAACCCTTAAGCTGTCAGCTACTACTGTAAGATAAAGATTTACTTAAATTTTAAACGCCAAATTTTATTGCCCTTTATATACAGACTAAAGAAGTCGTTTCGATCTGAATAAGGCATCAGCTGAAGTCAGACAAAGAAAAAGATATTTAAGTTGCAAATTTGCACATGATGGCTACATTTAAACAGTATAATTTTCTATAAATCGAACTAATATGTTTCAAAGAACTAATTTTTAGCAATTACATATGCTACTTTGGCGGCTGCTGTCAGCAAGGAACACGCAAGAACATTTTTTAAAAAGTATTCCAAGTTTTAAAAAAGGCGGAAACACTTACAAGAGCAGACTTGGATTGCTCCTTCTTCGACTTCAAAATTTGCAAAATGTTTGGGTGAGGTTGGCATACAGTATGAGCTGTGATTGCCTTTCGCACTAAAACAAGCAATCATTCTGCAGTAATTGAAAACGATCGTACATTTCGCGTCCTGATATTGGGATAAGCTACGTCAGAGCAGACGTACCAGTTTGTCCACTAGCTTGGATATTTTTGGACTGCGCAGAGAACAAGCCTCTTCAAGAGCCAAAAGCACCTGCATTTGTGACATATTTACTCCATTGGTACGTTCAAGAAAACTGGCAGACGTATTTTTACCCACGTTGTTCATTATGACGGGACCCGCCTAGGTGCATAAGAGAATAAAGGTGTGTTCCAAAGCTTTTTCTCAATATATTGGCAATAATTGGCCAGTAGTAGAGATTTTAAAAATGATGGAGTACAAGATAACTTCTCAGGATTTACCTTTATTAACTCGTTAAGTTGTTCAGTGTGACGTTTCTCGCCCACATGAATGCCTTCCAACTCCTTTATTAGTGCTGTGTCCGAGGTCTCAAGGCTGAAACTTGTCTTAGGAACAGGACGGTCCTTCGAAACTGTCAAACCATTCTGAAAAAGAGAGAGGATGTACGAGTTTACCAACTTGAAAACCGGCTAAACAGGCTCAGGCTCTGGAGATTAGTGTTCAGTACAACGCACGTCAGTATCACTTTCTTGAACTTCGGCCTGATCCTCTTCGACCCAGCCAGCCTCGCCTTGTCCGTTGATACTCTCTGTGGGGTCTGAGGTAACATAAGAAGCATTAAGTTCTACGCTAAAAAAAACCTACAGTGCTAGTGGTAAACTAGTGATGACTTCAAAACGGATTTTGTGACAGAATTGTTTGCAACTAGTAATGATACAACACTTAAGGTTCATTCTTTATATGCTTTTGCTCATTTCCCCTTTTCGACCTCATTTAAGGCTACTTTCTGTGTTTTTGAGTTGAGTAGGAATAATGATTCGATGCCGCTAGCTGTACTACAGCGAGTAGCCATAAGGACGATGCATTTTGCTACGTTAATTCACGCCACCTTATGATAACTGAGTTGGTGGGGACTGCACAAGGCATATAAAAATGCACACCAGTAATTTAGGGTTGATGTGTTTTGCCGAACAATCTGTCTGGGTTGCACACAGCAGAGCCTGTTAAAGGGTATAGGTGCAAGCTAAAAAAACGGAAGGTGCACAACCACACTGTGGCGTCTTTTCTGTGTGTTACTGAAATTCTTCTTGGTTACGTCACCTGAGGGTTTTCATCTACTTAGGAATAGAAGACAATAAGAGAGAAATAATCTGAGCAGATTAATTGCTGTGCGCAGTAACACTCAGGTAGACGCACGGAGAAATCAGACCAACCGTATTCTTGATGCACATGCACGTAAAATGTAATCACGTGAGGCATGTAGTGTGGTGAAAAGATGTGTGCCAACTGGTTTAATTGTCCTTTTTCCCAGAGTATGTCACCCGGAGGTGACTAATCAGTTCTCAGCTGCTGTGAGATGTTTGGTGGCTCCGCATACAAACAACACTTAAGCCGGCAGGCTATAGTTCTGATTTACCAAGCATTCACGAACATCTTAAGGAATAGACTGGCATTCGTCTGGTCTGGTAATGGTCACTAGATAGAACAGCGAATTTTATGGTTATTCGATGGCTCCGAGCGGAAAACAGCCTTGAGAGAGAATGCCTGTAGATCAAAAAGCTAATCAACGGAAAAAGGCGTCAGGTTTCTACGTAATTATATTTTTTTGTTCCCCCAGTGCACAACAGAGGCAGCATTTACGCTCTACATGTGCCAAATTCTCTAAATCCATCCCTAATACGGACCCCTCAAATCTAATTCAAAGCTACCTTCGAAGTTTCCTTACATTTTCACCGCAGCAGAAGCGTAAGCTTGCATTACTCCATAATATTTTAAGAGTCAGGGTAAAATTGCTACTTCGGTGTGTTTGAATTCTTCAATAAATTTTTCGCGTGAGCTAAAATTGCACAAAATATCTTGCGAAAAAAAACTAGAAAAAGAAAACAGATAAAAGAACTTTTTAATACTGGAGGACTTACCCCCCTGGCAGTTTTGCTAAGATACATTACAGAAACCATTCATGGATTTTCATGTCTCGGAAGTTCAAATAGACTAACTTCGGGGTGGACTTACATGAGAGAAATTCGTCAACTGTTTTACGCCGGAAAAGGCGCCTCCTGCGACGTCGACCATTGTCAGTCGAACCGGCCTTGCCATCAGAAGTGCCCTGGCCTTTCTTTCTTGCAGGCGTTTTACTTACAAAAGCATTCGTCGAAGAGGTCAGCATTCTGAAATGTAGATCAATTTGTACAGGGGGCTTCAGCTTCGGGTCCGCTTTTACCCTCTCGGACAATAAAAATGGCAAATAAGACAGAAAGCTCCAACTAACTATGCCCGATTACTAGTTTCTATTTGCCAAGCGGCAGTTCCATGCCAAGACAAATCAAAATTTCCAGGGTTTTTCCTGAAAGCAGGATATTTCAGTGTACTTCAACCACTACTATTCCTGACACAAACCCATACTGCAGCGGTAAGAGTTTTGCCTGATGGCCAAGGGACTCAAATTCAAACCTATGGTTTATAGTGCCTGTGGCTGGGCTATCACTGAACGTTTACTGTAAAGGATCCCGAGGTAGTTACCCTGGGGTCATGTTTTTTTGTGGCTAACATAAACTGAATTAACCCGGTATAGCTCCGAGTTCACTGTCAAGTCCCAAGCGCTAGAGACCATATTTCAAAGGTGATATGAAGAACCAAAGGTTCATACTTGCAATCTCAGTGTAAAATTTTTACAACAAGTTATCTGCTCATGGAGATCTGATGTAACAACGAAAAATAAAAATGTTAAAGAAGAAATTTATTTCTGGCTTACTGAACTTTAGGCGTTGTGGAAGATTTCGTCTCCACTTGCGATGTACTTTGTAGTTCAGGCGTATGTGAATCCAAGATTTCAGTATTATCACTGTCCAAATAGTTGTTTAAAGACCTGATCTCTTCGAATTCGCTCAGGTCACTTGAGTATTCTTCCACTTCATTTGTATCACGTCGGTCATCCGTGGAGTTTGTACTACTTTGCATTTTGCAGACCTGAAAACCTGAAAATGGTCACGTTAGAATTTCAAAATAAAATCAACAATTTTTCATCATGTTTAACGGATTTAGGTATATCAGAAATGAATGAGAATCCGAACATGATAAGTATTTTCCAATGAATATTTAAAAATAAATGCAGATAGGTGTACTCCTCACCAAAAAGCTTACTATTGCGTAGCAAACAAAACTATTTAATAGTCTGGAGTTTATTTAATGAAAATGATGAGTTTTGAGATCATATACAGCTGCATGGTGACGGTTATGACCATAATTTCCTTTAGAACATAGGTACTTGGCACAATCACGCGTTAACCGGAAGAGAGCGAAGTTTCTCGGATGCATTAAAATTCTGCTATAATATTTCTCGAATACAAATATGCACGCCAGTCTGCGGTAGTTAGTGCGACTACACAAGGAGCCAGTAGTATTAGAAGTCGTTTTGTAAGTAAAATGATTTCAGTGACTCTAGTAGGTTACTTGAAACCTTTATGTGCCAGTTTCTAGAGTCACCCTGTTCGTTGAGCAATACATCAACCGAAGTAGCTGGAAGCGCCAAGCTTATCTATCGTGAAATATATGTTTAATGCTACCCTAAAGGTTAAAGTAGACATAAAGTTAGCAATTCGTTCTCCGGAAGTACTTCTTGAAAATGACTCACGTCACCAAAGACTGATTATGGAAATGAAGAATATCAACATCTTATTCTTATCTTTTACAGGTTTCCTAACGCTAAGGAACATAATATTTATATAAGCCTTTGAATTTCGTATCAACATTTCAGCAAAGTAACTGAAAATGCAATCCATTAATGACGTTAATATCATGGAATATAAGTTACTGTTCAAATAAGAACCGCATTCTTTTTTCGAAGGAATGCAAAATGAAAAAGTATTTAATACGATATTAAAGTGCACAGCACGCAGGAAAATCCATCCGTGACATTTTATACGCTTATAGAAAACAGAATTGGTCTGGTACTCTTTTCGCTATGTACATAGAACTTGTCCATCTTAAAATAACAGCACATACAATACTCGCTCACGAATATCCCCATAGGGATAACTGCTACTGCTGTCAAACATTTAGCAAACAGTTTTCAATATGAGCATTACACATATTCAGACAAGAGGAATTAAAAAACTCCCAGGTGAAATTGCGGTATCCCAGGCATGCTATCCTTCGTAAAATATCCTACGAAATCCTCGGCAAATTCACAACAGTTTGTTTATGCAACTTTAAATTTCCTGTTACCCATTAGAAGCGGGCATTCTTCTTTAAGTTCCAGCAGATATGTTAAGGGGTTTATTCAGCGCAACCTTTACGTATTTATAAAGAACATTTAAAATAAGAGTTCAAAGGCCTATAAGAACGTCATCAACATAGGCTGAACCAAAATCAACTAATTGCTAATATAAAGTTCCATTTAGCGGAAAGAAGATCAGTTTTGTCTTTTCGTCAAGGAAATTCTGGCAAGCGTCAATTATTTAGGCATTAAACCTTGAGGAAAATGCATCTGTTGAGATTTATCAGTCCATGGGTTATTGCAATCATCTGCAGATAACATCTGGATGTCGACTATAAATATAATATTTTAGCATTCTGGCGTTTTGATCGACAGGTTTTCACAGATTCATTGGATTAAGGCACGCCTTCGTCCTTTGTCAAGTCTTCCAGCATTGTTCCCTGTGCATTTACCTATGATAGTGTTTCCGAGTTAACAATGTGAGCACGTCGTATTCCACTGTCATAAAAACTGTCATTTACACCTGTTTATAATAGTTCTAGGTCGATTGAACTCAGGTGTTATCCCCAGCTTCTGTACTAGACTATTTTAGAGTATGCCAAAAAAGGCTAAATAATATGTAAACATTTCGACCTGCTACTTTTAATTAAATTATTTGGATATTGTTACGGCTTCATCTTAAGTATGGTTAGAATGGAAAAGTATGTAGGTTTTATTTCTTTAGTAAAACTGATATCTAAAGGAATTCCTTTATGTAATTGGGTACCCAAAGTAAATTCTGTTAAATATATGGGTGTGTTCCTAGGTAGTGTTATCATTTTATTTTCATATTCGCTTGCCAGTTGTTCTTTTTTTAGTTCCTCGTCAATAACTTAAATCCACGACTGGATGTACTCGTATCGTGATTTTTCGTGATAGGCATGTTTGAAGATGTTGTTGGTTAGCTAGACTGAACTATTCGTGCGATCATTGGTTGCCAATTTTTAGAGCAATGAGGGCACGGGCGCCTATGCCGTGCAGTTGATGTGCTTTATTATGTTTTCGCTATATATTTCTTGCATTCTAGGTAACCTTTCATTTTTGTGTTACAAATGTTTAGGCACGAATATAAACGGATATTTAGATGGCATGTGAAAATGATATCGAGGCCATGTTAGTAAAATAAGAGAAACAGGTAGACTCTTACTTCTCAAACAAGGATCAGCTGAAACTCTGTCAGAAGGAAAATCAACTCTAAACGAAGGTAATACAGCAAATTAATAATTGACCTCCTAGACTTGTATGATCCTGCAATACGGTTAACACTTCTGTCTTCTATGCCCTACTTGGTGGCTAAGTCTCGGCTACCGTCACTTTCAAAGAAAAACAGATAACTAAGGAATGCACAGCTCCCCATTGCATGACATATTTAAAGGTTCATTATTGCCCACTCAATTAATTTATGGTTATAAAGAAATCGACTAAATTTGGAACAAAAAAGAGCTTGTTGACGCCTATGAGCTTGAGGTCACGTTACCTAGGCGACTCAAGACGTCCCTGGATGAGCTCAAAAAGCGGGTAAAAGGCCCGATTAAATATAAACTGTGGCTGCTGGTTATTCCAATAAGATTTGATTAAACTCCACTCGTTAAGCGACTTTTCCGGATTCATCCTTCCACCACGCCGAATGACAAGACGTCGGATGGCTGTTAGGTTGGAGGTTATTGCGCTTTTTACATTATTTTATTTATTAAAATCCATAAAACCCTGAAAGATTTTCGCGTAACGTAAATTTGGTGGCGGGGGAAGGGAAATGGGATTAGTGAACTAAACGTTGTATGTGAGGGGGTGGATGTTGCCTTATGGTGCCGTATCGCAAATTTTCGCCGTTGTTCCGATGTGACCAAATGGACAAAATCCCCTATTAACCGGAGATACCTACAATGACTTTTCAATGGCGACTCGCTAGCCCTTCGCTATGGAAATTCTACTGAGAACTCAGTAGTTTAATGGTTATACGCTCTTTATTCAAATCTGAGACAATAGTCATTTACAAACAAGATAAACTTGAAAAGAACTCCTGAAAACGGGTTAAAAACGATAGATGAAAATTTATATACCTGACCACAGTAAGTCATTGACAGTTGTTTCGGGGGTTGAAAAAGGATGCTTATACGTGCATATATATGCATATGCACATACTGCGACAAAAGCAATTCTACACTTCCCCATAATTTCAGGAAAAGTTGAACCAAACGCTGGCTTTCATGACCACAGTTTTATAGTACGCCCTTCTAAATCGTATATTTCAACGAGCTTCAACGTAAAGTATTAAAACATGAAAAATTCCATGTGAAACATCGGTCGATGTATTATTAATTATTGATTTTTACGAATTCAGTAACCTATAATTCGGACGTAATTTATGAAAGGGATGTAGACTAATCTACAAATTCTGTTTTAAAATTTTAATGAAAGCATAGAAATCCTATGCCCAAAACGCTTGAAGAAATAAATGCTAATTCACCAGAATCGAAGAGGGCGCGAAGGTCAGAACGAACTTTTGCCTCCTCCTCTAGCATTTTAGAAATTTTAAACAACGTTTTCACTCTTTTGCTCTTTTTACGTTTTGCACTCATTTAGAGCATAAACTTTACACTTTTTGCGCAAACCTGTCAATAAGTGTCAATTTTTATTTTTAATTTTTTTTTAATCTGGGCGTCTAGCTCTTGAAAACTTGAACCGGGGTTGGATATAAATGGTTTTCTCGCCTTGACTGAAATGCTACACCTTGTTTATTATTTCTTGTGAACATTTTTATACTTACTTTCTTTGCCTTTTTCTGGCTTGTATTATCCATTGGCATTTTCATCCGAAGCAAACCTTATTTTTTACATTTTATAGAGAATACGATGGTGATTTCCTCATGCACATATTTCCCTCAATAAACGGAAACTCAATCCTTTTAGTGACAATTAAAGGTCATTTTTGAAAACTTTGAGCAATAAATAAAAGCAAGATTACAGCTCACCAAGCAAAAGGTCGTCTTATAGTTCGTAACAGGTACTTATTATTAAGCTGACAGTGGCACACTATCGATCGTGCTAATAAACACTCCTTCTAATTCAACTCTATGTGCCATTGTTTGCAACAAGTATGCATCCTTTAACGCTGATTGAGAATTTATCTGGTTTCTCCATTGGCAAATGTTTCAAATATTGTAACTTTTTCTACAGTTTTTGTTTTACATTTAAAATCCTGGTTTCTTAGTTTCCATAACTTCACACCTTCACTGTTCGGTGGCATTTCTCGAAGAAGTATGTGGTTGGAAAACTTCTTTAAGGAGAAAACCGAGGCCACACTGGCAGGGGTCCTGATTTGACGAGACAATTGTGTTTTAGTGCAAAAACGCCTGACTAGGTGAGTAGCTGATGGAGAGTAACACAGGGGCAGTATCGTCCACCAAATTCTATGCGGCCAGAGTCTTAAAAGTCAACCTGACATTGGGCAAGACAAAACAATAATGGGAAAGGCAGAATTTAGGACATCTCGTCTATTTATGAGCCCACTGCATTAGTCAAGTGCGTTTACCAGACGTTTACCGTACGTTTACCATACGATTAATATCTATTTGCCAATTTTTCCGCCTTCTGTCGTCCGATTCTTAGGAAGCTGAGAACAATATTATTACGAGCAAGGACTTTGGCTATCTGGCCGTCAACCCCACAGATACTTCAGTACGAAATGTTGCAAAAAAAATAGTAAGGCAATGAAACGTTGATACTTAGTTTTGCTCTTCGTTTGTATGCGCTAGACGTACGCCACCAAAGCCACCAACCGACTATCAGTAATAATTTTAATTACTTTGTACTGTCGACTGTCAACGGGAATGTTTGCTGTCACACTTTCCTCTACAAGCATCAATCACATCCACAGGGAATTTAAATCCCTCCGGTATGGCTTCTCACAATTTTATTGAAATTCACTTAGAAAGATATTGATATGTAATCATATGGATCAGATAAATGTCCCTATCAGTGCAGTTTTTATGGAATTGTAGTCGATAAGCATGCTTTCTAACGCCAAAAAGTCTTACCAAATACTAAAGCTGTGTAAGAAAGAGGCGTACGATGACTTCGTTGTTGGGGTGAATACGGAAACCGTCATAGCGGAGGCGGTATTAATATTTTCTGACAAATATTTTAGAAACAACGACTGGCCGCCAATGGTTAATGAAATCACAAAGAGTATGCTAGGTATTTCCTGACAGCTTGAGTTGATACACTCTTATGCCTCAGCTTCTGTTGGATCGTTAGAAAAGCAGGCATTTGTTACCTCCGCTTTTTAGTCTTCATCATAAGTATGCATAAAACATAAACTAATATGTGCAGATGCCATTGAACAGAAAGCCACCCACAGTAACAGCTCAGTGGATTAAGTAGGTAAAACTGTCATTGAGTTGTTCCATGGGATGAGAGACCGGCATGGTGGGAGAACCAAATGCCGGGATACTGCTGATAAGTTAAAATAAAAGTTTTCAATTATTCTTACATTCTTATTCAGTTACCTTTATGTACCAGCTATGCCGAAATGCGTCCAACGTTGTCTTCGTTCGAAGGCTAGGTAATATCTCATATCTCATTACCATTTATAGCTTTATGCAGTGTTTTTCAAGTATACTTTTAACAATAACAGTATGTCATGTTTTTGCAGTGACATGTTAACTGAAATCACACAACGAGCCGTTTGCTGGGTTATGCTGCCTTTTAAAGATACTGTTATCATTACAGTAGATAGGGATCACGGGCAGCTGTGATAACTGAAGTTGTATGGCTGCCAGTCACGTTGTCATGTTTATATCTCTATATGGCCATAAGCATTTATGTTTCAATACCTCTTAGTAATGCGTAAGAAATATTAATATTATGATGCTTTTAAGTCATTAATTCTATTAAATTAAGATGGCAGTAGTTTTCTTCTAAAAAACGCATTTCTTCTACTGTAGACACCGGCTGAGGATTGCCTAAGCTACGCTGCCCAAGTACTGTGACAGGGGATGATGGACGAACTTTATGAATGTATGTACATATTTTTCGCAATCTATTTTTATTAAGTAAAAAATAATCTCTTACCATTAATTATCTTTTTGTGTCCTGTTGTAAGAGAGTGGGAACCAAGTTTGATCCATGTGGCGGGGTTACCAGTTGTAAGATAAGGTGTTCGAAAGGCGGGAAAATCGATTTCGTACCAACGGGACAGAAAAGGTGAAAATGCGTCGTCCTGTTGTATATTTTTAGAGTGGTGGAGCGATAAAGGACTGTCTCAATGTATTTCCTCCAAAAACTACTCTTTTTGCCTCCTCTAAACCCGTCAAAACCCCTCTAACCCACAGGACATGAAGGGGTTTTGTGGAGAGTGTGCTAGAAGTTTCGAATTAGTAATCTGCTGAACCTTACTCAATGAAGGACTCTTTATTTCTTTGGATTCGTTGTGGAAACAAACTAGTCACTTTTTTAAACATTATATTCCATGTTGGCATTTGAAAACTACATTGCACTCAAAGGGTTAGTGTGTCCTTATATTGCGTCTTCGTTAAGTAATGTATTTTGAAGGTGTAATTATGTATGTTAGCCTATGGAGAGCGCACCTGGTGAGAATTGAGGATGAGTTATCAACTAAATGACTGTTCTACGGAGATGTAGCTACGGGTGCTCACAGTCAGGGAAGATAAAACTGACTTCAGAAGGCTATCCTGAAGAACTCTGTTAAGTGACTGCAAATCGACCCCCCCGACCAGAGGGGACCTCACCCAGAACTGCCTGGCCTGGAGAATAGCACAGCAATATTCGACACCGGCCGCGTTGCCGCTGCTAAAGCCAAAAGGGCGGCTCAAAAATTACAAGTGCCCCGGATCAGCACCACAAATGTTCGAACCCATGTAGCATGCTCACACTGCCAATGCACTTCCTGCGCACGAATTGGCCTGGTCGAACATCTTCAGACGCAATATAAACTATGCAAAACATCAACTTCTGCGTAACAGAACGACTATTCTTCCACCTCTGCTTTGAATGCCACGACGAAATTTACACCCACCACCAGTTTCTCACCGCCATCGATCTCCGACACCATCCACCCTCCGCAACATCTGCGTCGTTCAAGGTGACGACCACTGCCGGAACCACTAAACTCACTCAGATCACCGCAGAGACCAGCTCCGACTTCTCATCACCTGCTATCCTCATGACCACCGCCCCACTATTAAGTGATGAGGACTCGATTCTAACCTGTCTTCATTGGAATCGCGTATTCACCGCAAACATCAATCTGGTCGATTGCTTGCGAGTCCATCACGTGGTGTTTGGCGAACCAGTGCCCGGAGCACTTACACACGTCAGAGAACGCACTTCATCTGCCCTCACTGCCCTTACGCATTCACTCACCACATGAGCCTTTTAGGCCACGTGAGCATCCACAAAAGTGGAATTCACCACGATTCTGACGAATCTAATACGCCTTGCGCACCCATACACATTCCCATCACCTATCTTCCAGGGAGGGCGACCACTTGTACCAACAGCACAACCCTCACTGACTCAGCACGTCCCAACCTATCCTATCCTCATTGTCACCGCACATACACATCACGCATTGGCCTGATCGATCACTGGCGGATCCATCACGCAAGAGTAAGGTGAATAAGTGCCTGGAGCACCAACACACATCAGAGGCAGTGCATTAAGTGTCGTGGCTTGAAGATCGGCAACTGACAATTACACACATACCTCGCAGTCAGTCCAGTGTGTTTATGCAGAGTGGCTAACTGGGGGGCTGCGAGTCAGTCAGACGGTGCGGTAGATGTAGCGCAAGTCTACTCTCACAATAATATAATTCATGCGCACGTCAGCGTCCCTGCACCACCATGCTCTGGTGCATACCATGGAAATCAGTGAACACAACGGTCGAACTGTTGTATGCATCCCTGGAATAACTTCAGATTGTTCACGTCAGGTTAAAATTGTCTTTCAAAATCTTGCTATGCATTTGTGGACACAGGTTCTTCTCATTGAACCAGTTCCTCCGTACCCATTGCTATTTATGCACATTCTTTTAAAGTCTACTTCAACCACTACAGTCACTTCTTCGATCCCTCTCGTTAAGTTGGGCAGTGGCTTCCGCAAAGAATATGCAATAACTCACAAAAACAACCTTTAATCTACAAAATTGTTGCCGTAAGAATCTAATTCCCAGTTTTTCTTGTAGCTCGGCCTTCATTTGGCTGAAATGACTGCATCAAGGGCTTCGTGTAACTGCTGAACTGTTCGGTTACCGAAAAGACGGGATATTTCCAGAACAGTACGACGTGCTGTCTACGATCCAGGGCAGGTAGACATCGAATTTAATCTATGCTTTTCAGTGAATTTGTGAGCATCAGGTCCAGCAGTTTGATCATTGTCCCTCAGACACTATCTTGGGAAACAAGACGCTCTGACTGAGAAACTACCGTAGTGTCATGTTCAATAAATTTCGCTTAACAGCTATTTCTGGACCAAGCGCGTGTATTGACCTCCAGCCAATAAATGGCAGATTAAAGCCACCGATGAGTAAGCTTTCAAGTAAAAAATGTTTCTAGCTCATCCATCGGACGACCACGAGCCTTAGAATCATGTCTTGGTGTTCGCTAGACCAGCAAACTGTCAAGGCCTTGTGGTCCTGATACATACGCAATGAGTCAGGTAATCTTCATGTCGCATACGACTTTTTCCTTTGTTTCTGATACGTAAACTCTTTTTATCTGTCGGTTGATCGCTTTCCAAGTGAGACGGCGTTTAACACTGCCGAGTGTATGCGCGTAACCAACTAAACATTTCAACCACCTGATTGCCCTGGTTATTCTGGTGGTAGACTCACTTGGCTGTGGTTCGATGCAATAGGGTTCGAACCCCGGCCCCATGCTTTTGCCTATATTTGAATATTCCGCGCGTTCGATGTGGGAGGTGTGGAGCAAATTACAAAACGACTCAGTCGCTGTGGATTTCGTAAGGTTGGGAGAAGTGATGGGGGATAATTAGGGCTATGGGGATTTCTATAGTTCTGCGAAGATATTGGTTACGATCTGACGATTAAGGTGTTTTATGCATATCACAGTATCAATGTCTCAGGGTTGTAACAGCACCGATTCGTCCATAATCCTGAGGAAAGTGAAAACCCACGGAAGATTTGGAGCCAAATACGAAGCCCGCGCGTCGGCACCTAAGTTCGATCAAGCGCGATATCACCGCGGTTATTTCGAAAATGTGAAGAAAATACCTACGATTCCTCCTTGAAATTTATACCTAGTAATACACTTGTCTGATGGGTTTCGTTCGAATATTGTGGGGCTTGTTTGTAGCTGGCAGATGATACAGAACACGGAAACCTGGATTTATCGCAGCAGGCGCACCAAATCATTCTGGTGAACGTTTTTCGAAGATACTCACTGGAAAATCATAAGCGTTGACTATCTGGATGATTTCAGAGCTAATTATTAGTTCATGCCGCAATCTTCAGGCATTTCAGAGTAAGCTCATTTCTAAAGTCATCGCAATGTTGGCAGTATATGATTTACTTTCTCGTAACCTGGAGTAGTTTATATTCATTATTACCAGAAGTGAGATCTTATGATCATCCTAACGAAATTTTAGCCCCGATTCCAGCACCAACTTAAAACATCTGTTTGAAAAGACGTGAAGTAATTTATCTGGCCTAAGAGCACAATATCAACATCAAAGTAAAGGGCCTATTTGCGATTGTACCTAGCAAATCAGAATAGGGCTGCAATGCACGGAACCTTTGCAAGATGTCAAGGAAATCACATTTCATACTGCCTAGGCTCCTGATAATGAACTTAAACGGTGCGGAAAATTAAAAAGAGATTTGCATGTGCGCATTACATACACTGAGAGGTGGGCATAACAACACTGTTTTTAAGCGTAATAATGATGAACAAAAATATAATAGCTGAGTAACCAATTTTTTACTTGTGCGATGAGTACGAGAAACGGTACAGAATAATGTCAAGTGCCACATGCAGTAAACCTAATTAGATATTGTCGACAATATGCGCAATAATCGGAGTCAAGTCTTCTACAAAACATATTTCTCGAAAATGGAATCAGGGACGTCACTAAGTCTTTCCGAAGTTCAGCAGTTGACCAGGCGACTCATCCTTACATAAGCCTAGCCACTGACCTATAGCTGTCATCAACCCTAACCCCAAACGTAATGTCAACATCACACTCAGCCCTGAATCTATCCCTTACGCTCAGAATTGTACGCTACTTTTATTAAAATTTAATCTAATGTAGATTGGAGCAACGCACCCAGGTCCGTAGCTGACGTTTACTTGTCTTAAAGTAGCTTTCGAAATAACTAGATGATACTCCAGTTTCTGGGTTGAAGAAAGGCTGGGTGGTCATTAGAGTGGCCTCTATGACGCTCTTACCCATGTGAGAATCGAGCCACCTACCCCTATTGTGAACACTTGGTGTTTCCACTTAGGGGGTCGGGTCGCGTGTGACACACGCAGATGGGCTGTTTAGTTCCGCCAGTCACAGCGCTTAATCGCCACATCAGTTGACTGACCGGCTCGGAGAATGGATAGATGACTGAGAGAGGGAAAGAAGGTGATTTCGACTATCAGTGCACAATCCTCACAGTAAACAATCTGACGGATTTAATATATCTCAGTGTGGCATAAGCTTGGCTTGGAAGGTTATCAACTGGCGGTTATAACTTGCCACAGCCTTAAAGGATGAAGAGACAGACCGCCATGACTCCTTCATACTGTGGTCTGTATGGTACTCTTTCTCTCTCTCAGCTGGAATCCGATCCGACCCCCCCCCCTCCTCTTTTTGGTGCAACCCTATTCCCTTGTGTGAAGATCAGGCGTGTGGGTCACGCATAAGTACAGGCTCACGCTACGTCGGCAACTGCACCTCCCTTCTATGACTTCTCCCGCCTCCAGTCGTATTGACTTGGTTATGACACCCAACACAGTAGGGTGAGAGAAGTGAGCGTACTATAGATGCAACATAAGTCTACTATGGCTAAAAAATAAACGCGAGAGTGAGACAGCAAACATAGTCCCGCTTTCACAAAAAGTGCCTTCTGGTGGCTATCGGTGCAGAAATTCTATTTCAAGTTGGACTACAAAAATTTCACATCCAGGGTTTAAAGTACGAAGGAGTCGGACAAAACGGTGCGAACGGCGCCGATCTCGACAACAGGTAGCAAACCGACGTTTCAGGTAAAGGCAGTCTGGTCGACCAGCAAAGTGATGCGTTTAAGCAGGGAGATGTTCAATTCGCTGCTCCCGGTAACGGAGAAAAACTTGATGAATATCAGTCGATTTAGCTATTGGTCTTTGAATATGTAAATTTTGCGAGGAAGATCACACGGGCAATAAATATTAGTCGCTGGAGCCCAAAAGCTTTGGACCTCTCCTCTAAGTGCAGGAATTCTGCAATAAATCTAACTAGTCCGCCTTGCGCTACGCAAGGTTTGGTCTAAGGCCGTAGGGCCGATCACATTTGGCGCATTTTTTGGAACAGGACAGGCAAAACGTCAATAAATTATTCTGGCAACAAAATAACAACACGCTCTCTAGACTAAACAATTAGACCGCCGGGCATGCATTGCAGCAGGGGGTTTAGACAATGATCGTGCTATCTACCAGACCTAGATATAAGAGAGGTTTTAGACTGCCTCTCTGGTAGCATTTCGATAAAAACAAAGTCCAAACGACTCCAAACTGCCAGAAAATGAATCACAATACTCCGCTGATTCCACGACTTCACTTCGGTGCCCACTCTGCCTACTATCATCAAAAGAACGTCGACTAAGGACAAGATAAACATAATACTCTCGGGGGATATTAAGTTACCCCTTGGATTGGACAACCTATATAACAGCTGGAGTCCTCAATCAGACAGAAGGAAATAGCTGAAACAGAGTATCAAGCAGCAGTAACTGCCCGAGACAGAGTTTCGGCTGGAGGTATGCGTTCTCTAAAAGATCTCGTCTCTGACCTCCATATTTCCATCATTCCGAAAATACTTCAGAAAATATCCTTTTTAAATTAATTGTACGGGAGGTTACTGAATGATAATTACATTTGCCTTAGCCCTAGGATTTTACTTAAAGCTGCCTCAGAGATTCGAATCTCCGATCTTGTTGACTAACCTCACGGAATTTTCACCGTTGGACTCAAGTTCACTTTTTTTCTACATCCTACACATACAGTTCCACCTTTGAGCCTAGTTCCCGTGTGGCAACCAACCGGTATTTGCAGAATAGGCAGGATATCCGCACACATCTGAGTAAAACACCGAAATTCGCGAAGACAAAGACAGAGTTAGTGAAGCCTGAAGTGACTAAGTGGACAATGAGCACTGGGGAATGTCCTATCTTGAAAACTTTAGCCAACTTGAAATCTTATTTTGCCGAACACCTATTGAGCAACCCAGTCCATAAGATGAAAGTGCGCAGAACCTCGATTAAAATCGGCGCAGCGTTCGGTAGTCGTAACCTACGGGAAAGGGGTGTTCCAGCGTTTGACAGCCAGGTCATTCTGTCGAGGTGAGTGAGCAGGAAAACGTGATAAGCTTAAGTGTCGGTCAAACACCATCGGATGAGACATACCACTAAGCCTTATTGGAGGATGACAAAGCTGACCTCCAGTCCATTAGTGATTTGCCCTATTTCACAGTTGACAGTCAAAAGACTCCGAATTTCGGAGCAAAGAACCCAGTAAGGCTCAATAAAAGACTGATATTGAAACCTTTTAAAACGGAATTCCATCCAAGGGCCCTGATCAACTAAAAATGGGCACACAAAGTAGTAAAAATCGCTTTGGATAAAAATCGAACGTTGGCTTCATTGCAAGATAGCGCAGGCGGTTCGCACCAGGTTGATAGGAAAAGATACAAGCGAAATGCAGGAAGGGAGAAGAGGACGGGAAGTAAAGAGAGCGAGGCAAAATGCAGCCTAGGGCACGTGGGAGAGGTCGAAGCACAGGAGGAAAACTGAGCGGCCAGACGTGGAGGGGGGCAGGGGAGGCAGAGTATGGCACAGGGGGACAGAAATAATGCTGATACGCACTGCAAAATGGACGGAGCTCAAACTGAAGTCTCAGCTCTTTTCCAGTTGACCAGCATCCTGAATGCGATGGACGTGGATTAAACTCGAGCCTACACGGTAGATAGAAATAAACTGTAGGAAAATTTTGGACGACAATTTGAGCTAGCAGCGCAGCGTCGTTCTTGGAGGCAAGCTGGTCCGTGCGAGTGAACTGCTGTCGAATGTATATATTGATCTTTAGCACTGTGGTAACATAAAAATAAAAACAATTAATCAAGAAATACTCCGAAACAAGATAAGCCATTTAAAAGCGTGATCTGGATGGAGCCAATAGTTCGCTTAATGCACCTGAACTAGCAAATCAGGAAACTCAATAATTATGTACTCATTTCGCTTGACACAGCCAATCGACGATGCCGCCAAAAATCGTACCTCAAAAATACTTATCGGATAAATGCTTGCTATTAAAGACAGATAAAGCCCGTACATCTGGCGCACAAACGTATCGTTTTAAACCTGCAATTTTCATACCGGTTTCTCCAAACGTGAACGCCGGAGGATTTAATGGTTAACATGTTGGTGGAAAAGATGTGAAGGTCTAGCGATCAGTTTGTACACAGATTTCAGTTCATCCACCCTTCTCACCAAGAACCATCAGCACCACCACCACCACCAATACCACAGGAGGAAAAGGAGGAGTAACTGGGATGGAAATCGGGACAGAAGGACATATAGGCGAAAATACAAGTATTCTCCTGTCATTGCCACCAGCCCACCGCAAAGGCAGCCTACACTGCGTCAACAGATGGATTTAAGAACAACGGGAGATGTTAGACAGGAAATACAACCCGAAACCTAGTTTGTGCGGAAATCGTTTATTTTCCTCGCGTCCTAGCTGACACCATGAAAGGAAGTCTAAACTGTATCTTAAATTAGAACAGTCATAGCAAACACAGACCTCAAGCAAACCACAGTAAAGACGCGGCGCGCCTAGGAACAAAGGCAATCGTAGCACAAATGAGAAACTAAACCTTAACTGCAACGGTATACGTAACGTGCCAGTCCAGCAACTGTTTCCTGAACAAGACCACAAAAACATATTTAGTTCTAAACTCAAACCTCAGTCCTCAGGTTGACCATAACCAGGAAACTCTGAAACCAACCCTAAAATTAGGCACAGCTGTAAGCGTAACCCTAAATGAAAACGCGACTGTAAGCGTACTTTGAAGGCATCTCAATAGAACAACTTTTCCTTCAAAAAATTTTCACAAAAGGAATTCGAAGGCGTAGGCTAAATTTTGGGCTTTAAAGCGATACAATTCGAAATTCGAATACCAAGAAGCGCACCAAAACGAGGACCACGTGTGCAGACCGCCTACCAAACCGTGACATTCGACGGAACAACACTTGCAAATCAAGCGATCATGTGTGCTGGAAGATAACATCCGGCGGAAAGTTCCGGATGAAGGAAAAATGAGGGCTTGGCTTTGGTCGAACAATTCGCCCTCGTCACGCACTCTGTTTGCGAATATGAATGCCAAACAGGTACAACGGTCCCATAGCCATTTTCTCATAACCCACTGCGTGGAGGCCAACAAGCCACAGCAATTCCGATCACATGAATATATATATATATGGACGTGGAGACAGAAACCTGCAATATCAACTGGTAGATAGAAGGTAATTGACTTTAAATGTCGAAAGGGTGATCAGAACGACTGCAGCATAACTTGGATTATAGGAATGAATGTTTTAACGTTTGAGAAGCAGCACGTCAGATGTTTGATCAAACGGTTCACACTAGCCCGGTAACGAAATTACACCAATACTGCTTTTATGAAATCTCCATCCTCCTGAAGTTTCGACAAATTGGAGTGCTTTGTGCTTGAACTTAGACAGGAGACAACGCAAAAAGAATTATGTGCTTGTTAATAGCGTAGAGAAGTGAAGAATCACGTTAGCGGTTTTATACGTATGATTTAACTTTATAGGATAGTTAGTTCAAACCAGAGAGCGGATAGTCTTCGGGAAATATGTGAGGACAAACATCGTAGTTTAAAGATGGGATGGACCAGACAGCTAAGTCTGGGAAAGGGATGTGAGTTGAGAAGCCATATTATTACTAAAAAGGGTGTTCGAATGAGGCATACAGAAAACGTTGCACTGCTCATTTTTAGCTGTAGGTTAGACGTCCCCATAAAGGTCTAGGGAAACACTACACATGACGGTTTAAATCAAAAGTACTGGCAGGCAGCGCTGATGTGTCAGACATGCATGCGATAGTCGGAGTACTTTATGCCACGTCATCCACTGCACCCTACTCGCCCCCCGTCCCTCAGCGAGCTTGATTCAAGCTTGGCACTGATGATGAATGAAGAGAAAGTAACTGACCCTATGCGATCCCTCTCCCCACAAAAACTCGGAGACGCCTTAGAGCTAACCGGGTGCTCTGGTGATCATGCCTTGGAAGGCTACACAGCTCTTTCTCAGAACGGAGAGGTACGTCGCAATGAGTAAGATAAACCTGGTTCAGATCGGCTAAGATACCAGCGTGTCTGTAGCCTGTGTAGAGGAAAGCCTTATCCCGTGTGAGTCACTGAGAGCATAATTATCTACAGACGCCTTGATCTTGTCGTGGCATTGCAACCCGGTGATTAGGGGCCGGCCTGATGGATGATGCACAAGTTTCTACATCCGAACCATCGCTCACGTGGCCCAGTCCCGCCAAAATTCCCATCAATACAACGCAGTCAAAATACCTTGCATCTGCTGCGTTGAAAACGGTTGTAGAGGTCAGTACTTACCTTTCTTGTTTAATAAGCAGCCAACATGTCATGTTGAGCACCAGGATCTCATTTAAAGAAAATGTACGCAACATCTTATCCCGAGTTCGCTTACTTTGCCTCCCCGCCCCAACTATACCAACCTCTTGATCATTCGAAGGAGGAAATTTGCTATGAACAGGAGAAAAAACACTTTTTGGTCGCAGCCAAAACTTATTACTGGAATGCTTGGTTTTGCTGCATTTATGCTGTACATAAAAAAATCTTCTCAGACTTAGGCAAAAAAACTAAAAGGAGTATTTGTTCATCTAAACGAGCAAATGCCAATTAACAACAGATGTCAAGTAATTACGGAGTAGTAAAAGTTGCCCATTTAAACGTCACAAACGCCAGTAGTTGCCCAGAGATTGTTCTGGAAATAGTATTTTGTTGTATATGTTTCACTGAGTATCATACCGCCGAAACAACATAAAGACGGAGAACTTTGACAGGTAAAATTTGGGCTAAAAGACTGATCCACGCCGCGGAGCATTTTCATGCAGCAAGTCAATGCTACCTCTGTTCTCCATCTACATGCAGCCTGCCTCAAAACGAATGAGAGTTCATGATAAATTGGCTCTTTGAGGCGTAAATAGGACTCAAAAAGAAGCGGTATGAACTCTACTGAACAGGATGAGTTGGGCAGTTCAAATAAAGATATATGCTTAAAAAAGCAAAGTCGATAGCGAACTATAATTTACCATCGAGTCTCCGCTACACAGACAAGATATCAGAAGGCAGAGACGCAATAGCCACTTACACGGAAATTCTGTTTACTACTTCCATTGCTGTCAGTAGTCCCCACTACATCTGTTGCAGGAGCACTTTGTTGTCTCGGATGGATAACGTCAGCTAGATTGAAATTCCTCAACGCCTGCTGGCGCTGATTTAGCAGCAGCTGATCTGATCGGTCCATGGGTGAGAAGACAGAGGACACGTCGGTGGTAGTTGTAGTAGTGGTGGTCAGGGAGCTTGCATGGCCGCTATCCGTGTTTGTTCGGCTGCCGACTGGGTAACGACGACGCTCCTGACTCTCTGCGGAGGATGAAGAGAAGCGCGCTTCATGCGACCTTGTGATTTTGGCAATGCGTCGTGAATACTCCTGTAGCTGGGCCAGTTGTCGAGAGGTTGTGGCTGTCGGCGCAGCGGCGCTACTCTCTACCAGACTGGGGATGCTGGCAGAAGATGCGGGTGTGATCCGGTATCGAGTGCAGCCGATATCACCACGGTTATTGGCGGTGCTGCTGCCGTCCAGAGTGGTCACATGATGTTGTCTACAGACCAGGTTCTGGTGGGAACCAGAGACCGGATGTTTTTGCGGCCCTGACAGCGGAGAAAACCCACGTGAGCGCCCGGTGGAGATATGTGCCCGGAAGGGCTGCTCGGTACGTAGGATTCGAGCAGCAGACTTGTTCGGCTCACTCCAAGTCCCGGTTAGCGAGGCTTTCTCTTCCTCCTCCTCATCTCTCGCATCTAGACGACGGTGAGGGGTAAACACGACGACCTTCGAGAGGGAGGCTTGAAGCGCAGCAGCCGAGGAGGGAGCCCTGGAGTTACCGTCAGAGTCCGTGCGGCCACTGGAGGAGGACTGTGTGGCAATGACACTTCCCGCCTTCTGATTCGTTGGTGGAGTGTCCAGGGCGAGACAACCGAGGGGGCCATTCGGGGGCAAAGGACGGGAGGTGTCACGCGCAAAAGTGTTGTTGGTTGACAAGGTGTGGTAAGTGAATTTCTCTGACGGGTGAGCTCGGGGCATAGCCAGAAAGGTGAAGTCTCCACGGCAGATTTCTATACAAATACGATGGAGAGATGTTAAGAACAAGGATGATTCAGTGTGGATATACTCGAAGCAATGCGCTGACAGACCGGGTTAAAACTACAAATCTACGTAGCATAATGTGAACTCGCTTAGGCAAAGTCAGGTATGTCAGCAAGGCAATAAAAAAACTGAAAGCAAATGGCGGTAATTAAGTACAAGTGCAGTTTACGATTCTTTATCCAAGCAACAAATCTCTTCAATAGGCAACTTGAACAAGGAATTCCACCGATACTCACATACCGCTTGGCAGTCTGAAAGTGGAATGGACGCAAAAAACGTTTCATTCGAATACCCTATAAAAGGGATGGCTGAAAACTTAAATCATCCAAGAATGGCCGGAAAGTAGTCAGAATGTTCGTATGGCTGACAGCTATTGATCATTTAAAAGCGTGAAGGACTTGCTTACGTAAAGCTGGAACAGACATGAAAATTCCAACATAAGGAAGGCTAAGAATTGGTAAGATGATAAGAAGGCAGCAGGCATACAAAATTCGGTTTACAGAGGCTAGTAAGCGCAGCGGGTTTTAGGGTTTGACTGAGTCTGAACGCGTAGAGCACATGTGTGTTGCACCGCTCGGACAAGGGTCTCCGCGTCACGGCGTCAAATCTCAGCCCTATATAGATGACAGGCTCGGACAGTCGACTGGTGCATGAGAGCGGAGACAGCCTGGCCGAAACCGAGGAGGAAACCGACCTTAGGGGCACAGCATAGCATTCTTCAGTATAATAAAGCTGCCGCGCCTTATATTAAAAAGGACGCGTCCCTAATCGTGCAATAAAACGTCCGAGTGGCGGGGGTCAAAACTAAGCGGGTAAAGGCAACGACTGGAAATGTGGACCCACCTAGTTTTTACTTCTAAGAAATACCTTTTGCGTCATTCTTCCCGCCCGTTTGCAGCCCCTTATTTCCTGTATTTTAAATCGCACGCGAGAAAAATTGTTTTTACCTTTTGCTCCTTGAAAACAGTTATCTCTCACGTTCAATTACCCCACCCTTACAAGCCTTATTACCCCCATTCCCGCATTGCAGGAGTCCTTGTCTCCAGTTTTCGGCTTGGAGCCAAATATTCTGTCGTCGCCCGGGGCGGCTTAGCCATTGCAGTAAATCCTTATAAAAAATGTCTTAAATGAAATTGGCATACACTGAAGGGTGATCCTAATGGCGTATTTGTGAGAACTGAAACCAGGCTTTCGTTGAAAAGAAATATCAATATGCGATCATCCAAGCAGTAAATGTGGTTGACTGAAAACAAATTGAGGGCAATTATGGCTTCCGTACACATGTAAAGGACGAGATAAAAAAAGCATAGGGAGATTTCCTGAGGGGAGATTCATACATCAAGAGAGACCGGACAGCTGGAACAAGGATTCTACCCACCTTTCCGCATGGACAAGCTAATTTAGTACATGGGCTTAATGCTGATGGTCGGTCAAGCATAGATGTAGAAAAAAATGGCTGGAGTACCTCTACTTCCCTTATCCGGACCAGAATAACACCCAGCCCCCCATGACGCAGAGTGACAGGCGTATCGTTGAAATAGGATAAGGATTTGGTTTTGAAAGATAGGATGTGGGA
The DNA here is from genome assembly GCA_017591395.1 of Schistocephalus solidus. Classification (NCBI taxonomy): domain Eukaryota; kingdom Metazoa; phylum Platyhelminthes; class Cestoda; order Diphyllobothriidea; family Diphyllobothriidae; genus Schistocephalus; species Schistocephalus solidus. The sequence continues at coordinate 38,939 of WEDG01000792.1, read as the reverse complement.
GACCCGGATCGTCATTCAAATATCAATCTAAGTCCCAGTTCGTACCAGTGCGAAGGAAACGCTAAAAAGACGTCAAGGTGCTAAGAAAGAAGCAGGGCTCTGCAATTTCGGCCAAGATGAGCGACTGCAGTCTTCACCAAAACAAACTTTTGGTGGAGGTGAGGGGTGTAGAGCTTCGCTGGATCACACTAAAGCGGATATGGGAGTTAGCTCTACTTTCGTGTTTCAAGTGGGAGCAGACTGCTTTTTTCTGATCACTGGTGTTCGGGGGGGTGCGAAACAGTTATTGTGTTCCTGATTTGTTTCCATGATCTGCTATTTTTAAATGAATTTAAAGACAGCAAGGCGATATTTCGCCATACATACTAATTCGTCGCGAGGTTCGTCCGAGACAGTTACGTCATTTTTCGGTTTTTTATGTCCTCCTCGCCGCATAAACCCTGTGACAACGTCAACATACGATGGTCACTTCAGAATACAATGAGCTTTCATCGTCAAAGCCCAGAGTCGGGCATGGCCGGCTGACGCCGACTAATAGTCAATAAATACCCATTCCAGTCTGCCTTGTCTTCGTCGGGAATGTTATTCTGCTATATCACTAGCCGCTGTGCGGCTACTGGCGTCGGTCGAGAGTGAGTACCAAGGCAAAATCGGGACGTGTGTCACGTAAGTCATTCGGTGAGCGTCTCTCTACTACGAAAATTGTAAAGTAACTGAATAGGGCTTGTTCCCATTGCAAGCGAGTAAGGCAACGGTTGCGATGATGACCCACGATATTGTGCAGGTATTCATATTTCTTGCAGATAAATCATGCTCGCACGATCCCGCCGTAAAATGAGCGAGATTCAAACTGCTACTACATTCCACTGTAAATTTACTGTTAGTAAACAGGGATACCGTCAGAATATGCGTGGTTGCACTCCTGAGAACTGCAAGTCACACAAATCTAAGTGTCTTACAGTGAGTCCAGGGATGAAACGCTGAAAAGACGTGGATTAATCAAAAGAGATGGTTGGTCACTGTTTGTGTGGTAAACGCTAGTATGCAACATAAGTTAGAGCAATTACGATATGCTGAAACTTTTGGCTTGCAAATTTACTAGCAGACTTTTATGGCAACTGTAAACGTTGTGACACCTGAGCTAACAAAGTACACTTGTGTAGAAAGTGTAGATTTGGGGCATTGCAATCCGTCGATCACTGTGCCAATCAGCTTGACAGGAGGAAAGAATGAGGCCAGTCCAGCTCTATTTTCGGTAGGGATGACTTGTATGGCCGCCTAAACAGGAAACGGGAATTGAAACTGCCCAACTCGCTTAATATAGGTAAATTTCAGGAAGGGAAAATATTCCCATGTATTAATCTTCACACTGCCCGAACGTAAAACTAAACAGTCACTACAATCTTAAGCCTAGCCGTACTCTAAACCAGTCAACACGATTATAAACTTAACGCTTAGACTAATCATAGCCCTAACCTCAAAGTTAAACTTAACCCAAAACATAACCCTAACACTCACTTTAATCCAAAACATAATTTCCTTGAAATTGAGCGCAAATCCACATGTATTGTGGCAGGTTTCCTATCCTGTGTCCTGTTTAGGTGGCCATACAAAGCATCCTTAACCTATTTTCTTCATTATAATAAAGCGACACGCATCGAAGTTTTAATGAAGACGCAAAAATCGCAGCCTCTAAGATCTCCAACCGACGTGTCGACTTGATCCTCCATCGAACGGACAGTTATATTGCGATGGTTTCACCGCCATGGTAGCATTTGAAAATCTGATTGACGAGTGTAAGGGCTAGGACTTAAGTGACACGTGCACATGTGCATATAGTCACTACGTTCACATCATCTTTAACCGTTTTACCACTATAACATGGTGAGTGTCAGAAGACAGTGATGCAGCTGCTGCACACACCTCCGCCCCTCAAGGGCGAATTTAAATCCAGGTCATCAATATCACATCACGATAGAGGTGATCCTCATTAAATCTTATTAATGAACTGTCATATAAGAGACAAAAAAACAGAAGTATTGACGGATGATCGCTGCACCAATCGGTTATGGGACTCACTCGTCCTATTTTGCCTCGAGGTTCACTCTCCAGCCCCGCCAGCAGCCGCACAGAGGCTGACGAATACTTTCAGTAAAGACAATGGATTCCCACAATTGACCCACTTGTGAAACACTCGGCGGCCTCGGTGGGATTCTAACCCATGCCAGCTATGGAGACTAGAATGGCCATTTCTGGATTATTAGCCGTCATCAGCCAATCATACCCAACACCAGGTGGTGCACCATCCGAGGCTCGAAACCGCGAAATGCTCAATAGAAGTCCAAAGCTCTAAGCATTGAGCAACGGTCTCGGTGTCTTGCCGGTTTAGATCGCAAGTGCAGGGTTCAAGCGACAACTTCGTCTAAATTACAAACCGCAGATTTGTATCAGTGGGAACTATCAGGATATTACCTTAAGAACAACTAATACGGAAGAAGCGGGTATTTTGCGCTGATTTTCAACGCTCGTACAGCAGTTAGTTGTTATGAGAATTTTCCAGACGACTGCGTGGTCGAAAATCCGACACACATACTTCAGCGGATGTACAGTGGATTGCCTAACTCATTAAATGTCTATATCAGAATTGGAGGTAGTAGCAGGGCAGGCATGTTAAGGTGTTAGTTCTGTTTGTTTTATTAAATTGATGCACAAAACGCTGTTTAATAATAGAGTGTTCACTTCAGATCAGTTTATTCAAGGGGAAAACGGGGCTAAATGGGGCAAAATCAGACGTTTCTTGTTATCCAGGAGTTTTCCTACGCCATTGAAAGCCACAGATCAAAACATTTTGCTTTTATGCGCAGTACTATCAATGGACATTTATATATGCTGGAAAAAATTGGAATATATCCCTTCGGAGAACGGAAAAATTTGTTTTGTTTTCACGAAAATCAGGTGAATGCAAGTTTGGGAGATCACATTGTTTTCGGAAAAATGAGGGCATATTTAGTTTAAAAATAATGTTTTGCAACGTTTTGACGTTTTGTACCAAAAACGCTGTAATAAACTTTTAAGAATGTACTTTGTTTTACCACACCGATAATTAGGAACTTAAACGCGCATATATACGAGACGCGATGACACACCGCCACTTTTCGCTGTCACAGCGTACGCGAAGTCTGCCAAGATAATTTCGGTCTGCAGTTGACTATAAATGAATGAGGAAACTTGAAACGGAAGGGACAGAAAATTGACATTTTATCGCAAAATCTTAGCATATATTCGGCCACTCTCTTGTGTGTTTGAAATCTTAGAACTAGACTGAGAAATAAGCAAATATATCGAAAAACGCTCCAATAGAGAGACAAAAGTGAGTTCTTTAATTTTCAACAGAAATGTTATCCCTACTGTTCAGTGAAGTCGAAAATTTGGTCAAACGGTCTAAGTTTTTCTTTGACTTCACTTCGAAAAAACATTAATTACGCAGACATTTGACAGCAAAACATCTAAATAAAGCATTTTTTAATAAGGTAACTTATTATAGAAAGTTTTTTAACTAATTATCGGCATGCGTTTTTCCGGCTTTTGTTGTGGACGTTCATTTTTCACGGCAGCGAGTTTTCATGTTTAAGTGAGTTTGCAAATATATTCCACATGGTCGTCTGCATTAGAAAGAACGCTCAAAAAGTCACTAATTTGGTAAATTCTTTTCAGAAATATATTATTTTGAAGGTTTTATCAAACCCATCGAACGGAATGTACATTTATGGGCAGTCAACTGAAGACAATGAAAATCATACAGAATTCACCCCATTTTCAAATACTATCTGAAACCCATCGTAATAGAAAAAGCGAAATAGTTGTGAAATTTAAAAATAGAATAGTTATCTTTTATATGCACAAAATGGTACGTTTACGATTGCACCTGACGATTCTATTTAAATTTATTAGTCAGTGACCTACCTGTGAACATGTGAGCTTATGAAATATTATATTCCTGTGACGTCTCCATCGGCGCAATCAAGCAAAATTTGCTTGCATTGGTCAAACGAATCGAAGACAATGTACAAACGGAAGAAAAACTACCAATTCTTGTGAAACGGTGTTGGAATTACACTTTCATGCTAGGCTACTTGATGACGGCCATATTTTACGTTGCGCTTAATCTAGAGGAATATGTATGTGCAAAACTCTGAAAAAGACTATTTTCAAAAGTAATTTGACTTTTTCTGCTTTATTCACTCGTTTAATTGCATGGAGTGGCTCCCTATACATTTACAACTTCAGTTTACTCAACCAGGTCGATTTTTCACATTTTTGTAATCCGTACATTTTCTAAAAATTCGTATTTCTAGACAATTTAATATTATTTTGTAAACCACAACAAGCTTTATTTTTCCTAAAGATCAGTTCTTTATTGATGTAAAACTTCGGCGGACTCAGCGTGCGCTGATTTCGCGTAACGGGCAGTAACTCATGAAATTCATCACATTTCATGAGTTAGGACAGCTATTGTATGTAATCGTAAACCTGAACCATATACACGGGGCCTTGCTTACTGACACTGCAGAATATAAAACCCCACTTTGGCCTTGGGGTTAAATCTAGAGGCCTCACATATATTCACATAGCGGTACCTAAAAAGACAAGAGAGACTGGAATGGCCATTTCTGGCTTATTAACCGTCATCAGTCAGCCTTATAAACCTCCTTCCTATGGCGTTAGTCTTCTTTTTAAACGGGAGTTGGTCTGCTGTTGTAATGATTAGGGTGTGCCCACTGCTTTAGCTCAAACGAAGTGAATCACTTGCATCATAAACATACTAAAGCAGCCGATGCAATCTTGATTCAGCTATTTACCGATATACATTGAAGATGACGGCCATGCACTGGTGTTGCGGCAAACCCTAAGCAATACTCTTAAATTTCACGTGAAAAGTCCCGAGACTGGAAAGCTCGCAGCCTGAATGCTGCTATACGAAGAGGCCTATGAGACGCTGAATTAAGGAGAGTAGAAAAACCCCTTTTTGTGAGTCAAGTACATGTCAAATTTACCGAATGGTTCGCAAAAGTTAAAAAAATCAGTCTAGTAAAATTAAGTTTCACGACATGAGCCTCTTAAAGAGAGCAAGCTTAGCGGCTTTGGTCAGATCGAATTCCTTTTACCGCCCCGATTTCTGGACGTGACTGTTGGTTTTGTTTATGATGAGGAGGATGGGTTTACAAACAAAAAATAATAATAAATGTAGTAGACTATAAGGAAAGTCTGGGGAATTGAGAAGTAATTGACTGACCATGCTTCGTAGACATCTTTTGAGGTGATACAACGTAATTTCGAAAGGAGAGGCGGAAGATAGAGGAAACGAAGACGCAATCACTGCTTATATTGCGTAGTGCGTTCACAACCTCTATTCATCACCGTCAGTGATTGCGGATTCGAGAGTTAATCCAAACAGCTAGGCGAGAAAAATTCTTGTTCAACTGATCGAGTTTCCCAATCAACTAGCCACCGGCATTCACCTTTTTGCATGTCCCGATATCGGAGTCATTAAAGGGTCATTAAATCAGATAATAAGGGTGGTGGTGGTGTTAGCAGTAGTAGTAGTCGTAGTAGTAGTAGTAGGAGTAGTAGTAGTAGTAGTAGTAGTAGTAGTAGTAGTAGTAGTAGTAGTAGTAGTAGTAGTAGTAGTAGTAGTAGTAGTAGTAGTAGTAGTAGTAGTAGCAGCAGCAGTAGTAGTAACTAGCGAGGAGTAAGGGAAGAGGCATTAATTTTTCTAGGTAGGAAAAGAGTGATGTTGCTGAACATGGACTTCCAATATCTTTTTCAGGCTGTATAGGGCGTGGAAGAGCATTAGTCACGTTGCACCTAACTATAAGCGTTTATGCATGGTAACCCACCATGGGGCGTTGCAGTGAGGGGTAAGTGGCACACTACTGCACACTTCCAGCTGGGCTGCAAGTCTTTGGTTGCCACACCGCACGCCTACTCTAATCTCCTGTAGCTCTCTTTCGCATAGGCAGCTAGTATGCACTTACAGACTCGGTTTAGAGGTTTGACAAGGAGTGACACTTTTCTGCCTGCTGATGAGCATGCTGCCAACATTTGCCCAAGACTTCGCCTCTCGATTCTTAAGCGCTTACTGACAAGTGTAACAAGAAAAAGGAAAACCCAAAAACTAGGCGAACTTTACCCTTCAAAAATCCCTGGTTTTCGCCGAGGGTTAAAAGTCAAACAGGTCCCTGTTGAAAGCGACACGGCACTGACTTACCTGAGTATAAGACTTAAACTGCCAACTAAGCTTGAGGGATTGGATTGCATTCAAACGCCGGATAGGTGTTATGGTGAAAGTTGCTTCATGGCCGAGGACAGCAGCTTTGCTTACGGTCTTGCAAGACGGTTTCCTTCCTCTTGCAATCCAAGTGTATTCAGCGCACTACGTAGCCGAAGACAATAAAAACTCGCAGGTAAATAGCCGTCCACTGTCCACCGCCGTATGGCACCAACAGCCTGGTTAAGGACTGCCAGAAAACTTCTTATGCCAAGCAAAACTGCTATCGATACATGCGCTAAATGCTGCACTTTTCTGACAAAAAGTTAAAAGGAATGACTTTGACATATTACCGATCAGAAACCTTACTGGACAAGGTTCAGCTATGTCCCCCTTCGTAACTTCGAACACTCGAACTGGTAATATTTGGCAAGCTTCGGTGACCTTTTTTGGCCTGCCGTAAATCTGAATCGAACGGCTATTTATTTCACGACTGAACAATTACAGAGAATGAGGATGCATCACAAACAAAAAGATAGTGCATCTTCGCCCGCTCGGTTTGAGTTCATACGAGCTTGCCTGGTTATAAGTCGGCATCGGCTACCCAGCTAGTGACCGTCACCTTTGTGGCTGGTAGTATGACAGTGTGATGATCTCACGAGCCCTTCAAGGGATGCCACAGAACAGAAAGCCAGATTATTTATCAACGCAAATTCGGCTGCGTTTCCTGTTGGTTTCAGGTGACCACTATTAGTTTAAAAATTCAGTCCGAGTACTACAACTGAAGACGCACTCAATCGACTGCAACGACTCAAACGCAGACTGACAAATCATCATCGCGTCAATTACGACCCCTGGCGGTGATCGGGAGAGCTGCTAATTATCGTACGCATGTGGTTGCACGGCAACTACGTACTATAAATAGTACGATCCTTGTGCCTCCATTACCGATCTCTGCTATTAGCACTGATAAAGGGGTAGGGAGAATGCAAAATGACAGACCAATAAACTTCTTCCAGCGATCACATCTTCACATTTTGAACTGTTTCCTGGAACTCCGCTTTTCGCTCCTATCAATAATACTTTTAGAGTAGCGAAAATTCCCATTGATGGTACTGGTGCCCACGAGGCAAGGATTACTCAATTAAAGTTCAATTTAGATTACGTGCAGTGAAAAACAAGAGGCACCAAACAAGGGCGCAAAGCTCGAATACAAAAAGACAGTTGAAATTTAACAGAGTAATAACTAAGAGGGACAAGGAAACCTGTCCTGCTCTGTCGTTAAGGCAAAAAAACTGTCTATTGCATTTGGAGTCGCTATTAAATAGTTTCAGTACAATCGACCGTCATACCCGACGAGGTGCACCGTGTGGTGCAGGGAGGGTGACTTGCGCATTAATTAGTTTTAAGTGATAGTTGACTTGTGTTGTATCTACCACAGTCTTTCTTTTCACCTGTACCTGGTGTCGATAGAATCAAGTTGACTGGAGGCGGGAAAAGGAGTCAAGGTGATTGGCGCGGTGTGAACCCACCCCCATGCGTGCCAATACACTGCCCCCGCGTTGCGTGACAGTTGCTGCGGGAGATAATCCCGAATAACGTCTGTTGTACCCTGATCTAGCCTCGTGTTGGTCCAGCGCATCTAACACTAGGCTCGTTTATGGGGCAATCATTACAATCGCTGGTTAGTACACAGTGTGACATTTAAAAGTGCAGGCAAAGAAATCTTCAGAATAATAGCAAATATAACGGCAGTATAACGACCGACTCCAAGATGGGTCTCATGCTCTGCATTCTCGAAAAAAAGTAAACCCAAGGGGTGAAAATTGGGTGCAAATTTACCAATGACGGACTGTTCACCTTTACTAACACCGCTATTCATGTGGGGGTCGATCAACAGTAAGATATAACGGTATTTTTGAAGCGCAGAAAAAATCCAGACATTTACAAAAGGATTGCTAACAGACGTTATTACCTTTAACGGGATGAAAGCATGCAGATTTGCAAAGCTGTATTTGAAAAATCGATTAAAAGTCCAGGTTTCCAAAAATATCCCGCTCGCTTGCACCTTGTTTCATTTGATTTATGTAGAAAAAATTAATTTTCCAGTGCGGCCAGTTTTGTTTGATAAAAATTGTGTTTAGGTACTTTCTTTTCATAGTAAAATATGCGTGGATGCGCGAAAATAGTCTACGATGGCTAGTAGCATATGAAACCGGTCAAATTCGTAAACATTTCGACTGATAAACAAATTCGGCATGAAAAAAGGGTATTTTCTGGAGTAGGTAAGACGAATAAATAAAATGTGCAGCAGACTGGTTGCCAACACATGATCATCTCAATTTCGTCAGATACTGTTTGGCCTATCAGCGGATGCAGCACCGGAGGAAGAGCAGCAGGTATGCGGGCTTAACAGTCCGAGAGTAACCTAAGCTGATTTCCTATCCAAACCATTTTGAGCTAGAACATTTTCATACTCCACTGGAATGAATGCGCCTTTATCCAAACGGTCATCATTCTGCATCCTTTAAAAGCGTCAAGCCCTGCAATCACAGTTGACGACCTACCGCAGGATACATTAACTGCATTGTCCGAGAAGGATTTCGGTTACGAAGGCTCACTTAATTGGAATTATAATATGGATTAGCATGCAGCATATTCTCAAGATATATTTGACTCACGCCAAGATATGGGCATTATAATGGACGTCCCTCCACCAAATGGCAGGAGTCAAATTCACTAAAAATGCCCATCAAAGTAGTATGGCTTTTCTTCTTTCGATGCACTTTTCAGTCAAAACAGGTTTTATAGAAGAAACATCGCTGAAACATCTTTTCTCAGGCTTCTTTAGCAGCAAGGTACGTCTTTTTGCCGAAAAAGTCGGTAACTTTCCGATTGGAAAGGTGCGTACTTAGAAGATTTTTCAAAATCGTGAAATGCTTATTAAAGTAGTCTTAATCTGCACTTTAATTAATGCTACTTTCGGCGGATAAAATTTTGTCCATATCTATTTCGGACCTGGTAATAAAATATAAAAAGGAATGTTTGTCCGTAAGTAGAAAGCACAGCGGCAGGCGGGCTTCAAAATTATACGAGGACTAAAAACCTATTTCAAAATATATTTCAATGAAATTTTGCTGCTTAGGGAAACGAAAAAAAGATGTTGCCGAAATGCCTTCTGTAAAATATGCTTGAATTAATATAGGCATCGAAAGTTGAAAATTTATTATCAGCGAGCCGCTGAACAGCTGGTGGCGAGGCCCGAGATTGAGCCCCCAGGCACAACGCGGGACGAGTGTGTCCCGTAAAGCAATCTGGGGGTTCCCCCTTTAACACTGTTAATACACCCGACCGCAATCGACAAGAGAACGGACCCGTTGCTCAATGGTTAGGGCATTGGAATTCGAACCAACAGATCACAGGTTTGAGTTTCCGGGGTTGCAACACCTGGGATTGGGCCTGGCTGGCTGATGACGGCTAATAAGACAGAAATAGCCATTCCAGTCTCACGTCTCTCTGTCGGTAACGTTATTCTGCATACATGTATTTATCTCAAAAATACCATAAAACGGAGAAAACCAAACAAAACTTACTGAGCTTTCGGCTTTTTCGGCGACGAATTATTAATAACACACAGAAGAAGAGTAGGAGAACCTAAAAAGAAAGGTTCGAAAAGGCAACTGGGTAAAGCAGGGATGTCGGCGACATACTAAGATATTTAAACAGATAGCTGAAGAGGGAGAAGAACACATGGTGTTTTGGAGGGGGGACAGTTTTCAAGTTTGCTGACGGATTGTCAGATCATGAGGAAAACTCTAATTTAAAAAATGGACCGCAGGCAAGAACCAACGGTTAGACTTGTTGACCTCGTGCAATTCAAATGCGAGGATTTGCATGAACTTTTAGACAGAACTTAAAACGTGTCCTGGACTAAGCTCGGCAAGTATCTTTACCAATTCGTTACGAATTCTTAAGAAACACGGACACAGTGTGTAACGAAGACAGATCAAATGGTAAACAAGCATAAATAAACTTGACAAATAGCAGTGCGCATTTCGATATTTGTAGGTTGTTTTAACACCTAGGCCATAATATTAATGAGCTAAACCTGTGAGTTGCAACCAGACTGGGGGCTGGGGTGCATATGGTAAATGGTGCAAACGGTAAACAAGCATAAATAAACTTGACAAATAGCAGTGCGCATTTCGATATTTGGGTTGTTTTAACACCAATGAGCTAAACCTGTGAGTTGCAACCAGACTGGGGGCTGGGGTGCAGTAGCTATCGTGCAACTTCATAGCAAGGCTACGCCACTGCGGTGGTTATCCAACCTTGGTTCCTACCGATGTCATCCATAAAGAAGACGATAATTTAATTTTCTAACCAAAAGAAGCTTGGGCAAAGTAAGTCAAGCGCGCAAGATGCTTTCCCGGAATTTCAAATAGAAAACATTGAAACGAACACGGGCCTTCTCTGAATCTTTCACACGACTTCAATTATGCAAGAACGGTGTCAGATCCATACAATTTCTGACCTACGTCCCAAAATTCTTAATTCTAAATGTTATCTACCCTACACACAATTTCCAATGTTGTGTTCTGTCACACGAGGAATGTTCTTAATCACGTGCTCCACTTGCGAGACGGTAAAGCGCGAATGGAAAACTGTACGGCGGTGGTTAAGCCTTCTTCATTTTGTTTCTCCCATCTGCTTTCAGGGCATTACTCAAAGTTTTTGCAATCTGTTTTAGAGTGATAGGTGGTGCAAAAGTGTGGAAAATTTGTCTTTGTGAGAAAAAAACGAAACTAAAGGATATAGCCTATAAATGGAATTTATTTTGTTGACGCTTTTACTTATTGAGATTCAGGTTCTCTTATAGAAAGGCAGCAGCAACCCAGTGAACAGGTCATCATCCAAAGTTCACTCGTCCGAAGCAAGCTGTTCGTAGAAGCTACCAGACAAAGAGTACGAGTGCAGGTATTCTGAGCCTAGCAGGGCTATGCCGTAGAAAATAAGAAATCAAACAGAAGAACCCTTGTTAACTTCTAGCCAGTGGCAAAATAGGTTTCCATATGGAAGATAACATTAGGATTGGGTGTCGTTCAATCTTTTAGTCAGCAAATACGGGATCTGCCCGTTTCCGAATAAGCAAAGGGGATCCTAGAAGCATAATCATGTAGGCGAATCAAGTTACTGCTTGAAAGTCTGAAGAGTACGTCACGGGGTTCGGGAGCAAACTTGGCATTCAGAAACAAAGTTCGGTGCGTTAGATGGAGTCGCGACACTGTTGCGACGCAGACAAAAAGGGGTGGGGTGCGTTAGCAGTCCAGTCGGCGCGATTAGTGTGGTCTCGAAAAATGTTTACGCGAATATACCACGGTCGAACCACCCATACCTTATTTGTCCTGCAAAGCCCGAACTAACAGAAGCCAACCAGGTTAATGCGGAAAGGTAGAGCATAAACTGAACCATGATGCAGAAATGGACGAGGTGGTACCAAAAAACGAAAATTGTTTTCTGTAGGAAATTTGGTTGGTAATGCTGCCCCCCTCCGGCTAGGAAGGTTTACTTGACACTGTTCCTGCTCAGTTGGATAACAAGCGTTCATGAGAAACCATCGCAGTGGACAGAGTGATTGGTTTATTAAACCCCCTCCCAGAGCTCTCGGCGATTTAGTGATCGCAAACTTTAAGGAACAACACTTTTATGATGGGTCGTTTTTCGACATCAAAGGGGTTGTTCATGTTGAATTTGTTCCTGATGGCACGATAGTGAACCAACATCAATATCTGCAGGTGCTTAAGGGATTGCGTGAAGCAGTGAGAGAAAAACGACCTGAATTATCGTGATCGGGGACTGGCTACTTCACCAAGACAATGCGCCTGCCCATACAGCATTCAAAATCAGCCAATTTTGGTGAAAAACGGCATGACAAAGATTTCTCATCTAGCTCACTCGCCCTACCTAGCCCCACGCGACTCCTTCTCATTCCTCAGAAGGAAAAAAATTAAAGGTAAAGCGTTGTCAGAATGTAGAAATGGTTAAGAAAAAATCGTTGGAGGCCTTTAACAGCACCACCTCAGGAGGAATATGAAAAATATATCGAACAGTGGAAAGCCCGCTGCTACAAGTACATATCATCTAGTGGACAGTATTTTGAAGGGAATTAATATTTTTAAGATGTCACGTAACTAAAAAAATTAAATAATTAGCTTTCTTCGGGACACCCATCGTATGCGTATCAGCCTGTAATAAAATAGCAGTAAAAAGTAGTCCACTGTAGCTTAGATGCCGTATGCTGCTACAACAACCCGATCATACAGAGAAAACTCCACTCTGGTTCGTGTCACCCAATTGAAAGGGGTTAAAGGGGAAAATTTTGGCTGAAAAGCAGCCACAGAAGAGGGTATGCTATTTTCGAATACTGATCGAGCTTGCAGCTTTAAACTGCAGCCGGGCAAAGGCATGTCGAGGGTGTGGGAGGAAACCAATGACATGATAGGAAGCAAAGTTCGAATAAACAGACGGACAGGGAAGGTGATAAAAAATATATTTAATGTGTTTAGAGGGGATACCAAGGGTTGGGGGTTTTAAAAAGAAAGGGATCTGGCAAGGGTGCAAAGAAAAGGGGCTATAAAATACCACCGTTAAGATGCACTTAGAATTTTAAGGGGAGCTCCAATGAAAAGGGGTCATGGTTTGTCGATTCCCTTATGTCGATATCTAGGGCTTTTGCGATGGATATTTTTACCGCTGTCACCTGCAGAGAAGGCAGATGATAGAGGTCAGTAGTGATGTTCACTTTCAGTCGTATGTTAATGATCTTCTCTTAGATGGAGTATCGAAAATTGAGAACGCATCTGAAGAGCTTAGCTAACGCTACGTGATTGCATTCGGACGGAGCACTGGCGCAGTTTAAATTAGTTGAAGTATTGATAATCGTAAATAAATTTCGCATGTTATCGCGGTCTATAAATCTGTGGATTTCTTATGTCCTTAGTGGTAATCAGCAGTTTTGCCTCTGTTTCAGCATTGGTTAAGGTGATCCTTTTAGGAGAACAGGCGCTGCATTTCCGTGCTCTTGTGGCAGAACCCGTCTAAATCGCCGGTCCTGAAATTTCGTCTGCAATGGTGCAGATAGTCAGACAGTTGCATGAACTTCACAAGCCCCAGATGGACATTAGTCTTTCCAGAAAGAACTTGTCTGCGCTCAACGTGGCTTCGAACTACAGCGCACTACGTTTCCTCGGTGTCGTCTTCTCGTGAGGTCGCCTTCGTGGTTTGGTGTGCGGCTTCGTCGACGAAGTAACAAGGCGGTGCACGGTCCAGCGCCCCTAAAACAGGCCACGCTGGAGAGGCGCTGGACCAAAACGGGGATCGGAGTAAGCAGATGACGCTGTGTCCGCGTCTTCTATAACAAATGTCACATATGGGAGGGGAGAAGAGAGAGGCGGTTATAGACCTAGGCGTCGCGCGTCATGTCACGCCACGTCGACCACTACGCCCAATCCCATTACTAAATCGATCACCGCCTGGGACAGTATGTAACGGCATCTGAGGGCTGAATCGGTGTTTTTTTGAATACGTGAGCGCGGAGACTTCGAGGCCCGTAACGATGGGGTGAAGTGTCTGCAGAGTCGGTCCCCTCCCTGGTGTAACCCCCAGCTCCACCCTCCCCCATGTGCTGTTATCAGGACATTTTGATTCTCTGCAGGACGCTACAGGCTGATTCCCCTCGCTGGTGGCGGTCTTCAGTCCCACCCTCCCTATTTCGCAGCCCTTGATAAAAAGACAATAAACAGTCCGTTGGTTTGTATTGCTTTTATTATACTGACTTTATTATTGTACTTTTGGGATGGTACGTGCGACTTCAAGGGTGATTACATCAGGAAGGAAAGGAAATACGTCAGTGTTGAGGCGAACCGGAATACGGAATGCAGATAGGAGGAGCTACAAGCAGACATACGAAGGGCTCATGTATTACAAGTTGACTGATGCAATAATGATGAAAGGGATATTGAGGTCGACTATGAGGGCTCCATTTACTAGGCGCTTTAGGAAATTTCACGCCAAATCTATCACGATGGAGTAAAGGTCGTGGCTTTAAGGTTGCCAACAGATGGGGATAACTTGGTCCTATGGAGAATCAGACTCAATGCCTCCTTCGGAATGCGACCAATACGGCACTACCACTGAGGTGGGATAAGAGCCACTGCGTTTTTGTGGGAATATTGTACATTACGTGGGGATGAGGTCGTGTATGACAGGCGCAGACGGGCTGATTTGTACATTCCAACATTCGGTAGCACAAAGTGTCCTTAAAACAAGTTATTGTCCGTGGTGTAAACAAGGAAGCCTCCTAATCTTTTTGTGGTCGGGATGGCAAGGGGTGGTGCTTAGTCGTGTGCATATTGCATTCTACATGGATATTGACAACTAGAAGTCCGTTGTACTTTCGGTTCCCTCTTCTGAGACAAAAAACACTGCATCTTAGGTAGTGTAATTTGTGGTAACTTATGAATATATGTCACCGAGATTAATCGGTTTGCCTGTTTTCGGCCCGTTTTCAAGGAAATTTTCCATCGCATTATGAGGGCATCACCGACAGAACTTTAAAGTTGATCATCATGGTGAACTCTTTACCACGGAATATAGGCCGGTAGTTGATTCGATACGACAATGAAGGCAACCATCTGAGAATGTCAGTTTCAAGAGCAGTGGTAAATCCAGCGCCTCCTAGTCCGTTGGTTGGTTGTTATGTGTAGTTGCCCATGGTCCGAGAAAAAGGTTTCCCTGAGAACGGAGATGGTTGCACCGAAGAACGAAATTACCGACAAAAACAAGGCAGACTGGAATGGTTATTTCTGGCTTGTTAGTTGTCATCAGACAGTCATATCCAACCCCAGATTTTATAACATTTGACGCTTGAACCCGCGACCAGTTGGGTAAAAGTTCAACACCCTAACCACTGAGCCATGAGCTCATTATCCTGTCTGTTACGATAAGGTATATTAACAATCTTAGAGGGACGCTCACCGAGTGTGACAGGACAACGAGCCCGTGGCTCCATGGTCAAAGCAGTGGGCTTCTAATCAACAGGTCATGGGTTCGAACCTCGGGGGTTGAAAAACTTGGAATGGTATATGGTTGGCTGTGACGGCTAATAAGCCAGAAACGGTCATTCGATTCTCCCCGTTTTTCGGTAATGTCATTTTGCCTATATAATTGGCCACTGTGCGGCTAGTGGCGGGGCTCAAGAGTGAGCCCCAAGGCAGAGCGGGATGACTATGTCCCGTAATGCGATGGGTAAGCATCCCTCTAAGATTGGATTGTGTGTGGCAAGGTCGCGTGTACTCAGACTGGTTCACTCCTCTGATCAGATGATGATTCTGTTTAATAACAGATAACGTCAAAGCGATCGATAGACCTAAATGAAAGAGATGAAGGTCGTTGCCTCTTGGCGTTTTAATGGAGTGAGTTACGTCATCAGCAAAGGTGAGCTATGCAGATGGTATAGGCTAGCAGTCGTTAAGGGCGAAGATCCTAACTCCTTACCTGGAAAAAGAAGAGCGTCCATGAATACGATTGCGGAGACATTTTATGTTATTAACGATCTCTACAACAACAGCAAGATACAGTGAAAAAAACACCCTAAATTAACTTGCCTAGCCTCCGGGAATTCACTGCGTTTACTCTGTAGTATGCTGTTTTCAGAGTTAGAGTGGGAGAGGGGGTTGGTGCTCCAGGCTTACGCGCAAGAATACAGCGAAGCTGACTGACCGAACATCGGCCTCATTTTGTCATCGAAATTTCATCGTGATCCAATCCAAGAGATGATCAGGATGAATGGCAATGAGACACGGCGTAGGGTTTGACTGAACATCTACGCGTTTTACCATATTGGCCCTCTCATCGGTTTAAGCCCTCCATTTATCCCGATGTGGCTAGAGACGAGAGTTGAATACCACTTGAGGGGAGGGAGCAAATGAGCGATCACCAAGTGTGTTACGGAGCGTTGAGCGATCCATCACTTTTTAAGGTGCACCCCAGTCTCCAGAAAGTCTTTTAGACCAGTCTTTGCGCCAGTATACTGTTCGCAAAGTAGCACGTTCAGAGTAAAGAACAAACTGACAAACACTCCGTCCGCGCAACAGGTTTGGGGTTAAAAAAGCTTCTGGGCCCCTCAGAATGTACGGATTCTGCCATTTCGGTGGACGGGGGAAGGGGCACGCAGTGTCAGGTAGTAGGAAATACATCGAACCCCCAAAGAAACTGGCAACGCACAGTCCTATTAGACACAGGAGGACCTTAGTATGTGCTTTACAAAGGTCTAGACTTAAAGAGAACATCAGAAAATGTTTGACAGGCCAGTCTTGACCCACAAAATCCGAAGAGCTAAAAGCGCATGCTGGTGACGGAAAGAGTGACGCGTAGAGCAGCAGTCGGTATGATGTTCAAATAGAATAAATTGTTAGGATCAGCCAGTAAAAGACCTTCTGCAAAGCCGCTGGCTGAAAGTTGGTCAGCAATAACATCAAAAGAAGAAAAAAACTAGTTGAAGAAACACGAAGTGGAAGTAGATCGTTGTGGCAGAACCCGAGCTTTCAGAAACCACAAATGCTCGGCTAATAAAGTATTCATAAAAGGCTGCGTCTGAAAGGCATTATCCGTTCACCGAACGGTTCTATCTGATGAGTAGATAAATTGCATCGCCTGAAACGGTGACCCAGACGGATTGGTTGGTTTCCATCAACAAAAAACTATGCGCATAATACTCAAATAAAGAGTAGGGCTGAGCATCTGAAGAAGAGAACGACCCAGACTCTACAATAGTAGGCTGAAGTCGACTTGAGACTTCAAATGAGATCTAAAAAGGAATTTATGCCTACTGGTATTGCTGATATTAAGTCGCCCGTGTCAATTTTATAAATATATAAAACGCGGACATCCTTCAGAGGCAGGCAGCCTACCGGACGCATACGTCATACTAACGATCTGTTGTATCACTGGTATGACCGTGCTGCTGTTCAGCAAAACCGCGCAGGTTCTATAATGTGGTTTCGACTAGGGGTTCAGGTGGAACTAAGTCGTCCCCCTCTCAACTCCTCATTTTCATTCTTCAGTCGGCCTTAACCCGAAACACGTTACCTTTTGTAGGAGATATGATTATAAAGAGGACGAATCAAAAGGCTTTTCCCCTTCTTATTATGAACGAAGACAGGGGGAACTGAAACGATTACTTCCGTCCGGCTATCTGGCTAGGTTGATTAGTGCCGTTTCGATAATACTTTACACATGGCAAACGATTCGTAAGCCTGTAGCCCAACTAGCAATCGAAACCCAGTTCAAAATAACCTTCTTCAAGTGGAGTTTGGTTATGGCTGGCAAATAATAACAAATGCAGTCAAAATGACCATTCCAGTCCCCTTGGTTTTTTTCCGGTAATATTGTGGGTAATTATTGCTCGTTGCTGTGCGACAACCAAGGCAAAAAGGAACTCTCCTATGTAGATCTGCTATCCAGCTAAAGCTGAGAGTGGATTATGTGCGACAACCCTTGCAATCAGTTGGCCTAACAATAAATAACTGTAAATTTCCGTGCTGCTGCCATAAACCTGACTAAGCAAGCGCGGTCACTCAAGAGTGTTTTTGGAAACTCTTTAATTGACCGACCGGTAAAAAAGGAGGCGGTTATTTACTCCTGATACTCGCAAGACGCCCTTGATTTAGACCTGCTATGCCTGAGAAGCGCGTAAAGGCATGGACAAGGTTCCCGTGGTAAGCGTTGAGTAATCGAGTCGTCGACCCTGAGCGCAGCTGCTACCATAAACCTGGCTCGGCACGCGCGGTCAGTCAAGAGGGTTTTTGGAAACTCTTTAATTGACCGACCGGTAAAAAAGGAGGCGGTTATTTACTCCTGATACTCGCAAGGTACCTTTGATTTAGACCTGCTACGCCTGAGAAGCGCGTAAATGCGTGGACAAGGTTCCCAGTCTGATGCAAGAAGGATTCGCAAGTCGCAGATCCGTTGTCACTTACAGCTCCGGCAGACAGCTATGAATTAATCACCGCAAAGGTATAACCGTTGAGTTATCGAGCCGTCAACACTGAGCGCAGCTTCAAAGTTGTTCATCAGGTCGCATTAAGCGCAGCATAGGTTCCGCGCTCGGCACCACACTGTCATGCCAGCAATACCAGAAGCGATGAAGGTAAGAATTCATCTTCTGAAGTGCAAAAATGCACTATACGAGTCTTGAAACTGCTCCTAAGGAGAAGACAAAAGTGTTTCATCGAAATGTCAGAGAGCAGTGCACATAAAATAGTAACGGTACACCGCAGCGACGGGTAGCATGGTACGTTTACGAGTGTTCAAAGGAATGACTCACACAGGCAATTGGAGAAAGAGGCCCTGTATAAGCAATATCACCGCGAGGAGCTTGCATGCCCAAAAGTTTTTTTTCAGTTGGATGGATCATTCCTCTTGGTGGTCACTCCCCCGAATGGCATGGAAGGCTTTATGACAATAAATAATTATTCCAAAAACATTCACTAAAAGTTTCGATAAGACTGCACTGGACAGCGGGTATTGGGCTGAGCTAAGAAATACTGAGGGAATATCCCGGTCTCTTACTGCCTTAAGAATTGACCATTTCTTCAAAACTATCTTTCTTTACGCCACCGAACGGAGCACTTTCACACAGCGAGGTAAAAATCACCATACCCAGCTCCGGAAGCGATAAGAACGAACTAGGGATGGCTACCGGTCGGCTAAGGCGGAGGATGATCATTCGCGACATATTGAAAATGGAATCTACAGTCGGTTGAAGGATACCGAATGAATGCTGCAAATGTAAATAAAATAGATAGCCTGTTGCGTGACATGAAAGATAGGGGAGAAGGCTAAACCACCTCACTCTCACATGGAATTGCTAAGCTCTCTTCGTCCTACAGCGGGGAAAACTTGGACACTCACGTACATTTTCTAGGTCTTGACAGAATTAATTCGCAAAACAGTCGCTTCGGGGAAAAGATACTAAACTGAGACAATCGGTCAACGGTGTTTTCCGGTCAACTTCAAACTATCAGACCGACGAAAGAGAAAAGGACCGATCCCATTCACGAACAGATCACCCTCATGTACATCTGTGGCCTTCGAGGCTTTAGCACACAACTAGGTGGCACTGTTCGGGGCCATAGCGTGCCGAGATTTCGTTCTCATTACAAATTCACGAGTTGGAGCAGAAACAGCAGGCCAAAATGCATTTATTACGAACGCGGAGAAATACAGTGCTGCATGCTTAATGCTTAATGCGAGAAAGCAGGCGATGGAGGAAGGGGTTACTAGCGAAGAATTTGAAAGTGTCCCAGTCCTGTCAAGCATATTCAAGGAAAGGAAGACACAGCAGAATGCAAACCGCAAGTGCGACTTTGCGTATGTGACTAGATGGTGCAAGTAAGAGAAATACCCTGACTTGTCGCAAACTCTAACATCACGAGTGATGGCCCGCTTCAAAGTGATTGGTTGTCCGCCATTAGCTTTTTGGCGGGTAGGAATTCTGGAGTGATTACGCTTTCAGGCTCTGTCTGATAGCTAAAATCACGCCTCATGCGTAGTCTGTCACATTGTTCATATTCCACACATAAGAACCCTGCCCTCTGATCTCCACAGAACCGCATCTTAGACAAAAACAGGCTAGCATTGCCAATCAGGAGAAGGGGCATAAGGATAAATTTGCGCAATTAGAGGGCGTGGCTGTCCCGCATGAGATGGGATGCTACTGATAAGTGTATCGCACTGCGGATATATATGGTGATCGTACAAAAGCGTAAGGGGGTTTAGTGTGACAGTAAGAGGCTAAGCATATTGTTGTAGGCAATCTTAATACAATACATATCGAATTGGCTCGAAACCTCAATTGAACAGTTGCATTCGGTGCAAGGGTGCAAAGACTGAATATCCCGGCGATAGAATCTAACAGTTTATTTTGTTTTACCTTCCAATTTTTCCATCATTTTCATCTGAAGCCCCGCCATTAGGTCACCACATCTTGGGATCAACTGTATGCACACCCTGGACCGACGAAAATGTACAATTCGACCCCCTTGATGCTGAAGTTGCCGTCCCGTGCCCCATGTGCAAAGCAGCGTTATGCCAGACAATGATGACCCAGTGAACTTGGTCGCCGGCGTGCTGTAATGCCTATGGCTCTTGGCAATTCGTAGGGGTTACTGGTTAGGTGACGATCTCGAGAATTTTAATCCGCGTTTTAACGAAAAGCAGTATGAAGGTGTTTTTAGTGGATACAGTAATAGAACGACACTTCATAACGGCTAAACAACTCGCTAATCGAAGTCTTGACGATGTTTTCCATCCCCTTCACTCTAACCTAATTACCACGCAGTCTTCCCGTCCCATGCGCCGAGGCTTCTGACATATCTTTTGCAGTACATCGGCATGCAAGCGTTCTGTACTACCGTTTCTAGCAAGCTACTTTACGTGTAAGGAGACAGAAATCCAGAAACTGAGATTTAACTTGTTGTTTTAAAATTTTGATTCTGTTAGTTTATCTTATGGTCTCAGTGAATGGAGAAACTGTTTTTGCTGCAAATGTTGAATGATACGTTCAAAATAAAGCCTATTTCGCGAAATCATTGATCCTTTCAGTTTCTTCGAGGAACAATGTAAACTACCGAAATATCTTACCTAGGTATCGTGCAATTAAATTTGAAAACCAAACAGGGAGAAAATATGTTGCCACTGACTAAGTTTAAGTTAATTTTTCGATGACTGACCGTTTAACCCAAACAGGTACACAAAAACGGGCCCTCCGCAATGTTCCCAAGCATTATAGATGCTCAAATCTTAATAAAACGAAAGGTTTCTGAGGTAGGCTAGGTGGCGACGTTCAACATGACTCGACCCACTTCATGTTTTATCAAGTCTTGTGCATGTCTCATTCCCAGCTTCGGGCAGTTATCTCAAGACAGTTGAAAAGCACAATGAACGCTTTCCGAGGCAGATGATGGCAACCGCAACATGTGAACAACAAATCGCGACTAGTCCTGTCGTCCTCAGTTAAGTTGACTCAAACGGGTGAATAATATATGAGGTAAAAGAGGTATCTGGTACGAACCCAGAGCATACATCCGGCGCCTGGCAGGTTGTCAAAACCGGCTTTCTTAGAAACGAAAATTAGGCTGAAACTCAGCCCTCCTTTATGGCAAAGCTCTTAGGTGAGGGCCCGCAGACCCTTTTACTTGGCGTCCGGTTAGTGTGTGTATGGACACCAGACGATGCGTAGTACGCGTAGACGTGCGTTGAGTCACGTCAGCCACATCGCCCACGCCCATATCGAGGTGCCTGAACATTCTCTTACCCGCGGAATACGGTGGGTCGGAAAGAAGAGTTATGGAGAGCTTGAAAGTTATGATGGCCTAACTACAGGTGGCGCATAATTTTGCAGATTTTCATGGCCGTAAACGCTCAGCAATAAAAGGTAAGTTCGTAACACCATCGATTGATGTGAGCAAGACTCGGGCAGCAGACTCAGCAGAGGAGCAGCGAACGGTTAGAGATAGAGATGATAGAGATAGAGATAGATAGAGAAAGGGATAGGGATAGAGGTAGAGGTAGAGGTAGAGGGAGAGAGAGAGAGAGAGAGAGAGAGAGAGAGAGAGAGAGAGAGAGAGAGAGAGAGAGAGAGAGAGAGAGAGAGAGAGAGAGAGAGAGAGAGAGAGAGAGAGAGAGAGAGAGAGAGAGGAGAGAGAGAGAGAGAGAGAGAGAGAGAGAGAGAGAGAGAGAGCAAAGCCTTCCTCTCACTGGTAACGTGTGACTGCGATTCCACCGCATTACGTGGTCGGTAGGGTGAGTCATCGGTTTCCGGTGCGGAGCAGGCCCACGATCAAGCACAAACTAAAATGCAGGGTTATGGGGCCATTATGGCCTACACAAGCACCCATTAGCCGGGCATATGTGCAAACGGTTCGCGCGTAAGAGAAAGTCGGTCAGAGACGTCTAAGACGGGGAGGAGCAAGCTGGCAGTGCGCCTAGTTTCCGGATCTCGATGCGACTCAAAATATACACGGCCACGTGCTTCAGGGGTCTCTAGGCGTCAAGCGGTATGTTGGTGGTTAGTCAAGCGGCCGAGGAGACGGTCGTCCCAGCGGACGACAATAAGACAACCTAAAACCGGATGCGAGGGCTACGGCTGAAGCCCCGAAGCAAACCAAAAGCAAGCATCCCGACCTCCAAGCAGACCAGGTTAGTGAGCATATCCTCCATGTGACTTTCAGTGTTCATGATTTCGGTCAACAGAGCGTGCACCCACAATTCCACTGACAGACCTTTAGGCCCAATGGATAGTTAAACCTTAATTCAAATCTCGGTGGATTTGGGGCGTGACAGGCTGATGGCGACAAATAGGCTCGAAACTTTCCTGAGAGTAACCATAGCGTTTTTTCGATAAACTGCTGCTGGGCAAACTACTGTTACACCCAACACTAAATGTCAATTTAATTCGCTTATGTGTAATTTAACGCACGAGTTCGAATCTAGTTCGTAATTATCCTAACAACGGAGTTTATTATCCATCGAAGAAGGATTAGTGACCGCCAATAGAAAAGGTATTTCCCTCAGACTACGGTCGGTGGAAAACAGATTGGCTGGCTGACAGATAGCGTAGGTTGGGAGACCCTTTACATCCCATCAGTGGGCTTGGAGTTTGGAACCTGGCAAATTGGATCCCGCCGGGTTCGGCGCCCCGACAGTTCCACAGTCGTAGTCCGACGATGTCCACCGTATGCTCCATGGAAGGGTGGAGCAGGGACGGTGACTTGCGCGTGATTTAGTTTAAAGTGATAGTAGACTTGCGCTGCATCTACCGCACTCTCTCCTCCTCCCCCACCTGAGCCCGGTGTCAAGACAGAGTCAAGAAGACCGAAGGCAGGAGAGGACGCAGGTGGCTGGCGCGGCTGGGTCATCTAAGTCCAAGCCGCCCCTAGGCGTGCCACCACACCTCCCATGTTCGGCATTTGTTATGGGAGCGCAACCCGAATAACGCCTGCCGTGCCCTAATGTGGCCCCCGTGTTGGTCCAACGCATCTACCACGTGGCCCGTTTAGGGGGCACACACACACGACAGTTCGACCGTCGTAGTCCGACGATGTCCACCGTATGCTCCATGGGAAAGTGGAGCAGGGACGGTGACTTGCGCGTAGGCTATCTCGACGGACAGGACCAAAATTGGTATGTGATCAACATGTAGGCGTTATCTTCCTGGAAGCGAAAAAATTCAAGCCAGGTGTCGGAGCGGGTTAAAAGGTCCTTACCTCACTCGTTGTTCGGCGCACCGACAGTTCGACCGTCGTAGTCCGACGATGTCCACCGTGTGATCCATGGGAAAGAGGAGCAGGGACGGTGACTTGCGCGTGATTTAGTTTAAAGTGATAGTAGACTTGCGATGCATCTACCGCACTCTCTCCTCCTCCCCCACCTGAGCCCGGTGTCAAGACAGAGTCAAGAAGACCGGAGGCGGGAGAGGACGCAGGTGGCTGGCGCGGCCGGATCCCCTAAGTCCTAGCCGCCCCTAGGCATGCCACCACACCTCCATGTTCGGCATTTGTTATGGGAGCTCAACCCGAATAACGCCTGTCGTGCCCTAATGTGGCCCCCGTGTTGGTCCAACGCATCTACCACGTGACCCTTTTAGGCGCACCAAAGGGGTGATGACGTACACAACTTAGCCTGCTCCAAAGAATGAGGAATAGATGGAAGCTGACTAGTCAATACAAATAAACATGGAAAGTAAACGAGAAAAGTCTCGAGCGGAGTATGAATAAATCGAGAAAGTGGAGTAACAGAAGGCTATGACCTTCCAAGCACCGGCGCAGTTAGAGGAGGTAAAGAACGCCTATTGCGCTTCCTTCGCAGTACTTGACCATACAAAAGTAAATGAATGGCAACGTCACATCTATGACTAAACATGGGAGAACTTGAAAGAGCAAACCGCTGGCCAAGAATAAGTGGTTGGTGGATTTAAAATGTCAGTTTCTGCCTGCTGATAGCCAATAGAGGTTCGGAAACAACTTTTTACAACGAACTGTGCTGAGGAGATAACCAAATTTGAGCGAGTGTGATACAGGGTGTTAAGGAACTAGTAAATAGACGTGTCGAGTCTCCTTTTTCAGGTATTGAGGCTGTAATCTCCGTGCCCTCCATGGATTGTCATTTAAATTGTCCGTTGGGCAGTGAACTAGTCTATATGACCGTCCGGAGTTACGTCACGATCAGCAGATACTTGAGACGAACCATACGCCCTGACCACTAAATTTGCAAAAGTGGCCCCAAGTTCAACACGGTGCAGTTTAACCAATACACGAGCCTAACTACGCTTAAGCCTCAAGGCAATCTTGAAAACAACTTCGACTTAAGAGCGCAAAGTTCAATAGTTTACACTTGGTAAACCAAAAACCCTTCGCCGAGACCCTTCGCTGGAACGCAATGCAACTCTCAGTCTCCTTTGTGTGACTAAAGAACAAGTCCTAATCTGATAAACCACCAGTGAGATTTCAATAACGCACGCCCATTCGAGTAGAGGCCACGACATAATCAACTTCATGGGGAAAACTCCTAATAGCATCCTATTGAACCGTTTTCTAGTGTCCAGGAATGCGGAGAAAGACGAATATTCACTCGGCAATGATATAGTTTCTAATGGGAGACGACTGTCCCCTTGAGTTACCTGTAGTATTAGACTGAGTACGTATGGTGATATTTAGACTGATGGTGTGTTCCAAAAATCCGTGAACTTGATGAGATCACATCATCGCGAAAAAAATATTTCGAGCGTAGGATGAAGAAGTTAGATACCGTAGCATCATGGCTGGGGTTCGGACAGGTCGGTTTCCATATGGTTTACCCTTACTAAACGATCATTTTTTTCAGACCATAGTCCTCCACAATTAAGAACGAATCAAGGCAATGAATGGCACTAGTGGTTTAAACGTTGAGTACACCAAAGGCACCAGTCTGACTGGGAGTTCAGTCTATGAAATTCAGGCCGCCCCTGACCGCAGTATTGTCGCGTCCTGCAAATGCGGCTGAACTTGACAGTTGGAGAAGTAAAACTAATGTTTACAGGTTTCACAAAGCAGAAGCTCCCCCCTCCCCTTCTTGGGTGAAGATCAAAGCAGTCGGGTGTTTTGCTAGCCTCGGTTTTTTTGCCCTACATACGAACAAAAACTGCAAGCTAGAACATGAGTGCGGCAAGCTCCAACAGCTCTGATAGAGATTTGTCTTGCAAACGTGTTAGGCAGAGTAGAAAGATCCACGTATAGGAGGCCAAGGTCAAAGCCGGCCAGCATTACAGCTGTTAAAGTTGACCTCTACACATTGCGGATTTGACGAATTAGTTGGGGTCGAGAAGTGCTGACTGCGCTCATGACTGGGGCTTTGGCTTGCACAACACGTCTAGAACGTGGAACTTGATCACAGATCAAGGAACCCTCCTGTTGATGAAACAGCGTGACATTTTCATCTCAAATGATGCGGTTACGTGCACTATCGACCCCATTGCGGCAGGGGGCACGTTAACGACATCACCTCTCTGAATCTCTGTCACGATTGGAGCCGTCACGACGGCCAACTACACGAATGAACAGATGTGGCTCACTGATACCTCGAAGACATCATGAGCAGGACGGTGTTCGGTGTTTGAAAATGGGAGGCCTAAAGAACAACGATTTCTGAGGATCTAGTCGGCATTCGCAAGGCAAGGACTAGGGCATCCGGTGATGCCGTAAACTCGGGCGTAGCGGAATTCATTACTGGGAGGAGCCGATATTGACACCATTCAAAAGCCACCTACCATGTTGACCTCAGCTTGCGCGAACCGGTGCAGTATATAGGAAAACTTGTGTGGAAGACATTTTGACTAGACGAGGAAAAACTAAACTACCAAAGTTCGAAAGATTATCTAGAAGCGGGCCTTATCGACGTTGCCGCGAAGTTTTTCGTTGTCGTTTTTTTTCAGACCATTCCAGGTTGTGTGTGATGATGTGACGAGGCTCAACCAAGCTAGATACCGAGGTGGGTGTGAATGTGCGGACCATTGGGACGAATTATTGAATTCCGAGGACCGTCAAGTTTGTTGACCATGATGCTGCGCTCGCTTCCGTCCATCGTGAGTCCTTGTGGTGGATAACGGCACTAGATTGCGTACTGATAAAAATCATCGCCATGATCAAAGTTACTCAACCGCCGTGCGATTTCTGGTCCATAATCGTCCAATATTTGGTCTGGCGTTCGACAAGGTTGTCCTAACTGGGTTCTTGGAAGGCTATACGAAGTTGAATATGTTGCGTTTGCACCCGGACGCCGGCTGATTGATCCCGAATACGCTAGGGATATCATCTTGCTGGCTTCAAGCTTCGGTGATCCACAATCTACGGTAAAGTAATTCACTAAGTCCATCGGTTTATCTATAAACGCTGAGAAGACTAGTTTTCGAATTAAAATTCCTAACCAGGGGAAGGCATCTCTCGAGATTAAGGACTGTGAACTTGAAGAAGTAAAGTTCCAAATACCTCAATGCCAGTAGGATACCGAATGGACAGAATAAGGACGACACTGTCTTTCGAATAGATGCTACTAATCATGCTTTCAAGAGCTTTAGAATGTGTCTTATGACCCGACTCGATATCTCTAACGGCATTAAGGTTCGTGTGTACCGTGCATCAGTCCAGTAAGGCCTCCTCTACGGTTCTAAATTGTGGGCTGTGTGCAAGGACGATGAACGAAAACTAAAAGTATTTAACTCCCACGGCTTAAGGACGGTTCTTCGAGGGAAGTTCACCGACTTCGTCTTTGGTCAGGGTTATACTAAGCTGAATGAAGGCAAGTAAGCCCCGAAAGGGATGGGGCTTACACCGAGGATCGTTATCAAGTCCGCGCAGTTATACTGAAATATGTCAGCGGATGGGACGAAAAATCAGTCTTAGATTTAGCCAGCGAGTTGACTGAGCTGTCATCTTGTTGACTGGCGTTGTGTTAGTGACAGGCAAGTTCGAAAACTCCACAATGATCCCTCGGCAGAACGTGACAACGAAACAAAACACTGTCCGGCAGTTAAGGTTTAGGGCCATGCTTTTAGATGGTAATGGTAACTCTGAAAGAAAACTTTGTTACTAATTTTTGATCACTGCTGCTAAATCTGAAAACGAGGCGACATCAAGAGCAGTCCAGTATAGCAAAAACATGTATCTTCGAAGACACTCGAAAGGGCAGTTGATAGTCTCAATGATACCCTTAAAAAAAACACTAACAGACAAAACTATCAAAGTGCGATAATCAAAGCTGAATGACATGCAGGGGCCCGAAAAGTGGAATTTTGGCAGCAACTACGCATGCATGAAGGAAAATGTTAAGCATGGTAGAAATACGTACCGCAAATAATATCTGGAGGGCAGCCTGCACCGTCTCCACAAGACGGTAATCGGGCCAGCATAGTCCTATTTCGGTCTTGTTTGCCGGCCACAGCCATAGACGAGCGTCCGAAGCATGAATAAGATCGAATGCGGCCATTCTCGGGGTAGGGGTGACGACTACTGGAAGTAGCAATGGTGAATGAGATGGTAGGACCTCCTGGAAGCTCTCGCCTAATAAATTCGCCGGAGGGGTATGAACTTGTAGGGGTGGCCTTGTAGCATAATTTGAGCTGGTCTCCGAGGTGTCAGGTGTTAGTGGGATAGCGATAGGTTCTATCGTACAGATGAGACCGTGAGAGTACCACCAAGAGAGGCTCCCCGGTAAACCGAGGGTCAGCACAGCATGAAACTGTAGGAACGAGAGAGAGATTGGTTAGCAAAATTATCCATGACCAACTAGTTCACTTAGTAGTCAGTTTATGTCAGAATAGTAATTTAGAGATAGGGAGAAAAAATGAGAGCAATCAGCGAAATCGAAGGACACAGGGTACAAACACGGCATAGTCATATCTGAACCTCAAAAGATTGTGACGGATGCGTCTACCTGGAAGACTACAATGCGCTACCAGATCTGAAATTTACCAGTTGTGCTGTATGAGCGGCAGAAGGAGTTGTCCTAACAGCAAAAATACAAAGTTCCATATTTCCTGCGTGAAATTGATACTGAACATACAGAAGTAGGACCGAGTCAAGTATGACACCTTGAATTCCAGCTCTGCGTAAAAAAGGCAAATTTTAGCAAACTCTCGAGACAGTTTTTACTCAACAACAAGTAAAACCACTTCAGTGTGTCCCTCAAACGGATGGGTTACACAATAACCCACTTAAGGTAGTGTGAACGATCATGAAGTCAAAAAGACAGTTGCGTTATTGGTGGCCTTATTTAAAATTAGGGATTTAAAATCCGAAAGCGTTGCTTTGTTATGTGGGAATGGAGAGAAAAAAAGTGCACAAACAAAACACTTGAAACAAAAAACGATCAATAAAGGATGCGGCCCTGTCACAGATCGAGGAAAATTAGCTGTTGACACTATGGCACAGGCATATTAGATTACGTTTTATTCCAAGGAACAAAATTCGTGCTCCACAAAGTTGACTATTCCTCGTGAGATAAAACCACAGGTAAAGAACCTGGACGCTCTCCTAGCACTATTCCAAGTATGGCCAATGGGAAAGCTTGTTTAAGGGTCCTGATGCCAAAGGTTAATAAATTCGAAGAGCTGGCGTGAGATAAAGTCAACCTGAGAGCTGACCGCCGCGCCAACTACACGGAATGTCTGTCTTACTGGTGAAGCGCCTCGAGATCATCCTCCCCCCTCTCCCCAAATACTGAAACCGATGACACAAAAAATTGCTACTCCTCCTAAAACATAGACAAAATCGGTGGGCTTATTACCACAACTAAATCTCACGTGATTCTGTTTCACCCCGATCGAACACCTTTGACCATGAGACACTCATCAACAATCAATTCTTCGACAGCATTCGTCTACTTTACGGTAAATATGTCTTTTTCAAGTGGGGAGCTGGGACCTGCTGGGGTAGGCTAGAAACAGGTGATTATGAAAGTATATATAAATTCGCTTCATAACTCCACTTCTGGACGTTTTCCACCTGGTCTTCCTCCATCTAGACTTTCACTACTCATAGTGGCGGCTTTCTGGCCAATAATACCGAGGCGCACCATTCGAAACGTGCATTGGAATATAGAAGACAAATCCTCGTAAAATAAAAGTAAAAGATAAAACCTACTAGCAAAACACAAAATCTAGCACTAGAATCATAGTCTGATAAACAGGAACGTCACCAATTACACCATCAACAACGATAATGAATGACTAAACGACTGAATTTGACTGCACTGAACTCGGGACACGTCTTCGATAAGGCCGAGAGATGAACTCAACATTGTCGATAAAAAGCAAGCTGATCGTTGTCTGCTTTCAGAGCAGCGTTCTTACGCATCCCTTAATTCAGTACTGAATCGAAATCACGCCTATTAGGTCACGGTCATCAATGGTGTGGCCAGCACTAATACTGGTAAGCACCACAGTGCGCAAACATGGATAGTGGCTGGAAGAGGTGACGTTGCGAAGGAGCTCTTTTGCTTGTTTGGTGGAGGTTGTGACCTAAACGTTTGAAAGTGCGACCTTCGCCTGCATCACTGGCAAAAGTTTGGCGCGGTCGGTAGCGTAGTCCCATATTCAAGATGCAGTTCACGAGCTGAATTCTTAGCAGTATTCGTTGGTACCAGCTGTCAAACACATCGAGATTTCTCAGAACAGCAGTGTATAGAGGGCCTGTTCAACATCCGTAGGGACGGGTGAGTTTTACAGTGGCCTCAAGCACGTGAACATTTTACTGAACTTTGAGGAGTGATTACAGACCATTCCACTGTAAGATTCAAAAAATATAACTAATTCAAGCCCCATTAGAGGTGGGGTGATGACTTAAACCTTCTCGGTTTTTTTGCTTTAAAACGATATAAAACCGAAGATTCCCTACAGCAGACAAACGAGGTGTTGGCTACTTCTCGAACAAGGCCTAACAACGCCAAAATCGTCCGTTGATAATGTGCTTCAAAAATCAAAATTTTAAACATGGTGTCAATTGCGGTGCGAACATGGAAACTGCGCTTAGACGCAGCAGAACTAAAATCAGTCGACGGAATGCACGTTTCGCTTAGAAACCCCAAGCGATGCGAGTTTAAAGTAACAGACGAGCCCTTAAATTAGTAATAAAAGTTTTAGGAGTGCAGAACAGGTAGCGGGAGTGGGTACTTGTATAGATGCACTCGATTGGTAAACAAAAGAGGCATTTTTAAACGAGAATTTATCTTGGATCAGTGCTAGTGTCTGGTATGTTAATTAAATAGCCATAAGCTGAAGATGTGGGCTCTAATTATATATCAGTGGTAAAATCTTGTTTTTACCTTTCAGTGCGAACCTGAATTTTATTTATCCAACGAAAGTTTTTTTACATTAAACCATTCAAACAAAGTAAAATGGCGAAAAGTTTTATGTTTTCGTAACTACTGTGGTAATTAAGAGGATATTAATTAGAGTACTAGAGGTCAGATTGTAAATTATGAAACATGAAATTATGGATTGTCTTCCCCAAAAGTTAAATTATCATTTTATTTTAAAGGGTTAGATTATGGCTTTCACGTGTGCCTGGAGGTCGGTAATTTTTGATTAAAGTTAAGTGAACAAAAGTATAACAGGATAGTAAATTTAAGACTTCCGATAACTGATCTTCCATTGAAGAGGTGTGACATCTCTAACACCCCGAAACCGAAATTCTTGGCCAGCGGTGAGACTGATAATCTTTCAAAAAATCGTTATGGGATGCGCATTCGTTTAACGAGGACTTACTCTTCTGCCATTTCTGACTATGAATACTTTCTTAATGGCATGGGCCAACGTGAGTGACGTCTCATAAAGGCGCCTTGGTTAATGCGCACATGTTCCACTAAGCTAATCTGTACCTGAAATGCACGTTAAAGGTAGCGGAAGACTATATGGAGTGAGTCGATCATAATTCGATAAACATGCTGCCCTGTCGCCCTTGGTTTTTTATTATGTCCTACATCCTTCGCAATGCTAAAGTCATTCCTAAATTTTCTTGAGAGACTGGCCCTCGTGTTGATCCTGAGCGAAAATCCCCAGGATTTTTGGCTAAACCCACGATCTTCTACTGAATCCAACTTCCCGACGTTGAACCACGCAAAGGATGGCGATCGGCGAAGAAGAAAAGGCACAATTAGCGCATGTCAAATCAGTTCAAAATGATGATCGGTTCAGATAAATGTAAGATATGCAAAACCACAGCATGCCCACTACGGGACATAAAACTGCACGGGAAAATATCAACTTTATATGAGAACACATAGGTGAGAATTTTGCATAATAAGCATGAGAAATTCATCATCTTTGAATATGTTACAGCCGGAAATTTGAGAGTGCAGCCACATTCAGACATGCAATGTACGGAAAACCGTTCAAAACCGAACAGAAAAGATGCATTACAAAAATTATAGGTGGGTGGAGAGTTCCAAGTCTAAAAGAGGAATAACTCTGGTGGTGTAAGACAAGATCACGCTAAAACAGTGAAGCGAAGATACCATGGTAATACACCGCTGAGAGGTTGCCAGCTGCGAAATGCAGGTATCATGTACAAACAAGGACCGGTGGGCAGAAGAACAACATTACTTAGACGCTACCGTGTATGCATACGACTGTATAAAGCAGGTTATAAGCGGTTTAGAAAGAAGGCTTATGCTCTAGTAACTAACCGGAGAATGTGTTAACCTCGCAATTATTATAGTTTTCAAAACATAAGACAGGCATCATGGGGGAAGATGTCTAGAGGGAGCTGATCCGATTTATATTAAATTAGCTACCTTAGGCGGATGAATCTACGACACAGGCGAAAACCATTTAAAGAAAACCATTGGTATGGGAATACAAATAATAAAAAATTATCAACATGAATTTAACTTACCAGGTTTAAATTTAGTACATTTTGATATGTTAGGGCAATAAGAATATTCCACATAATCCACATTATAGACCATGGGATCCACTAAACAAATAAGTGATTGAAATTATGTCCTGTACCAGAGCAAACGGCCACACTTTCTTGGACATTATACCGTGTACAGAGATGAGCGAGAGAAACAGGTCCAATAAATTTACTGACAACGGCAACCACAAACTACCGAGAGCATCCAAAACAACCCGGACGATTGTAAAAGCCTTTTAAGCAGTAAAAAGACGAAATTGCATACCATTTTAATGATAGTTAGGACTAATAATGTGCATGGCACACACCGACCCATCGCCGGCACAACGCCAATCAACTCCAATCAATTTATTTCAAAAAAACGCCAGATCTCTGCTTAATTTGAAGCACAGAAGGTATTCCAGGTCAATATTCTCCCAATAAGTGAGATATGACATGTAATTAAAACTAAAGAGTTGTTTACTTTCTACAGAAGTATTCATGGGTATCAAACCCAAAAGTATAGCTGAACTACCCAAAGGAATATTCGAGTTGATGGTGGCGGTATAGGAAATAACATCATAAAACGCAATAGATGGGTCACCCATTTATCAAACGGTTAAATTGAAAATGGATTATCCTGGAACAAAAAATAAAAGTGGAAAGATGTCGGTTCTCAAAAGCAACCAAATGTTAACATCTAATAGCAATGAAATACGATTCGAGGTGTAACGAACCACAGTTCCGACATAATTGTTTGAATGAACTAGTAGCACTTTTCGTGCGGATCCCGGATGGGAATGGTGTGATCGATGGTCTGTGAAGATGGCCGGTGTTCCTTATTTCCCTACCGCTGACATCTCCCCTCGTTACCGCCGTCGTACGGTCTCGAAAGTCCCTGACCGTCAGCATCTCCACAACCCTCACCCGCATTTGCGAAAAGCACTGAACTCCCCACCGGTATCTAACTGATCATTCGTGACCACCTCCCACTCCAAGCGGATCGATTGTATAAGTCCCCAGTATTCGCTTGTATCTTTATATTTCTCTTTTACTATCTACAATTGTTACTGTTAACATAGATACCTTACGTTATAAACTTATTCTCTCCTGCTATCTATACATGTGTGCATGATGAAGTGTGTAACGATTCTGCCGACGTTATATGGCTACAGATTGTCCTAGTGATATACTCCACAGTGTGTGCTATCTTTTAACATTCTCGGCCGCTACAGAGGCTCGAACGGTCGTACGTCAATCGCATCTGGAATTTGACTGGTTGCTAGTGCATCTCGATGACGCGTCGCTAAGGGCGCAAGAGAATGCGCGCAGTGGTATTGGAAAATCGGTCGGGCACTGAGCTGTCAATCCCGCGCGCGCCGTGCCACGCCATTTCCTGAGCTGTCGTGCTGCGACGGGGTCGCTGAACTGCCTGCACCCCTGTTCTGTCTATACTGACCATTGTTTTGCTTTTTTGCAGAATTTTTAGAGCAGTCTCTGAGAGAACACTTAGTAGACGTGCCCAGAAAGGCTTTCTGGCTGATTAACGTCAAATTACCGAGAATATGAGGTAAATGTATCCGTCCGACTCATCTTCATCGTCGTGGCATCTGACCTGACTCGGACGCAGAGATTTCCTCTGTTGATGAGGAGACAAGTTGAACCTCAGATATATCTGACGTGGCCGCGAAACAAATCTTCAAGCACACCTACAATTGAAAAGGAACCTACGGTTCGAGAGGCTATGAGTTCATGGGCAATATGCTCACGTATATCATTGATTTATCTCAGCAGTCTTCTGAAAATTATCAGACGGCTGACATCGGACGTTCCTGCAGATGAACGAACGCTGTTGGGTGGGGTAAGTGATGTTTCAACGGTAACGGCAATGGACAGTGGTGAGTACGTTTATTTAGGACTTGTGAAACATTTAACTGAGCAGTTTCGAGACCACACCAGGCGTCTAATAGGCAATAGTGTTGTAACTTATTTAGCTATTGATGGGCTACCCATACATAAGAAAACTAAGCGCGGGTTTCGGCCTATTCTAGGTAGAATCATGGAGCCCTTTGTTAGTGAAATATTCGTTCACATTATTGTTCATCTACCAGATGATGTCCAACGACATGGTCCCCTTGAAAGTTTCTCGTCTTTTCCTTTTGAAAGTTATCTAGGAAAAATGAAGCGCATGCTTAGGAAACCATCACAGCCACTTCAGCAAGTTGTCTGTAGGCTAGGAGAATTGCAGGCAGAGCGGCCTCCGTTAAGTGGTCTATCAGAATGGACTTCTGCCTATGAACACCGCGACGGGCCACTACCACCATCGGGTGGTTCATTTACACAGTTTCGGTATATTAAGAACAAAAGCTGAATAATTGGTACGACGCCATCAAATGGGTCACTTATGGTAGGCGATAAATTAGTATGTGTGCAGAATATTTTCCGCTATTCGAGTGGCGACATAGGCTTCGTTTTTGTAGAGTATGAAAGCATTTATTATTTTTTGATTATCCTGAGAACTCGTCATTTATTAACGTTTATAAAGCTTTATTAGGGAACGTACTCAAAACAATTCCATTGCCGTCCACCGTCCGGAAAAACGCATGCTTCCCCTTTAAAGGTCACCTGTTCTTAATCGAAATCACTGGACGATGGGACACGGAGGACTGTCATCATGGAATCAGCAAAGCATGCCGCAGGCATGATAAATATGTTGAAGACTGAGTCGGACGGTAACGATCCCTCATATTCTCATACTAGGTTTTTTTCTCACTGTAACTCTCACCGTTCAACGGTTGCTGTCCACCAATCCTACAACCCGACAGACCGCAGCTATTGATTCGTGGACAGTGAAGGGAGGCAGTGAATGATTAGATAGTTTTTGCATTCCTTATCCCTTTTTTCCTGTGTGGTTGTAGTTCATTATATCTGAAGATGGATTTCATACTGGGCGTCCCAGAAGAACTAAGAAATGTTCTATAGATTCCAACGTTTTCGTGACGAACATCCTGTCCCTCTCGTCGTCATCGGTACGCAGAGCAATTACCACCGTTACCTTTTTTAGGACAATTCATCTGGTAGCAGCGGTTCTAGCATAACTATGCATATTGTCCAGTCACCTTCACATGCGTGTAAGCCATATTTATCCATTGATAATCTTCCTAGATGGAAATCGGCGCAAACGAAAGAGGCAAAGTGGCTCTAAAAGCGGAGGTGGCGGCCACACGGCATCGCATAGATGAGTACATTCGTAGCTGTGGCACACATGCGCCCCAGCCTGCAGCAAGGGGTCCGATTGTACAACAAATGTCGACCCTTGACGAAGTAGATGCCCTTACCAAAGCCGTCACAGACAGGGCACATAGGCAGCAATTGGTAGGTTGTCTGGACATTACATACCGTCTAACTAGGTTACCCATTTGGCCACCCTTGGCGGCAATAGCGTCAGCAATTTTGCTGATCGCGTTTTCACATCGCTCTTTGCCGATGAGGTGACCTACCAGCTAACTTTCTTCGGTCGCCACCAGGACAAAAATGCATTTTTCCTCTCCCCTTTATACGGAAGTCTTTTGGAAAAGAAATTTCTTATTATTAACTAATTCATGTGCACCGCAGACGTGTTCAAACTTTGGAATATTCCGCAAAAAACGGACAAATTGCAGCTAGAACGAGCTTTCAAAAACGCTTTTAAAAAGGCACATGACTGACTGCAGAAAAGGGGCTTAAAGGCAGCCCTGGGGCACTGTGCTGACGGTAAGTAGATTTTAATTTTCAACGTTGTATACAAACATGCACTACATAAAAAAATGCGCATTGTTTACTCACCGTCACTAATTTTATCGTCTTTTCATTACAGGGTGGATACCTCATGAAATGGCTGAGTGATTGACGGGTCCATCAACACAGGACTACTGATTAGGAGAAATTTATGAGATTTATTTGTACACTTACGCTTTGCATTTTTTAAACAAAATATATTTTACTTGCTCACCCAGTCTTCCTCGAGTCACCTTATCGTTAAAAACTATTCGATTAGAGTGTAATGGGGATCGTTTTTTAACCGTTTAGCTAGTATGGACGTTAACCAAACGAGTAAGGGGTTTAGCTGTGCGGTTGAAAAACGAGATTCGAATTTTTGGATCCGATTCACCTCCAAAAATTCGTACCGTCGGATCCGATTCGCGTCCGAATTGTTATAAGGGACCGTCACAAAAAGCGATCAAGTGGCTTTCAAAAACTACTTTTCCTGCACAACAATGATATAAAATCAAGGGCCCAAGAAATAGAGAAGCCAACGTTTACTTTTTTGAGTGAATATCCTTATTCAAGGATGATAGAATTGAAGAATCGTTTACGGCTGGCTTAATATTTCACCAAGCAGATAATTATGTTAGTTATTTCATTGGTGTACTTAACTACGCTCTTGAACTCGCGTACTCCGTTCACTGTGGGAAATCCATTTGGAATGTGAACAAATAAAAAAGTTGATTTTTGAGAGCACACGCCAATGGTTGAATGGTCCACCATCAAGTTCTTTGGTTTAAACTTCACCAATCATCCCGATATTTAGATGCTAGCCAAAGGAATTACGGTAAAAGCTCTCCAGGTTTACTTTTTAACCATATAAAATTAAAGTTCGTCTTTCTCACATATTTATTCTTCGCATACATGAATCTTGGCATCCCGAGTTTGGATTAATAAACGAGTTTAGTTCAGTTCAGTTCAGGTTTATTAATTGAATTGCAAAGATGGAATCAAAGTTTCTCAATTTTTTCTAGTAGCGCAGATTACTAGCGCCTTACCAGCGCCAGAAACCGACACTCCGTCGTAACTACCAATCAAGCCCGGAAGGCCATAAAAGCTGTACTGATAATCTTATTGCCTCAATTCCATCTACAATGTATGATTTACCCATACCCATTGGTCTATTCTATGTAAACCTATCAAATCATTTGGAGAAAACGACATAAATACCGATGAGAATTGTGGCTCATCACTTTGGACCGGAAACCGCTCTCTGACGCTTCCTCCAGCCATCGCCATTCCTTCTTCTACGGACCTCCCAAAGATCTCCCTAGGACAGTCAATACCCACCAAAGGATCCTCACAGAACCAAACCCCAATAGAATTCCAATTTCTAGTTAAAAATAATCCCTAAATTATTCGCCTTACCAACTGTCTTGTTCATACTTGGGCGTTATTAATTTGGGATTCGTCGCATATTTTTACGGGTCCATTACATTTTGCTGGCAGCGGTGGGATACAAAATATCCGACGACCTGATAACTGGGCTGGTCGAGACGATAGTGAATGTTTCAAACTCTGGAGGCGCTCAACCTAGGCCGGATAAGCTGACGGTGTTTGACGACTACGACTTATGGGAGGACCGAATGAAAGTGTACCTGGAAGCTGAAGATGAATGTGCCCGCCCAGCCGCCATCCTATGATTGTAAGATAACGAAGTTTACACGATGGCCAGGGCTGCCAACCTTAATACTGCGCCCACCCCAGTGACAATCTTCGAGCGTCTACGGCGCGAGTTCGGACGGTCGTCAGTGTCCTGGGTTGCCCGTGTTGCCATCAAAAATCACCGACAGCACGCGGGCGAGTCTGTCATGGACTTCCAATGACATGTTTCGTGTCCTGACCCGGCAAGCCTACGTAAACGAGCCCTTTACTGAGCTCGAGGCAAGGATTTTGGAAAACTTCGTCGACGGGATCTTTCTTCCAGAGATCAGGCGCCAATTCCTCCGCGACCCCCAAGCAGCATCAAGGTTTCCCTCGATATCACTCGGCGTGAGGAGGCAATTCATATGGCCTGTCCCACGGTCCACGTATCCTCTCCATCAGCCTTCGGCTGTCACCAAGCTCCTACCGCCCTACAGAACTCTCCAGTCGATTTCTTTCGCCATGGTACAGTGACAGATCCGCGACATCGGCACACAGACGGCTCAATAGCAGTGGGGCCCTCCTCAGCCCACTCCTCCTTGGCGTGCCTCCCCACAATCCCCAACGCCTTGGCGCGGCCCTCCACAGCTGACCTTTCCTTGGCGAGGCTCTCCACAGTCTCCTCGACGTGCAAACTGGAGGCAATAACGTGGTCATCTGACCCGCCCTCCACCTTCCCCAGGTGTTCATATGATCACCTCAGGTGAGGAAGAATGGTTTGGTAAGTGCATATTTATATCTGATATGCTTATTGCAAACGTAGGTTACATGCCACACTACCCTGCTATAGACGCAATCATAGGAAATACTAAGTAAACATGCTTAGTTGATTCAGGAGCAGGCTGCGCCCTCATTAGACAGAATATTTTCCTTCAACTTCAGGCTAGACTGAAGTATTGCGCAAAGCCTGAGGTCAGCCTGAAAACGGCAAACGGAACCACTTTGCAACATAAAGGCATAAAAGAGTTATATTTGGAAAAAAATCACGTTATTTTTAGTCATAAGTTTGCTGCCTGTCCTGACATCTCCTGGGACGATATATTAGGTGCTGAATTTCTTCATTCATTTAAATGTTAAATAAGTAAATAATAATAAAAAAAATAAATTGTATATTTAAGGCCTAGAGAGCCCCGTCATTTCAAACTTAGTATCGCGGTTTAAACAAATACAAAGTGGATAATTGCTACACTATGTGATCAGTCATATTAACAGCAGAAATGAACAATATGGTAGGCATG
>WEDG01000791.1:0-62627 GCA_017591395.1 Schistocephalus solidus | reverse complement strand
TTTTGCGTAACCTGTTTATGGTGATTAATTATGAGTGAAGAGTCGCATATGCGGTAATGCAACAAACTGGCATGTTAGCAAATAGGTTTACAAAGGCATTGTCTATTATCTTTACCACCTGAACTGAGAAACTGCAACATTAACTGCCTACCTTAATGCAGTACCTAGTAATTTGCAGAGTAATGAGATTGAGGCTTAATCTTAATATTTATGAGCGCTACTGAAAATATTCACAGTAATATAAACATCGTAATCGCCTATCTTCCGAGGATTTTAAATGTATACTTGTTCCCTCAAATTCATTTTAACTTTTCAAGTATGCTCAAAAATTCCTTTGATTGATAACCACGCTTCCAAATCGTGTGAAATGGGTGCGTTGGATAATATTTTGCGGAATCAGTTACAGCCACTTGGTTGTAGAAATGCAAAACTCAAGTAAAAATTATCAGATTTTAAAAAGTGCACATTTCGTGCAGCTAAAATTTCCTGGAGAACTCCCTCATGCATGCAAGAAAATCGGTATTTTCAATGACGAGGCCTCGCCCGAAATTCCACCTATCCTATTTCCCTGCGCTTTTAGTAAACTTTACCAGACAACATGTGGGTTCACCCACCTATAGAGCGCTGGCTGTCTTTAGACTTGACCAAAACAGGAAATATACGCCTTTATTTAAAGTCACTAATACGAAGCAGCTTAATTTTATAGGCAGACTCTACTATTCGCAGATAGCAAATGGCTAGATTGATGACAAGAAACGCTTCAAAAGCTAATTCTTATCCGCATGTAGAGAGAATCGACGTATTCCAGTACCTGGAATGACTCCTCAAATTATGGTCTTCGCTCTCGCTTTTTGCCACGGACCACTGGCAGTGAACGAGCAAGTAATTCAGTACAAATTAAATTCCCTTCTAGCATAAACTCATTTGCGGGAATCTGCTGAAACCATCTGCCGGAGGAGGCTTTCGTGCCAGAACTATGAAACTGAGGCCTGGTCTGCTTACCACTTTTGATGAAGTTCTGATTTATAGTCGCAGTTGAAAAGAGAGAGAGAGGTACGCTCTATTTTGAAATGTGATTCCGATATTACCACCATAAAATGTCCTCCATGAATAAAGTTAGGCATCAGAAAATGCCAAACGAATAGCCGACGATTATCAAGGTGGACATTACGAAGAATCGTCCTTGAATAAGTCTCTTAATTAAAATTAAAGTAGACTTCCTTCAAAA
Organism: Schistocephalus solidus; assembly: GCA_017591395.1. Classification (NCBI taxonomy): domain Eukaryota; kingdom Metazoa; phylum Platyhelminthes; class Cestoda; order Diphyllobothriidea; family Diphyllobothriidae; genus Schistocephalus; species Schistocephalus solidus. Next base: position 61,399 of record WEDG01000791.1, on the reverse strand, counting down.
CGGTGCCAGGGTCGTGTGATGATGACGGCATTATTGTTGGACGAGATTTTTAAAGACCAGTTCATATGACATAATCGGCACCGTTTCAATTTATGTCCTCAATTGGGAACCTTTTCAAGTCCCGTCTTAGAGTGCGTCGTGGAAGCTTCGGGTATCTTTACAGATATTTTAGTGGGGAATGTGCCGATTCTCCCTGGAGATGGATTCCCCAGATTGGTCTTCTTCCTCTCTCCTGCACTCAGTGGACATACCTGAGCCTCGCCAGTCCTCAGGAAATGCGATTGATGCAGTTGCCGATGGAAATAGTGCGGGAGCCATTTACAACCTGGTCAACAAAACTTTGCGTCAGCGATCATCAGTTCTGCAATTACGCAATTGACGTTTATTAAGCGATTGCGGTGGGTACCCTTCAGGGATTTGTGGGTTTAGATGGGATGTACAGCAAGGTGCCTTACAGCAGCTCGGTATGGAATGTGGGTACGGCATCCTACCATAAATAAATTCATGAAGGTACATTTATACTAACTGATGATGACACCGACATTTCATGCTCTTAACACATACCTTCCTTACACTTTGGAAAAATAAACTAATAATCTAAAATGGTGCTTTGAGGCATACTCTAAGAAACAGTGGTTAAGCTGTCGATACGCGCTGAATTGGGGTCTGAGTCGAAGTACAGCCGGGGTACAGCGGGAGACGCTAGCGTACACCACAGCCCGCGACTTCAGCACGCTTCTTGGCGTCAGGCAGATCCGCGCACACACCTATGCGCACCTTTAAGGACTGCGAAGCCTGATGCCTCCTTAGGGCAACGTAGGTGAACGTACGCACCAACTCAAGGCAACGCACAACACTCGCACTGGGATACAGATCTGCTTACAGGCGCTGAATGGATACATTTTTGCATTATTAATTTGCCAAAAACGCCACAGAAGCTGCTAAATAACAAACGCCGATAATTCAATGAGAATCAAATCCAGCATTCATTGTTGACCCTCTTGTGAATACCTCGGTGACCACGGTAGGATTCGAAACCACACCAGAAAGGGAAGGCTTTGGCAGTCAGCTCACTGTCTCAGAATTGGTGGATTCCATACGTTGCTGTAGCTGGACGTTTGTGTCATATTATTTCTTCAACAAAACATGAAAACTCATTGCTGCTTTAAATAAAAGTCCACAAAACATTTCGGTAATTAATATGTCTAAGAGTGATTGAAAGACTTTCTAAAAGAACGTACATTTCAATATATATTGGAGCGTGAGCCCTGTACTTGTTAACTTAATGTCCCGTTCTAGGATTTTAAATACTAAAAAGTGACCAAATATATACACCGAATTTTGTGAAGAATGCAGATCTTCTGCTCATTGCGTTTCTTGTTACTGAATTACCAAAAACTATTTTATACAAAAAGTACGTTATCACTTTAACTTAAGCATAGATAAGTTATGGCGTGCATTTTCACAGTATGTTGTACCTATTTAGTTTACAGTTCTAATATTCAGAGAAGTAAAAGCAAATACTGGAAAAATATAACCGTCTTTTTGAAAAACGCTATATATTTGCAACTCTATTTGTAGAGGTGAGAGATTTTTACACAACTGCAATAAGACTTTTGCTATCAAAACAAAAGTTCTTCACGTGAGAGACGGAGGAAAATTACTTTCATATCTATTTTGTTTTCGTATTCCGTAATTTAGCTGGCAAACTGGGAGTAGGTAATACTGGATTTATTTATTTTTAGGCAATGTTATACACGGCTACCTCTGCGATGATTTCTTTGAAAAATTTAAGGACCTAAATCCGTGGTTATTATAATTATTTACACACTATGATAATGTTATTCTTTGCGTTGTCCCTGTTTATATGGAAAGATGCTTAAGGAATTCTTCCTCTATTTAATAAACGACATGTTTTTATTTCATTTATCTAATTAACAATATTTCACCACCAATGCGTTGAGCTGTCTTGTCCAGTTGGATGTGATCGTACATAAAAAACAATCAGCTGGTTTCAACTATATCATATTATATATACACAATGTTAAACCAAAAAGAAAATCTGCCAGTGCAATCACTATTTTGACCAGGCATTTTGCAAAGGATTTTGTCTCTACTAGAATACAACTTTGGAAGGTTTTTAATTAATATACTTTTTAAATGCAGAACACAGGACAAATGTCAGGCTACCCATACTGGGTTTTAAGCCACTTTTAATGAATATTCAAAATGTTTAAAACAGCATCCTATTTTAACCTGCATTAACCTAGATTTGCAGCAAGCACTCGTTGTAAGAGTATAGAAATCAAAATAAAGACACCAAAATAGCATATAATTTATAAACAATTTTCTGCACAACGATAATTGAGAGAAAGTGCATTGTCGAAATTTCTTTGTCTAAATTGGGACAGAAAAATGTGTTTGTGGACTTCTGTGTGTTACCTATGTCAAGAAAAAGCGCCGAAATTTCTGAACTAATGGTAATCAGTTGAAGTCTGATACGCCTGTGGTTACTTAAGCTTTGAAATTTATAAGGAACAGATGTGTTGTGAATTTAAAACTTAAGGAAACTATCCAAGCTATTATTAAGAAATATCAACTAACTTTAAGAAAGCTACATATGTTGAAAATTGCTTAATCGCAGAATTTGTGACCCATAAATTTAAATAGAATTTTCATTTGAAATTGCGTATTAACTATTTTTTGTAAAATCAAAGAACTTTCCTTACAAAGAATCTCTGGTGGTATTTTGGATATTGAGTAACAATTAAGTAAGAGATCGTTGTTACAATACTGGGGAATACTCTCCCACTTTCATGATTTTCAGGCGACTGGAAATAAATTTATTCTTCATTCTATGTGTTAGTCAAAGCCTTAAAAATAATTAATTAATCAGATGAATTTATTAAATAAGTGAATTTTCGGTTAGGCTTTCTAATGCAGTTGGACGTAAGCGTCATATTTTTATTTCAGCAAACATGAAAATTCATTGCTGCTATAAACGAAAGTCTACAACAACTTTCGGTAATTAATATGTCAACGAGTGGTTGAAAGACTTTCTTAAACAACGTACTTATAAAAAGAACTCTTTATGTAGATAGTAAGCTGACAAACATAACTGCAAAGTATATTTTCCCAAGGTAAAGTCAAGGTACAAAGTTAGCAACGTGACCATTTTAGACTTCCCTAAACAATATGTGACACGATTTCTGCTTGAAACAAAAGAACTTACAGTTCACTTCATATTGGAACGTTTGCCCTACTTTTGCTTACTTTATGCCCTATTCTAGAATTTCAAATACTGAAAAGAGTGACCAAATATAAACACCGATGTTTGTGAAGAATGCAGATCTTATGCATCCCATAAACGCCTGCAATGTCCTGAGTTGACTCCCACGTTTTTTAAGAAAATTAATAACCATCCCTTTTATGAAGAACTTTTTATCGTTTTACTACTTTCACAACGGCTGCGATGTATCAATAAAGAGGTAAAAAAATACAGCAATTGACCACAAGAACATGCCAGTAACTTCAATTGGTAGTGGGGATTTTCAAATAAAAACTAATTTGCCAATTCCTACATGGCAACGCATACATAGGTAGGGCCAAAGTGAAGCAAGTAAAACAAAAATACCGGAGCACCAAGTTTAAAGTTAAATGCATTTGTACATCGCATGACAAACCAGCAACACCTTAACTTTCACCGTAGATGAAAAGCACAACCGTATCTAAAGACGTCCATTTGGGAATATTTTTGTGGTTGGTACCTTCAAAAAGTAACCAGGTTAAAGTGACACAGTTGAGAGACGAAACGACTGTGCTTTAACTTATCCCCTTAAAATGCTGATTTCATAAAGATTTCTCATTTTTCCTGATTTTCAAACTTTTGAATCATTAACTAACCACCTATAAATAGACAGCACACAAATATAATATGCTATTTAATAAAGTAGTTAATAATGTAAAATAAAGAGAACGCAGATGAGCTACCAAATCAAACCAATGCGTAACTATTTTTCGTATGCGAAAACTGCTAACACTAGCATATATTAAGCGCAACAGCCGTCCATCCAAGAATCAAGGCAACGACAAAACAAGAAAACCTACAAGCTACAGACCGTATAATTTTTTCAAATTATGTCATTTTTGGTTTGTTTTGTGCATTTGATTCTGTGACAATAATGAGCTAAGGATTCCTTGCTAAATACGGACGATACATTAAATACATTCCGGTGAGCTGTTTTTCCCTTCCCTTTTTGATGCATATTGCGCATCGCATGACACACCAGCAACACCTGAACATTAGCCATGGATGAAAAGCACAACCATTCGGACCGTACTGATCGTATGATTTTCCAAATGATGTCATTTTTAGGTTCATTTTGTGCATTTGATTCTTTGGCAAATAATGAGCCGAGCAATCCTTCCGAAAATATCAGATGATACACTTAAATTCGCTTTTCGGTGAGCTGTTTTGCCTTCTGAAAATAAATTCATCTGATTGCTAAACTTTACTTGCCAGTGTTTATAGCTGCATCCATCATGACGTATTCCTGCAGAAACTGGCTGAAATGGATGTGTAGGCGATGGAATACTCTCGCCCAACTATGCAGTGTTGGTAGACTATTTTGGCAGATTTGAATAATTAATTTGACCTTCGTGTTAAAACCTGACAACCTCAATGGGTTCGAACAGAGACCAGCCTGCTGCAACGTATGAAATCCACCAATTCTGATACAGTAAAGTGACTGCCCAAGCCTTCCCTCACATGCGTGGTTTTCGAATCCTACCGAGGTCGCCAAGGTTTTCACAAGTGGGTCGCAAAGTGAATGCAGGATTTGATTCTAATCGAATTATCTGCGTCTGTTGTTCAGCTGCGGCTGCAGCGTTTCTGGAAAATTCAATAAGCGAAAACGTAAACCTTTAGCGCCTGAAGGCAGATCTGTACCCCAGTGCGACCGTTGTGTGTTGCCTAGGGTTGGTGCGTACGTTCACCTACCTTGGTGTATTTTGCCCTAAGGAGGCATCAGGCTTCGCAGTGCTTAAAAGTGCGCATAGGTGTGTGTGGATATGCCTGACGCCAAGGAGCGTGCTGAAGTCGTGGGCTGTGGTGAACGCTCGTTTCTCCCGCTGTCTTCCGTGCGCGAATTTACAAACTACTGAAGAGGCAGCATCAGTAACAAAGAAGCTGGGAAAACGCAAATGAAAGTACATGCTATTTAATTTTCAAAGAAATCTTACTTTGTGTATATTTAATCAAGGGAGTGCAACTGCAGCCGCTGCAATACGTCTGGCGGTTTTCATGCGAAACTCCCTTCACCTTCTCCTCGACAAAACCGTTAAGATGAAGCAGAAAAACTACCGACATTACTTGCAAATGCCCGTTTAGCATTTTTGGAAACGAGACTGAAAGTGTTTCATAGAGACAATGAAACCCCATACTTCAATCAGTCGTAAGAATGTACCAGACAAAAGGAGAAAAAAGTTGCAGCAGACGCACGTTTGGGATTTTGACTCTGTCTTTGATGATGTAGTAGACAATCTTCAGGTCGCTTGTGTAAACCTTCAACGTGGCGTAGTCTGTTGGGAGATGCCTTCAATTGGCACAGCTATTTTACAATAAGAATATAGGTGTGTTTTGCCGTTAGTGGGCATCGGCCGTTTCACCAATGAAATGTTCGCAGAGATGTGTCGAGAGGCATACCGGTCGCTCAGTTACGCACATAATGTGAAGGATTTGGGAGAATTCCAGGATCTCCTTCACCTTGGGAGTGAGTAGGATTGCCCATTTCCTCTTTATCGAAGTGCAAGGGATGGTATGTTTCTTAAATAAAATGATTTAAATCAAATAAAAAAATGAGTGGAAACAATAAATAAACCCAAAATGCACGCAGAACGCATTTTATGAAAAAGGTTCGTATCTACAGATGGGTTAACAAAACGAAAGCAAAGGAATATTTCTGTGTGAATTAACTCTCTAGGTTTATGTGTGTCTGATTCACATCAGCCATAGACACCGACCGTAATGTTAATGTAACAGGAGATGAACCAGTGTCAAGGTCATTCGATTGCGTGCATACCAATCAGTTTAACGGAAACCTTCGTGAATGCTTCACTTAGTGGTTGCATATGTGGACACCAGCAGTTCAGCGCAGCTGAAATCAATGACAATGCTAGATTAATCCATAACACTACAAAACGTCATTGCTCATGTTTTGAAAAGTGACAGGATATAGACGTGGAGCGTCATCATTATTTATAAATCAATACTAGATTTATCCACAACACCACAAAGTGTCCTTGCTCATGTTCAGAAAAAAAGACATTAAATAGGCGTGGAGTGTCCTACTTATTTATAAGATGTACCATCGCATAAATTCTCTTGCATCTTACGGAGTTAGAGCTAAAAACGACAACTCAGAAGAAAATTAAATTTGCCTTCATTATGCTCTATTAACGAACAACATTTGGTGTATTTTCCGAGATTCCATCGTTGGGACACATGACTCCATATTCTAACAATGATTGCTGGCCACACTTTTATAAATCGTATTTTATCGCACCAATTATTTCTTCGACACACACCATGATTCGCACGTAACCAGCTTAACCAATATTTCTTATGAATTCCTCAAAGTACCATTTGGAATATGAGTTTATTTTCACTAGTGTAAGAAATGGTTAGTGTAAGAGCATGACATTTCAGTGTTATCATCAGTAAGTATAAATGTACTTTCATGCGAATTTGTTTTTTTTATGGTACGATATACGTAATCAACCCACATTCCGTAAAAACACATGACCCTGGCACCGTTTGGAAGAAAGTCCACTTTCACTTTAATTTTGAGACTCATTCAGAGACGATTCTTCGTATTGTCCATCTTTGCAGTCTTCGGCAATTCGTTTGGCATCTTCCAGTTTTAGTTGGTTTGTGCTAAATATTATTCATGGAGCACAATTTTTGCTGAAACAATCGGAATCACACTTTCACAATAAAGCGCACCTTTCTCTCTCTCTCTCTCAACTGCGACAATAAATTACAATTTTATTAAAAGTGATAAGCAGACCAGGCCTCCGTTTCATAGTTTTGGCACAGTAAGCCTACTCCGGTAGATGGTTTCAACATAAAAATTCCCGCAAATGAATAAATGCTAGACGGAATTGAATTCGTACCAAATTGCCGTTCAATGCCAGTGGCCAATATCACAAACGAACGAAGACTTTAATTTGAGAGTCATTCAGGCACTGTAATATGCCAATTATTTACATGCAGATAAGAAATAGCTTTTTTGAAGCTTTTTTTGTAATAAATCTAGCCAGTCGCCATCACTGAATAGTTGTGTCTGCCCATGATGTATTGACTTGAAATATAGGTGTTTTCTCTGCGTTTTTGGCCAAATCTAAAGAAAGCCAGTGCTCTATAGGCTTAGAACGCGCATGTTGTCTGGTAACGTTGCATACCAGCCAAGGAATAACCAGCGCAGGAAAAAAGGATAGGTTGAATTGTGTTCAGGCCTACTCGTTAAAATATCGATTTCCTTGCATAAATGAGGGGTTATCCACAATTTGCTACCATCTTAGTCAAGTTATAAGGCAGAGTTAAAGATCTCTATTTGGTTAAGAACATACTTAAAATGCCTCACAGCTGTTTATATATTTCCGAGACACCTGGAATGCAATATGGTTTGTAGAATTTCTTCTGAAATTTTCTTTGTTCTCCAGTGATATCAAGAATACCTGCAAAAAGCAGGCCGAACGTGAAAAACATTTAAACTAACCTGACAGGTGTTCTTGCACTAATCTTGATTATTTACCAACATAAATCCAAGGAACTACCGGCAAATTTGACGCTAATGACATTAAATTAGGATCACAATGTATGGAACAAGATTGTGGGAATTTGCGTTCATTTCTGTTCACTTCCGAGGCAATAACAAACTGTTAGTAAAATAGCAAATTTGGTGAAATTCTTAACGGGAAAAATGTCGCCATTGATTTCAGTCAGTCATGATTACTTCCAATTGTAAAGGCCCTTCCATGCGCAGCACACAAGATAGCACTCTTGCATTCTTCGAGGCTGAGAAAAAAATGGATTGATCAGAAAAATTGCGTGAACTTGAATTAATTTCCCATGTCGTTTGGGGAACTTATTCGTCATCAGCAACGTCATCTAAAAAGCAGGGTGAAGGTGCGACGGAAACACTGATGGCAGAGAACATCGGCGAAGACGATCGATGTTAACCTTGTGTGGCTATCCAACACATAAATGTTAATTGAGCCTACCATTGCAAGATAAATGCTCAACTTAATGCAAAGGCCGCAAATAATTTGTTCTCACACTCCACATTTATTCAATGTTATGGTTGCTAAGAGTGCCCATTCAAAGCACTAATTAAACTGTGGTTACCAAGTCATGGAAAAATGCGAAAATAATTGAATTTTGACTGTTTTGTCTGTAAAGGTATACAATAGTAACGAAACACATATAAAGAAGCAAACTATAGTAATGACCAGATAAAATACATGTGACTATTTATAATTCACAAATAAAGTTCAGTGCTTTATGTCCCAATCGGACGAAGCCTTGAAGTTTATTTCATTAATAAATCTTGGTACGTTAAATGTTAGAAGTACATTTTTTAAGTTGAAATGTTTTTGTTTCGCTCTAAAATTGCCTTTATTTGATTTCGGAAAACATGTAGCGCTCAAGAAATATAACTACGCTTTTGGATCTGTTATTAGCACAGTGTTCAAAGTTGATATTTTACTATATTAACTTAAGTTCTCCTTGTGCCTACCAGCTATTAAGGGAACTTAATGCCACCTAATCCATATACTTACTTTATACGCCGTATAATATTACCGGCATAGTCATAAGGTACACGCGATTGACGAGAAAACATAGTCCAGCAACCTTCTGGATTATGATGGAATGTTACAAAATTAATTATAAACTGTTTTGTTAAAAAGTTCGAAAAACACTAAATGTGATATCAAATTATTTATTTGCGATTAATGAACACATTATTTTATATATTGAAGAGAAAAGAATACAAAATAAAGATAAACAGATTTAAAAATGTGTCCAGACAATTGGCAGTGGTTGGATTTTATCTTGAGATCAATAGAAAATGCGCGGTGTTGCATTCGTATTCAATACCGATCAAGCATAACATTGAGACTTCGAGACATTTTTGCAAAGGGAAACCAAGTGATCATTAAAGAAGTATCACTCTGGTTTTAAGTGACACTTAAATAAGCCTATCGTACTTGAATACTTATATTGAACGAAAAATCTTTAAGATAATTTGAACTGTTTGTCCTTAAAGGAGTATGCTGAAAAAGAACCAATTTGAGTTGGATCATTTTTAATTTTTTGGGTTCAGTGTAGGTATGAATTATGTGTTCTTTATATTATAATCAAGCAGTCAACTGCAGGGTTCTAAAAATGCTCACTTATCCTAAACTATTTGCTCAGATTATTTTAAGTGCATTGAAACTACTATTGAGCAGTCTTTCTTTCCAATATATTCACATCAGTAATGCAAGAAATGAGGTCAGTCATGCAGACTTACAGAATTCAAAGCGCAAAATAATATGACATCGGGCAGGTCGATGAAGTGGAAGTAGGAAAGACATAGTTGTGGACACAGTTCACAAATATTCTGCAAAATGCGAGAAACAGTTTTTAAAATGTCCTAATAAACATTAAAATACCGTTATGAATTTCGTGTAGTAAAGTGCACGCAATTATATGCTTACGATTTTAACTTCAAATGACTTCTCAATTTATCAGTCACGGTTAAGGCGATTCAGCACGTTTTCAGAACATGTCATTTTTTAACAAAAAAGTTGTAACCACAAATGAAAAAATATTAATTTTTATTTATCTTTTGAGTTTTGAACTGCATATGGTTGTATATTTTTATTTCGCAGTTTTTGTGCATGCCATTTTACCTACGAGCAGTGCCTGACCTGATCTGGATGGCAATTGGGATCAACTCATCTTTTAGAATTGGCCCAAAACGAATCTCCAGAGACATGAAGGAACTGTGCCACACCAATAAGTGCTCCTGGTTTTTCACGCAGAAGTTCATTTGGCAGAGAAATAAATTAACCAACGTTTGTTGTGCATTGGCCTACTCTGAGCGTGTTCAAGAGACGACTGGATACTCATTTGTTAGTGGTCAGTCCAATACATGAATTAAACCCCAAAAAACGTGTACGCTCGAAACTCGTGCACAAAGATTACAACTAAACGAAGTCAAACCGAACACACATCCTAACTTCGATAAACCGAGCCGTAAAGCAAACTCGAAAACTCGAAACTAAAACGATGTGAATGGTTGCAACATCTGATATAAGGCGACTATATACCTATGCGACGTTTTTACACTCTTATCTTTTTAGTTAAATTCCCGTCCAAACCCGACTCTAGTGCTCCAGCCATATTGCCAGAAGGGAACTCAATGCAGTTAACGAACTTCAGACATGACTGAACGATGCAACCTCGCGTCACAATTTGATACTTACATCAAATCGTCACCAAAAGCTCATTTGGGCTTCCAACCAATGTCGTTTAGCATGGGTGAGCTTGATTTCATGATAGGTTTTGTGGTCAAAAAATATACCATGCAGTTCGGCCAGCGCATTTCCGTTTTTACGCCTGCACTTATACTTCCTCTCAGTGCTGAATACCTCCAATTAGTGTCTATGTCAGAATAAAAATGTCTGCTTTGATCGAATTTAATTTGCGTTTGACTCTGTCACTGCACCTGACAAACATTTGCGTACTAACTGCGTAAAATATTATTCCATAGACGGCCTATGCTATATAGACTTGCTTTTACTTGCAAGTAATTCGTGAGTAATACCATTTTTCGAAAAGGACTGCGGTAAAAATGCAGGAAACGGGTGTAACACCAATAAAAAAATGGTGAGTTTGATCGCAAAGTAAGTACTGGCTTATATCGGACGCTGTACTGCACGGTATCAGTAGTCTGCACAAGCAAATATGGAAGGAATTTTATATAGAGACAACTGATGGGATTGCGATAGGTGAGGATTCATCACCCCACGTTAGCTGCCTGAACATCTAAAATGGATGCTGATGCTTTCTTTTCCATTTGCGTTTTCAGTTCAGGCCAACCTCCTCAAACGGTCAGCGTTACATAATCTTATTTAATAAAACGACTTTTTATTGCAATCAAATATTGCAAAAATGCTTGCCAGAACTAACTACGCCCCGTTGTTTATTTATCTTTTATTTCAGACAGCGACGTGTTTGTAACAGGAAATTTCGCAAAACAAATATATTACGTGGTTATTTGTGTTTTCTTGTCCACAGTTCGACACAGGGATTTAACTTTATTCACAAATCCTTGCTCTTATAAACGATGGTGGCTGCATAAAATGTTGCGATTTAACTGACACAGATGCCCAACCTATCAGAGATGATTAATTCTTGCATGTGCAAGTGTAAATGCGCATGCTTACCCTCAATGCACGTAGGCACTTGTGGAACAATCTTGAACATCAAAAGGTTTTGGCATGGTGAAGCTCATTTGTACACCTTCAGTTTCGTTCTTACCGGTTCTATATGTGTGACCCCTAGTAAGCACCGCGAAATAGGCCATACAATTCAATCAATCAGTATCAATTGGTATCTTATAATAAAATGACAGAGACTCTTTAAAGCACTATTGAACCCGTATGGGTATGTACGAAAAATATTTAAATTTAAAAACGTTTGCAAAATGCTTAAAACTTTGAATATAGCATAAACGTTAAAAAAATCCAGCATTTGCGAAACAAATAGCGAACGATGCGTTCACTTAGTTCGTCAGGGTCAAATGTTATTATAACAGAACAATCTGTTGATAGCAAGGTAGTAGTATGCTTAAAGTTGTCACTGCTTAGTTCGCTCGGATGTGGGAAGTGTGGATTGACCGCTAACAGGTGAGTATCCAGTCGTCTCTTGAACACGCTCAGCGTAGGAGAATGCAAAACAATCGTTTGTTAATAATTCCACTGCCGAATGAATTTCTGCGTAAACAGGAGCATTTATTGGTGTGGCACAGTTCCTTCATGTCTCTGGAGATTCGTTTTGGGGCCAATTCTAAAAGATGAGTTGATCCCAATTGCCATCCAGATCAGGTCAGGCACTGCTCGTAGGTAAAATGGCATGCCGATAAATAAATTAATATTTTTTCATTTTGTGGTTACAACTTTTTTGTTAAAAAATGACATGTTCTGAAAACGTGCTGAATCGCCTTAACCGTGACTGATAAATTGAGAAGTCATTTGAAGTTAAAATCGTAAGCAGTTTAAAACTCAAAAGATATATGAAAAGTAATATTTCTTAGGTTAAGAATTAACAACTGTTTTAAAAAAACAATATGTTCCGAAAACGTGCTCAATAGCCGTTACCGTGACTGATAAATTCAGAATTCATAATTAAGTTGACATCGTAAGCATATCGTTGCATGCATCTTAGGAGAGCTTGCAAATTGACAAAGTTCTTTATGGATATTGTTGATATTTGAATACACTTCGTGTCAGATTATCCTTGGAATACCGGTAAATACTTCACGATTTTCAGGGTTTTCAAGTTATTAGCCATAAATGAAGCTTCGGTTCCATGCCTATGTTAAAAAATGACACTAACATATTTCTTAAAAGGGTTTATAACATAGTGAGTTTCTGGATATTCTTTCTAAGGCAGAAAGCCTATTGCGTCATATTTGTAGATTAAACCAAACATGAAAACGCATTACCGAAAAAATATAAAAAGGTGATACATTTCTTGCTGATAATCATGGCAAATTCACGCCACCAAACTCACCGTCGTGTAACACACGTTTAACTGGCAAACTGTGGACTAACAGAAAATTTGTTTTTTTGTTAATATAAGTTTTGAACCAATAATGGCGCGTGTTTTAGGAGAAAAAGAGTCCTTTTATTACATTATAACCAGCAAAAATACATTAAACTATTACGTTTACTCAATCGAAGCTGACCTCATGCGGATCGGACTAACTGCTCAGCTTTGCCACGGTAACTTGTAAGCCTGGCTTTTAACATGATATCCCTTCGAAGCTAATATTTCCATTGTTTATGGGTTTGTAAGTGTAGATTTGCAAACTTGGCAATGTCTTCAAATATACTCGAATAATTCTTTATGTTACGAGTCGATCAAGAAACATAGGAAAAGTTTAGTTTTTGCACATATGCTCGGATAAAGCAAATTTACAAGAATTCCTTATAATAAAACATAATAATGCAGCCTTAAATAGATTCTCCTGCCACGCAGAAAATAACCCGGGTGTTTAGTGTTTCAGTGCTCATCGGGTTATCCAGTGAATGTATCATTGAAGTAGATATGAGTAAAAATCAGATTCTTAATCAGAAAACTTACAAATATTCAATGTGTTTAAAGAAAGGGGAATGTATATAAATGCTACCTTATTTTACTTATTATACTCTCAAAACATTATAGCTTAGATTTTTAAACGTGCGCATCTTTGAAATATGTTCATTTAATCCTATAAGTTACGAGTCTATCATGAAATATCGTAATATATAAGTTTTGTTACACGTGTGTGACGTTAAAACAATAGAACATCTGGCATAGCATGAAACTGTCACATATTGCCAAATATAATTAAATCTAAGAACTTTCTTTAAAAACATTCGGAATTGTTTTAAAATTACAAAATTTGATTCCCCTCGCATCACCCAATACCTTTTACAAATTTTCTGAACTTCCGTTGTCCGTCTCGACTGTTTAATCGCTTCGAGCACCCGATTCCAAATTTTTCCCGTGTCCCTAGCAATACTTACTTGTAAAGTTTTCTCAAGATATATAACGAAATGAAGCTCTTTCGTTCATTGACCAAGTTTTTCTCATTTGGGCTTCATTTATTAAGTTAATTGTACCGAGGATAAGCAAAATTTATTAGCTACCATAGTAGTTCGTTCGAAGCAAGCTTCGGCAGCGTATAATGTTTTACTTTATATCATAGTTCGTATTTGTTAAAAATCGAAACTCCACGAGACTAGCCCTCAGCATATGGCTATCTAGAATGCATACTGACGTACAGCTGGTGCGTAAATGTTTTTTTGAACTGAAGTTTAATTTTTAGGTGCGGTGGTAACCACTGCGTGGCATGGGGAGTCAGTACCTACTTGCATGTACTACTTATATTTAACATAGACCAAATCCTCCATATTAAGCCAGCATTCAATAAGTGCAAGAAACATGTTTTAATAGTGCAGTTTAAAATGACTAATTTAAGAATCCGCATTAAATTTAAATAAAAAATATTGGTGTGCAAAAGTGCATTGTGCCGCTTACCTACGCGTACTAACTGCGTAAAATATTATAAAATAGACGGCCTATGCCATATAGACTTGCCTTTACTTGCAAGTAAATCGTAAGTGATACCATTTTTCGAAAAGGACTGCGGTAAAAATGCAGGAAATTAGTGAAATACCAATAACAAATTGGGAGTTTGTTCGCGAGGTATGTACTGGCTTACATCGGACGCTGTACTGCACGGTATCAGTAGTCTGCACAAGCAATTATGGGAAGACATTTATGGTGAGACTACTGATGTGATTGCCATAGGTGAGGATTCATCACCTTACGTCAGCTGCCTGAAAATCTTAAATGGAAATTATGCTTTTCTTCGGTAAAATAATAATCGCAACGTAAACAAATCGGATCGCTGATGCTTTCTTTTCCATGTGCGTGTTCATTTCAAGCCAATCTCCTCAAACGGTCAGCGATACATAATCTTATTTAATAAAACGACTTTTTATTGCAATCACATATTGCAAAAATGCTTAACAGAACTAACAACGCCCCGTTGTTTATAAATCTATTATTTCAGACAGCGACGTGTCTGTAACAGGAAATTTCGCAAAACAAATATATTACGTGGTTATTTGTGTTTTCTTGCCCACAGTTCGACGCAGGGATTTAAATTTATTCGCAAATCCTTGCCCTTATAAACGATTGTGGCTGCCTGAATTGTTGCGATTTAACTGACACAGATGCCCAACCTATCAGAGATGATAAATTCTTGCATGCTCAGGTGTAAATGCGCATGCTTATCCTGTATTCACGTAGGCACTTGTAGTACAATCTTGAAGATCAAAAGGTTTTGGCATGGTGAAGCTAATTTGTACTCCTTCAGTATTGTTCTTACCGGTTCTGTATGTGCGACATGTAGTTAGTACCGCGAAAAAGGCCATCCAATTCAATCAATCAGTATCAATACGTATCTTATAATTAAATGACAGAGGCCCTTAAAAACACCATTGAACCGTAATGGGCATGTATTAAAAATAGTTAAATTTAGAAAGTTCTTCAAAGTGCATAAAAATGTTAATGCAGCATGAACGCTAAAACGGTGCTGCATTTGCGAAATAACAGCGAACGACGCGTTCACTGATTGCGTCAGGTTCAACTTTAATGTAAACAAAACTTTCTATTGAAAGCAAGGTAGTAGTAGGCGTATAGTTGTCACTAATTCATTCGGTCGGGTGTGGGAAGTTGGGATTGACTGCTATCAAGTCGTCTTTTGAACTCGCTCAGACTACACAGCACCGCGACCTTTTAGGTGCAGTGGTGACCGCTGCGTGGCATGGGGAGTCAGCACCTGCTTGTATGTACTGCTTATATTTAACATAGACCACATATACTATGCAGTTCGGCCAGCTCATTTCCGTGTTTACGCCTGCACTTATACTTCCTTTCAGTGCTGAATACCTCAATTAAGTGTCTCTGTCAGAATAAAAATATCTACTTTTATCGAATTCAATTTACGTTTGACTCCGTCACCGCACTTGACAAACATTTGCGTACTAACTGCGTAACATATTATTCCATAGACGGCCTATGCTATATAGACTTGAATTTACTTGCAAGTAATTCGTGAGTAATACCATTTTTCGAAAAGGACTGCGGTAAAAATGCCCGAAATGAGTGCAATACCAATAAAAATGGTGAGTTTGTTCGCGAGGTATGTACTGGCTTACATCGGAAGCTGTACTGCACGGTATCAGTAGTCTGCACAAGCGATTATGGGAGGACATTTATGGTGAGACTACTGATGTAATTGCCATAGGTAAGTATTCATCACCTCACGTCAGCTGCCTGAATATCTTAAATGGAAATTATGCTTTTATTCGGTAAAATAATAATCGCAACGTAAACAAATCGGATCGCTGATGCTTTCTTTTCCATGTGCGTGTTCATTTCAGGCCAATCTCCTCAAATGGTTAGCGTTCAAAAATATAATTTTTACAAAAGCTTATTTAATAAAACAACTTTTTATTGCAATCACATATTGCGAAACTGCTTGCAAGAACTAACCATACCTCGTTGTTTATTAATCTATTATTTCGGAAAAGCGACGTGTCTGTAACAGTAAAGTTTGCAAAACAAGTACATTACGCGGTTATTTGTGTAATCTTGCACAAGATCGACACAGGGATTTGAAATTTATTCACATATCCTTGCCCTTATAAACGACGGTGGCTGCGTGAATTGTTGCGATTTAACTGACACAGATGCCCAACCTATCAGAGATGATTAATTGTTGCATGCTCAGGTGTAAATGCGCATGCTTTCCCTGTATTCACGTAGGCACTTGTAGTACAATCTTGAACATCAACAGTTTTGGCATGGTGAAGCTAATTTTTACAATATTCAGTTTCAGTCTTACCGGTTCTGTATGTGTGGCCCGAAGTTATTACCGCAAAATATGCAATCCAATTCAATCAAGTAGTATCAATTAGTTTCTATTAATTAAATGACAGAGGTCCTTAAAAACACCATTGCGCAGTACTTGGCATGTATTAAAAAATTTAAAGTTATAAAGGTCTTCAAAATGCATAAAAATGCTAATATAGCATAAAAACTAAAAAGGTGCAGCGTTTGTGAAATAACAGCGAACGACGCGTTCACTAATTGCGTCAGGTTCAACTTTAATGTAAACAAAACTTTCTATTGAAAGCAAGGTAGTAGTAGGCGTATAGTTGTCACTAATTCATTCGGTCGGGTGTGGGAAGTTGGGATTGACTGCTATCAAGTCGTCTTTTGAACTCGCTCAGACTACACAGCACCGCGACCTTTTAGGTGCAGTGGTGACCGCTGCGTGGCATGGGGAGTCAGCACCTGCTTGTATGTACTGCTTATATTTAACATAGACCACATATACTATGCAGTTCGGCCAGCTCATTTCCGTGTTTACGCCTGCACTTATACTTCCTTTCAGTGCTGAATACCTCAATTAAGTGTCTCTGTCAGAATAAAAATATCTACTTTTATCGAATTCAATTTACGTTTGACTCCGTCACCGCACTTGACAAACATTTGCGTACTAACTGCGTAACATATTATTCCATAGACGGCCTATGCTATATAGACTTGAATTTACTTGCAAGTAATTCGTGAGTAATACCATTTTTCGAAAAGGACTGCGGTAAAAATGCCCGAAATGAGTGCAATACCAATAAAAATGGTGAGTTTGTTCGCGAGGTATGTACTGGCTTACATCGGAAGCTGTACTGCACGGTATCAGTAGTCTGCACAAGCGATTATGGGAGGACATTTATGGTGAGACTACTGATGTAATTGCCATAGGTAAGTATTCATCACCTCACGTCAGCTGCCTGAATATCTTAAATGGAAATTATGCTTTTATTCGGTAAAATAGTAATCGCAACGTAAACAAATCGGATCGCTGATGCTTTCTTTTCCATGTGCGTGTTCATTTCAAGCCAATCTCCTCAAACAGTCAGTGATACATAATCTTATTTAATAAAACGACATTTTATTGCAATCACATATTGCGAACCTGCTTGCAAGAACTTACCACACGCCGTTGTTTATTAATCTATTATTTCAGACAGCGACGTGTCCATAGCAGGAACCTTTGCAAAACAAATACATTGCGCGGTTATTTGTGTTTTCTTGCCCACAGTTCAACACATGGATTTAAATTTATTCACAAATCCTTGCCCTTATAAACGATGGTGGCTGCCTAAATTCTTGCGATTTAACTGACACAGATGCCCAACATATCAGAGATGGTTAAGTGTTGCACGTCTAGACGTAAATGCGCATGCTTACCCTATCTTCACGTAGGCACTTGTGGTATAATCTTGAACATCAAACGTTTTGGCATGGTGAAGCTTATTTGTACACCTTCAGTTTCGGTCTTACCGGTTCTGTATGTGTAACCCCTAGTCGGCACCGCGAAATAGGCCATACAATTCAATCAATCAGTATCGATTGGTATCTTATAATAAAATGACAGAGACCCTTAAAAACACCATTGAACCGGTATGGGTATGTACGAAAAATATTAAAATTTAAAGACGTTTGAAAAATGCATAAAACTTCGAATATAGCATAAACGCTAAAAAGATGCAGCATTTGCGAAATAAAAGCGAACGACGCGTTCACTGAGTTTGTCAGTGTCAAATTTAATGATGGCAAAGCAATCTATTGAAAGCAAGGTAGTAGTATGCTTAAAGTTGTCACTGCTTAATTCGCTCGGGTGTCGGAAGTTTGGATTGTTTGCTAACAGGTGAGTATTCAGTCGTCTCTTGAACACGCTCAGCGTAGGGGAATGCACAAAAAACGTTGGTAAATAATTCCACTGCCGAATGAATTTCTGTGTGAAACAGCAGGAGCATTTATTGGTGTGGCACAGTTCCTTCATGTCTCTGGAGATTCTTTTGTGGGCCGATTCTAAAAATTGAGTTGATCCCAATTGACATCTAGATTAAGTCAGGCACTGCTCATAGGTAAAATGGCATGTACAAAACTTCGAAATAAAAATGTACAACCATATGCAGTTTAAAACTCCAAAGATATTGGAAAAGTAATATTTCTTTGTTAAGAAGTAACAACTTTGTTTAACAAACAATATGTTCCGAAAACGTGCTCAATCGCCGTTACCGTGACTGATAAATTCAGAAGTCATAATAAAGTTCGCATCGTAAGCATATCATTGCGTGCATCTTAGGAGAGCTTTCAAATAGCCAAAGTTCTTTATGGATATTGTTGATATTGGAATACACTTAGTGTCAGATTATCCTTAGAATAACGGTAAATACTTCACGATTTTCAGAGTTTTGAAGTGATTGGCCATAAATGATATTCGGTTCCATGTCTATGTTAAAAAAATAACCACGTCGAATCCTTGATAGGGAAACAAAGTCTCTGGTACAACCACTTTGATATCCCAAAGGTTGGGGTGCCTAGGGCACTCCTGGCTTTTGAACTTTTAGCAGGCCGTAGAAGCGCGCCATCGTGGCATCAATGGCTTTTCTCGCCAGCGCTTCTCTTCGCATAGGAGCTTTTACCTTCCTCAGCTTGTCAACCATCTTGTTTATGCCGTTCACGTGCTTTTTGAACTCTCTGCTATTCAAGTGGATGTGGGAAGAAAAAGGAGATGGAGTACTGACATGCCCTTCATCAGCAAATGCGTCTGAAAACCTCAGTTTGAGCGGTTAAGCGAAGAAAAGCAAAAGTTCTAGCTCGCTATCCCATACAGGAGGAATGTTTCAGAGGTGACGAGCGGAACTGGACAGGTCTATTCCGTAAACCAAACAGGGAACGCAATTTCAACCTATTTGGCAGTCTTTGCTTCCGAAAACTGGTAAACATTTCACTATCTCCTGTTCAGAAATGCAGAATGAATACACCTAAATATTTCAATGGCTTCTAATTAGTGGGGCCATTTCAGAGGTCCCGCTATTAAACGACACAAAATACTGCAAAACGCCCCATATGGTCGCTAAATGGGGCACATTGAGGCGTAGTCACGGTTAGTCAGTTGGCGTACGCGTTAACATGTTAGACCATGAAATCAGCTTAATACCCGTCAGATAAGTCGGGTTATGCCGTAGCTAAACAGGGCAGGTGACAGAATGCCACCTTACCTCCCGTGAGACCAAATGTTCGACTTATTAAACAAATGTACTTGATCAGAATAGTGGAGCGAGTGTGTGTGCCTTCATCACAATTTTACCGCCTACCTACACAATTCGCGGCCCA
Source organism: Schistocephalus solidus (assembly GCA_017591395.1). Taxonomy (NCBI): domain Eukaryota; kingdom Metazoa; phylum Platyhelminthes; class Cestoda; order Diphyllobothriidea; family Diphyllobothriidae; genus Schistocephalus; species Schistocephalus solidus. The sequence goes on along the minus strand of WEDG01000791.1, from coordinate 41,322 downwards.
CAATGAACAAGAACGGTGCAGGGCAAGTACGCAGGCGCACAACTGTCAGGTGGTAGGGTGGTGCCAGTGGTGGTAGCAGGTAGCGGGCACACAGGTTTCTCACGGTCTTGCGAGTGCCATCTGCAGGGCCCCTCCTGATAAGAGACTGCCATCAACCAGGCCCGCATATGCAGCAGCTGGGCTTACTTACTCAGACTCATTGCGTCGCATGGCATTTTTAGTTGTAATAAATTGACTTACCAAGGCAATGTGTTTAAAAATCTGTTTTCTAAAATAGCCTTGAAATCAATAATTCGAAGTCGATTCACTGCATGAAATCCTCAGTGAAGGCAGTGGGTTGACCCCCGAGAAATATAGGATTTAAGCGATTGGATGTAGGACACATATTGCAAGATATTTTTTATATAAGGTCATGGTTTTAAGGTTAAGGTTTGTGCTTGGGGTTCTAGCGTTTGAGAAAAAGGGTTAACCTTGTGAGAAAAGAAAATGTTAAGGTATCGTTAATAAGCTTATTTAATTTTTCAGCACTTTGATATTTCAAGAGCTCTTAAATAGTGCAGCTGTTTCATAGGTCCCACTCTTAAACAACCCAAAGTACTGCAAAATGTCCTTTATGATCGCTGAATATGTCATATTGAGGCGTGGTCCTGGTTAGTCATTCGGCGGGCGGGTGTACATTTAACACAATTAAAAAACAGCTTAATACCCGTCAGATAAGTCGGGTAATGCCGTAGCTAAACAGGGCAGGCGACAGAATGCCACCTTACCTCCCGTGAGACCAAATGTTAGACTGATTAAACAAATGTAGTTGATCAGAATGGTGGAGCGAGTGTGTGTGCCTTCATCGCATTTTTACCGCCTACCTGCACAATCCGCGGCCCACAATGAACAAGAACGGTGCAGGGCAAGTACGCAGGCGCACAGCTGTCAGGTGGTAGGGTGATGATAGCTGCGGCGGACTGTAAGTACACGCTGAAGAGTAAATCCTTGGTCTGTATATTTACTTTGTTGATTCTTGTTGTCACAGATTGAGACATGCTGAGGAAGACTTCAAGAACGGTTTTGTAGTGGAATCAACCAGAACTAAGCCATACCAGTTCTCAATCCTTGTCTCCAATTCGTTGTGCAAGACGCAAAGCAGGTAACAACTGGTTAAATTAAAAGAGCAAATGCTAAACAGGGTGAATGTATCCCGGTTGAAATTGAATTAGAATACACAAGTTAACTATGAATTTGGATTTGGCTACATTGCATTTCGTCACAAGCAGCCGCGTCACACGTTTGTCGGGCCGAGAACACCAACACGTTTGCCAGAACGTTAATGCAAACGCCGTCTTCGGACAGTTTGTGCACAGATTGGCCTCGTCAGCTTTTTTTGACAAAATAGCTAGATAACGCTTTTTACCGCCTCTTCTCTCTTAGCACATATGTCCGATTGCGTAAAATCAGAAGTGCATGGCACGCGAAGATTGCCTGTTTACCCATATCGGTTACTGCATTTATCTCGTTTGCTTTCATTTTCCTGACACCGAGCTAAAGTGAATGAGGTAGGCGAAAGGGAGATCAGAGACCCCCTGTGGTAGGACCTAGCCAATAACCTCCATCGAATTTTTTAAGACTGCTGAACCCGTCCTTGGATCTGATTTTTGGCGTTTAAAATTGTCGTATATTTAAATTATTATCAGCCCTCAGTAAATGCAGGCGTTCTGAAATGCGAAAATAAAGCAAATGTTGAGCACAAGTTGCTGCCGTACTTCAACATGTCAGATGACATCAGAAATTAAGTAGTTTTTACCGACATTGTGTCTAAAATCAACATGTATACCCTTTCCTGCACACATTAGCGATGCAGGTAGAATGTTAAACCGGGTAATTTGATTCTTAAGCAAAACTCCGCATCATAAAAGTTATTGACCGTCACATCTGATCTTTGGTGAGATGGATAGATGCTTGAAGAAAACATTAACCCCATCCATAGTTGTCTGCCTGTCACTATCCGGTTGGTACGAGGATGAACGCTCGCATATTGCGGACGACTTCGCGTGAAGTTGGTTGATTTTGATTGGCTAACTTAGAAACCTTTGTTTGCAGTTGCTCGCTATCTGATGATTCAGGCTCTGAAACACGGACAGTCTGCGTAGGCAGCAACAACGAAAATTTACGGGTTTCAGTAGATCCTGGCGCAAATTCTTAACTTACGTTTGCACGCACTTGCGGAATATGGCAGTAGAAGAGACAAGTCAACTGTAAAGGGATCCTAATGGATAATTTGTCTCAGAACACTTGTCTGATTAATCTACTAAAAGACACATGAATGGCTGTTTGTTCTAAGCTTCTGGACATTATATCTCATGTGGCAATTAATATCTATTGGGCATACATTAATGAAGCGACTTTTCATTCCGGCAAGTCCTTTCCCTTTGGTAAGCTTGTAAAATATGCCTTTAAATTGACCGGTCAACGGTCACTTACCTGTTGCCTTGGAATGCCTCTATGAATCCACTTTTAGGTGGTTTCGAAGCTGTCGAAATGAAGTGACTTGGAGGTTTTCTGCAGAGCGGGCCATGTCAAGCAGTTCATATGCATCAGCCTGGAATTCCTCCTAGCTTATTTCGTAGGCTTTCACGACTAAACCACAGCGAGTAGTCAAAAATTTCTTTGCAGCCATATATTCCAGTTTCTGTATTGTCACTTCGGCAAGGAAGCCAGATATGGATGTCGCCATTGGAGCTTCTTTTAGTTGTTGATAGTATTGTTGGTCGAACGAAAAATTGGTTTCTATTCAAAGATCTATGAGTTGAAGTAACGCAGTTGAGGGAAACATTCGTGTCCTAGGACCTTTGGACTTCACCCGTGCATTGCCTTGCTTATTCTAGAGGTATGGATGTTAAAAAAGGAGCCACATCAAAGGAGACTATTATCTCATCAGCGGAGATTTTGATTCCTCAAAATTTCTCTAGAACTTCCATACAATTCTCAATAGAAGTTTCACAATCTCTCGTAAGTAGGTGCAGTTGACGGAATAGCCACTTGGAAATTTCGTTATTCCGTGCACTGATTAATGATACGTTTAGTCTCAGTGGTAATTCAGGTTTATGAACTTTTGGCAACCCATAGATATTGGCGATGGTGGGTTCTGATTGTTTAGGGATTTTGCAACATCTTCTGGCAGTTGTTTCGTCCCAGTAAGACGTTTTAGCCCTTTTTCAAAAGATGAACTCTGTCCCTTTTTAGGGTCCGTGGAAAGAGGCCTATAGGTAGAGCTATCTCCTAATAGCGACACCATCTGTTAATGGCAGTCTGACTTGTTTAAAATCGCAGTTAAGCCTCCTTTGTCAGCCTGGAGAATGACAGTGTTTTGTCAGTTTTAGATCCCTTAATACTTTCCATTCTTCCGGTAATAGTGATGACAAATGACAGTGCTGTTTCTGATTGTAAGCCGTTCATCTTCGGGGAAAATAAGTGTATGATATGTCGATGACACGTCTGTTGTCGCTAAAAAGAACTAACAAGAAACGCTCCACAACACTATCAACTCAACCATTCCGGAAATCGAATTCACACTCGAGAGAGTATTTGGCAATAAACTCCCGTTTCAGGATTTTCGCTCATGGATTGCATGAGATAGGGCACATAATGCAAAATCAAACCACAAAACGTCCCCAAAATTTATACAGGAGTAAATTGGTGATCTATATTAAAAGAAGGCATATTGTGGTTTAAAATTTGATATGGTTTTATTAAGACATTTTAATTTTTTTAGAAAAGTGCTCATTCTGCAAACTTGAAAAATTGGTTGAGATAATCAACAGAAAGTTTTACATGTACAAAATTATTAAATAAAACACCACAAATAGAATTTATTTTGAAAAATGGCCTTTAGTGTATATTCCGTGGCAGTTGTCTTTCAGGTTAAGGGCAATGGAAAGTATGGCTGTTACCAAACAGTCTAAATTTCGAGTATATATTCCAACATGCTTTCACGAGGAATATCGGTCTCTTCTTCCGTTTATACATTGAGAGCAGCGATGTCCGCCTTGTAGCGCGCCAGTTCTTCAGTGATTATCGCCGTTCCCAATTCCGACAAGTTTCAACACGGATGGTCTAAAAGCAAACACTCCAGGCTGCTAGTGATCATCAGTACGCCAGATGCCTTATGAAGTGTGGTGGATACACAACTTTAACTATGCGGCAAACGAAGCCAGTCACCGACACTGCTTTAAAACAACTCTGTTTATCAGTATACTCGTACCGAAGCACCTTGCCTGGCTGAGAGCACAAATAACTGCCGTAATTTGGCTCGATCATCTTATTTCTCATAATTAAATTGCCTCTTAACTTTCTCTCTTATTCCCCTTTAAACATTAAGCTGAAGATTTATCTGCAACCTAGGAGAAGATAATCTCTCAGCTTTAAAATACTCTAAATATTACTTCTGAATTCCTAGCCTAGGAAGTAAATATCGGTACGAAAAGTGTGCCAAATAATACACGTACAAATAAAGTGCACCGAGGTTAAATTACCTACAGCCAAGGTCATCACCATACGCTTGCACGTGCACGTGCTTCAATCAATTTTGCGCTTCGTGTCGAGCGCGATCGATTTTCTCTTGCCAGGCACGCAGGCTTCTCCCCCTAGAAGCAAGCGTATATCGAGGCGATATCGCGAATAGCGAATTTTCGCTTTTGGAGACATCGACATATCATTGGTTCCCTCCCTGATCAGGGAGGGACGTAATGTGGCTGTTGATTGGTTGGCAGTATTGAGTCACGTAGGCATTTCCCGCGCGCGTGAATGCACGCCATTATTTCGCGGCGTGCGCGTGTGACGCTTGACGTAACAAACCTCTCTCTGTTTACTTTGTTATCTATTTATATCTGCCTTCATTTGTTACATTATTGATAATTATGTTTAGACAGGAGTCTGAAAGAACGCGAAGACGGCGTATTAAGCGATACGGGGAGCAAATTTTAAGTGAAATCGACGAGGAAGTTCGTAAAAGTTGGAGGGCAGATCAGTTATCGTGCAGTTTGCTTGATAATGGCAATATTTTCTCTGAAGAAAGAAAAGAAGAATTACAGGCATGTGTGCCGCCAAGTCCTGTGTCGTCTAATGTTTTTGGAGTCGCGGCGGAGCCGGAGGATGCTGAAATCGACACGTCAGTTAGCACTGAAGATGCAGATGCAGGTAATGTATACGTTAATAAGTTGCGTGAGTGGGCCTTGCGATTCAATATAGCGCACGCTCATTTTCGAGTCGTTATGGATATATTTAGGCCTCTCGTGCCTGAACTTCCGGCAGACCCTAGAACGTTGCTGGGGGCCTCCTATAATTTGGAGGTTGCCCCTATGGGTAGTGGGGAATATGTGCATGTTGGATTGGAAAGGCAACTGCGTCGTGGTCCGGCGACTGCCATCTGCAGAGGCACTCCTGATAAGAGACTGCTATCAACAGCTGGGCTTACTTGCTAAGAATAATTGAGCCGCATGGCATTTATAGTTGTAATAAATTGACTAACCAAGGCAATGTGTTCAAAAATCTGTTTTCTAAAATAACCGTGAAATCAATAATGTGTAGTTGTTTTACTGCATGAAACCCTCGGCGAAGGCAGCGGGTTGACTCCCGAGAAATATAGTAGCTAAGTGATTGGATGTAGGACACATATTGCAAGATATTTTATTTAAGGTCATGGTTTTAAGGTGAAGATCTGTGCTTGGGGTTCTAGCGTTTGAGAAAAATTGTTAACCTTGTGAGGAAAGACAATGTTAAGGGTTTCGTTTTTTAAATTTTTCTGAGATAACGTTAATAAGCTAATTCGTTTGTTCAGCTTTTTACAAAGTGGTGCATCTTCTTTCAACGCAATATGCTGACAAACAATTGCTTAATCTCCATGGTCAGCAAGATTGTCGCAATCCATATATTCCTGCATCGGTGTAAATGAAAATAAAATAAAATAATAAAATACCACTTGCTTATTTCTTTACTTGGCCAGCACCCTTAGTCCATTACTAGTAGCGGTTTTTTACTCTCCATTTACGTTTTAACTCTCTTATTATCGCTTAATTTGAACGACCAAATTTTAATTATCTGACCAAGCGACCGTCACTCCCTTAAGGGGCCCTCCTTCCACATGCAGTAAACGTAAAATATGTATGTTTGTTTAATAGTAAAGCAAATATTGTTAAATAAAATAAGAAAAATATATGTACAAATGCTGGACGAATTGCTTCACAGCTCATAGGAGATGCTGGGGCTATCCATCGGCGATGCAGAAGAACCCGCGGGGTCCTGGGACAACGGTCTGCATATGCTGTCTACAGTTGACAAATAATTATTAATTAGTCTTAGAGTTATACTTACCGCTGATTTGCGTTTGTACAGTTTTGTTTCTGTCCACTCTTTGTCAGTGTATCAAGCGATCGTTTCAGTCGTTTTGTTACAGTTGACTCGAAGTCAGCAAAGGTTACCTTTGCGTTGGCATTTCATGCCGCAAACACCTCTGTTGCATAGATCATGGATATACATAATCAGGCATACCCATTGTCACCTCGTAAATCTTCGATCCTAAGAGACCGTCCTTGTTTTTTTCCTGCCTTTTAAGTTAATATGTAGACTTATGTCGTCCACAAATAAGGCATAAAATACGTGCTTGACGAAATCATCAATTATTCGTCCGCCAAGGCACGCGAGGAAGGCGACCTAATGTTATTAATAAGGACGAAATGGGATACCTACCAGTTGGCCTCTGTAGGAACGGTCCTCTAATTTTTCATTTTATGCTTTAAAATCCAGTGCGGACCGCACAGGCTGACCTACGGGATTTGCTGGTTGTGCGACGGCCAGGGCGACAGGGGAGCAGGATTGTTGTTGAACCGTCGACTCCTTTATACTACCGAGCACTCGTCCCATGCTGTTCAAGAGAACTGCTTGGGTCTGTGCTATCCTGGCCAATCGCTGGCAGAGCAGAATGATCGCTCTCTCCATTTTTTCTAAGTGCTCATTCAATGTTGGCCCTAGTTAGTCTTATTGATTAGACGTAAGAGTTGACAAAACCACTAACCTTCTGGACGTGCTTGCTCCCCTGAGGGGAGTGTGTCGAAGATGTCATAGCAATGTCTTGGTATTTTCTACTGTCCTTAAATTGTGACTAATATTAGATGTGCATAACTTACCGGAGGTGATAGGCAATGATCGGTCAACTCTAGTTCGCTAATGGCATCGTCAATAGTTGATCTGCACTGGCACTTAGGATTTCGTTTCTGTTGAGAGTTGGCCATGAGATAGTAGTCTACAAACGCACATGATAAAATGGGGATGAAGATTGAAGATGTGAGTGTCCGTATATATGGACACATTCATCCTACCACTGTGACCACTTCTTCCCTGCAGTGCTCGTAAACAACTCACTATAGGGATTGTGCATCAGCCTTTTCTGCTTGCATAATCTGCTTTCCACGGATTCCAAACTGCTGTGCTTTGTGGGATTTCCAAAACAGTGAGACATTTTCATGAAGTCGAAATCAAAATGACAGACAACATCCTGTTCAATCATTTAAGTACTTATTTCTGCATAGGACGATCAAAACGCAAATGATAAACTTAGCTTATTTCAGTACTCTATAAACATGTAGTTAAGGATTTATCTTTAACCTGGGAGGGAATAATCTCTCAGCTTGAAAATACTCTAAATGGTACTTCTGAATTCAGACCCTTGCCAAGTTATACACATCAAAAGTAAGTGCACTAAGGTAAAATTATCTGCAGCTTTTTTTCTATATGGTCGGATGAGATCCGACGACGTGCTGTGAAGCACCGATTGTGGCCAATTTGCTAAGAATGACTGTTGGTGTTTGTGTAGCGAGGTACAGAAAGACGAACAAACGCATCGCGCACGACGCTGCATTCGGCCCAGTTTGTCAACTTAATCCCAAGGTTGACAACATACACTTGCAAGTGCACGTGCTGCAATCGATTTTTCGCTTCGTCTTGAGCGCGATCGATTTTCTCTTGCCAGGCACGCAGGTTTCTCACGGTCCGGCGTCTGCCATATGCATCGTCATCAACCAGGGACGCATCTGCAGGACATGCAGTAACTGGGCCCACTTAATCATTACGCCGCATATTTGTAGTTGTAATAAATTGACTAACCAAGGCAATGTGCTAAAACATCGAAGATGGTGAGTTTTATCTTAATAGATAAGGCAGGCCATCATTCCCCGAACTGTTTCGCTAAGTCGCACATTTGACGACCAACACACAACGCAACACAAAACAGATTTATTTACAAGTGCTTTATTGGTAACTTGCAGAAATTGCAGGTTCATATCAGAAAACGTAGACGTTTACATGAAAATACTTGCAGCTCCCCAAATCTGTTCAAGCGTTCTCACTGGATCCTTGGATGACCAGACCCAAGACGTCAAGTCCTTGCCAGAGTCCACTGAAGTCGCTGGCAGTGTGCTAAAGACTGTGGTGTGGTAGAATACCGGAGAATCACTTAGTGTGGTTATTGAAAGTTACGTAGATAGACTGAAACAGCTCCTCCCTCACTCAACCCCTTTATGAGACCTCATCCTAGCTCACACACGTCAGATGAGAACCGTTCATACCCCTGTTTTGTGAAATCCTGGTGCTTGTGTTTGGGAAGCCAGGTCGTGTACGTAGTACACGTAGACGAGGTCACCAGCAGCTGCGCCCACTTCCGCATCAGACCACTGACCAGCTCGGACGGTGGTCTGATTGTGGGGATGGGAGAGAGACTGAGGTCGATGGCTCAGCGAATTTTCCTCACTATAACCAACCTGACGGGCTTGAAACTATCATGGTGCGCTAAAAGCAATGGCTTGGACGGTTGTCAACTGACGGGATAACTATGAATGCGAGATCGGCACATTGCGTGCATTTATGTGCCATGGACGACTGGCGGACGGGGAGACAGGCTTTAAGGGTAGACGAGGTTCGAAACTGCTAAGAACCGATGTGTACCAAATAAATTAACGCTAAGTGGAGAATTGCGTCTAAACTACAAACGACAAAAGGACGGCGAAAATGTCAGAGGATTGTTAGAATGCAGACTCACGAAAAACGCAGCTTCTAGATAGCGAGTGTTGTTGAGGATTGTAATGAACTCTGAGCTAGATCCAGAAAGCTATACATCAAGGATGAAGAGCAGAGTCAGGAGTTTAATTGAGACGGCGATCAGTAGAATGCAATCGAGAAATGAAGATAAATCATTGCAATTGACTGAAAGTAATTGAGAGAGATCAGTACAATCAAGGGTGCAGCGGTGACATGCAGCAGCGAAAACAGAAGACGTCCAACACGCCGGTTGAAGCTGGCTGTTGTATTTATTTAGCACATTAAAACAAGCGATCATAAAGATTCAGGTGACCAAGAAAGATACAAAGATGTAAATTGTACAAATACCTACACAACTCCCCCACCAGAGCGTTTGTTGTACAAAAAAATGCTCGATTAAAAAAGGCAAAAAATTATACGACAAAGTCCTTAAGATTGGCAGGAAAATTGATATGTCTACCAGAACGAGAGGAAATGCGTTGTGGTTAAGAAGAAGTAGCAAAACGTGTGGGTGGGGTGGTCGAGTGTGAAGGTTGAGTGGAAGGGATTGACATAGGTGGAATGGATGGTGACGGTGCGGAGTAATTGGATGGAGCAACGGGCGGTGAGACGCACTCAAGATAAGCTGGCTTGAGTCTGTCGATGGTGACTGTGTCAGTCTTGTCAGCCTTCTGTATGACGTAATACTTGTCCATCCGTTGAAGCACCTTGTAAGGGCCATCATAAGGGGAACAAAGAGGCTTGCGAACTGCGTCGTGCCGGACGAAGACGAATGGAGCAGATTTAAGGTCGTCTTGCACAAAAACGCGTTTGGATGTCAGGCGAGTGGGATTTGGACGCAATTGAGCCATGCGCTGTTTCAATTGTTGAACGAATGAATTCGACAAGCTAGTGTCTACGGTGAGAGGCTGCACAAATTCGCCGGGAAGGCGGAGAGGTGTACCGTATACAAGTTCTGCCGTAGTACACTGAATGTCCTCTTTGACAGCTGATCGAATACCCAAAAGGGCGAGGGGTAAGTTGTCACTCCATGCAGTTGTGTCTGAGTGAGACATCAGTGCTGTCTTAAGTTGACGATGCAGTCGTTCCACGAGGCCGTTAGAAGCAGGGTGAAATGCCGTTGTCGTGATGTGCGCACACCCTAGAAGTTTAGTGAACTCGCGGAAGAGACTATATTGAAATTGACTTCCGCGGTCAGTGGTAATGGTGGCTGGCACACCGAAATTGGCAATCCAGTGATGTAGGAAGACCATGGCAATATTTTCTGCTGAGGTATCCGATATCGGAATCGCAATTGGCCATCGTGTGAAACGGTCGATTGCTGTGAAAATATGTGTGTACCCACGTGAAGGTGGTAACGGCCCAACTAAGTCTAAGTGAACGTGATGGAATCGAACGTCCGGAACAGCAAATGTGCTTGGAGAGGAAAAGGTATGGCGATGCACTTTGTTTTTCTGGCACGCGAAACATTGCCTAGTCCAAAGGGCAATGTCAGAGTTCATCTTCGGCCAGACAAAGCGAGCAGCAATTAGTTTGCGACCGGCGCGGATGCCAGGATGCGACAGAGAGTGAAAATGGGCAAACACTACCTTACGGTAGGATAGTGGAACAACAGGTCTGGGGGTGCCTGTGGACCAGTCGCATAAAACCGTACCTGGTGATGCTGGAAGTGGTGCATCTCGAAGCTGCAGAGTACTAGATTTACGAAGATCAGCAATGGACTCGTCTTCTAGTTGGAGGTCTGCAAGCTTCGCCAGGTCGAAGTTGGATGACAAGGTGTTGATGTCCGGTCTCGATTATGCATCAGCAACGACATTGTCGCTGCCTCGGACGGAGCGGATATCAGCAGTAAACTGCGAAATAAAGTCATGGTGACGCACTTCTCTGGGCGAGTACCTATCTGGTTTGGCCTTGAGGGCGTACGTTAGAGGTTTGTGGTCGGTATGAACCCGAAAATCTCTTCCCTCTAATAGGTGGCGAAAATGACGAATAGCCAGGTATATAGCCAGGAGCTCGCGAGAGAAAGTACTGTAGCGAGTCTGCGCCGGTTGTAGCTTCTGTGAAAAGAAAGCCAATGGCTGCAACTGGGTTATTCACCAATTGATGTAAGACTGCGCCGACAGCACTGTTGGAAGCGTCAGTGGTCAAAATCAACTGCGTAGAAGCGTCAGAGTTGAGGTGGTGCAGCATGGTCGCATCAGCGAGTGCCTTCTTGGCTGCCTCAAAAGCTGAGTGAGCTGCCGGTGAAAGTTGAATCGGCTTGCCTTTCGACTTCAAAAGATCAGTCAATGGAGCCAGTATTGTCGCACAGTTGGGAATGAAACGTCGGAAATAATTGACAAGTCCAATGAAAGGTCGCAGTTGTGTGAGGGTCTTCGGAGACGGAAAAGATAAAACGCTTTGCACCTTCTCTGAAAGTGGTGTGATTCCATGCTGATCGACGTGATGACCAAGGAAATCAAGAGAAGGAACGCCAAAAAGACATTTGTCAACGTTTAATTGCAAACCATGTTGCTGGAAACGATCGAACACTTGACGCAAGTGTGATGCATGTTCCGCTGGCGAAGAAATTGCGAAGAGTATGTCATCAATATAGACAAAGGTAAACGAAAGACCGCGCAAGACCTCATCAATAAACCGCTGAAAGGATTGGGCGGCGTTACGCAAACCGAAAGGCATGCGGAGAAATTCGAACAAGCCAAAAGGCGTTGTGATGGCGGTCTTGGGGATGTCTTCCTCAGCGACCGGTATTTGATGATATGCTCTCACAAGGTCGATCTTGGAGAAAATAGTCTTTCCATCCAACATGTGAGAAAAATCGTGAATATGAGGAATAGGATACCGATCGGGGACAGTTGTTCTGTTCAAAGCACGATAATCCCCACATGGCCTCAATCATCGGCTGATTTCTTGGGGACCATGTGCAGAGGAGAGGCCCATGGACTGGAAGAAGGGCGAATAATCCCCAAATTTAGCATGTGTTCGAACTCACTTCTAGCCACCCGCAGCTTTTCTGGATGAAGTCTGCGTGGATGGGCATGAACGGGTTGCCCTGTGGTAACTATTTGATGCCGAACTGTGTGCTGAACTTTTTCGGTAAACTGACAAGGTTTAGTGAGGGACGGATAGTCCTTCAAAATGTCAGCAAATGGCGAACTTGGAATAGTCAAGTGTATGCCAACCGAAGGTTCAGAGGTGACCGTACCGACGGCGAAAAGTCTAGTTGTAGTATCAATCAGTCGACGATGCTTCAAATCAACTGGAAGGCCGAAATGTGAGAGGAAATCGGCTCCAATAATCGGTGACTGGACGTCGGCTAGGATAAAGACCCATTGGAAACATCGCCTTAGGCCAAGGTCTAGAGTTAGGGACTGTTGTCCGAATGTGTGGATGACGGTGTTGTTAGCAGCCTGCAATGAGAACTGCGAAGGCTTGAGGTGGTGACGCCTAGGAGGCGGGATAACACTGACCTCAGCACCGGTATCTACAAGAAAACGGAGACCATTCGACTTATCGGTGATGTAAAAGAGGCGACTGGGTCGCGGTTGGCCAGCAGCAGTCGTCGCCATTACTGGCTGGCGTTGTAGTTTAACTGTTGCGGCTTCTGTGGGAATTTGCACGGCGGAATACACTTGCGTGCTTTCACGCCATAGGTACGATAGTACCAGCACACGGTCTGTGGCTGCCATTCCCGTGATTTGAACCGTCGACGTTGATATGGTTTATGACTATTTGACTGGAGATTGTTGATGATAGAACACATGTTGCTGACTTGCGTGCATAAAAGGCGTACGGTATCCTTTAAATCTTCATAATCACTGCTACGCACGATATTTGAGGCTTGCGAAAGGTCAGATGATGGTGCGGCCCGTGGATAGGCACTACAGCACGATGATAACGTCACATAGGGAGGGTCACGTTCTGACTTTGGAGTGCCTTGATGATCAGGAGTGTCAATATTATCAGATCTGGAAGTGGACACCGATGTCTGTTGAAGACTAGAACATGCGGTACCGCTTGGATAGCATTCCATTATTCTGTCTGCATGAGTGGCTAGTTTATCCAATGAGGTGCTCGTGTCGAGCATAGCCAATACCTGCTGCATGGGCAGGGGAAGCTTATCAAGCCAGATCTGTCGGAAAATTGCATCATCCATATGACGACCAGCAAGCAAAGAACGCATGTGTCGCATAAGTTGGGAAGGTGTTTGATCGCCAAGTTCGACTTGCGTGAAAGCTCACGCAGCATTCGGTTGGCCGACTTGGCCAAACGATTAATTAAAGCATCCTTCAACTGGGTGTATGACTCCTCAGCAGGGATAGGATCAAGGAGGTCCTCGACGTCAGCAGCAACATCGAAAGGAAGTGATTGCACTACGTATGAATAACGCGTGCATTCACTGGTGATACGGCGAGTCGAGAAAACTGCCTCGATCTGCCTAAACCATACGCGAGGGTTGCTTGGCGTAAATGCGGGCAATTTACAAGAGAGGCTATGGACGTCAAGAGAGTCTGCGTTAGTCTCATTGTCCGTCATAGTAAGTGATATGTTGCGTAATGATAGAAAAGCGGGGTCACCAATTTTGTAGTGTAGACGAGGTTAGAAACTGCTAAGAACCGATGTGTACCAAATAAATTAACGCTAAGTGGAGAATTGCGTCTAAACTACAAACGACAAAAGGACGGCGAAAATGTCAGAGGATTGTTAGAATGCAGACTCACGAAAAACGCAGCTTCTAGATAGCGAGTGTTGTTGAGGATTGTAATGAACTCTGAGCTAGATCCAGAAAGCTATACATCAAGGATGAAGAGCAGAGTCAGGAGTTCAATTGAGACGGCGATCATTTGAATGCAATCGAGAAATGAAGATCAATCATTGCAATTGACTGAAAGTAATTGAGAGAGATCAGTACAATCAAGAGTGCAGCGGTGACATGCAGCAGTGAAAACAGAAGACGTCCAACACGCCGGTTGAAGCTGGCTGTTGTATTTATTTAGCACATTAAAACAAGTGATCATAAAGATTCAGGTGACCAAGAAAGATACAAAGATGTAAATTGTACAAATACCTAGAGGCTGCAAAGATTCCTTCTTACTGTGGGCTTTATGACACACCCACTCCGTGGGATCAGAGCCAGGTGTGGTGGTACGCCCAGGGGTGGCTGTGGCCGCGCCAGCCACCTGCGCCCTCTCCCATTTCTGGTCGCCTCTACTCTGTCATGACATCGTGCTCAGGTGGAGGAGGAGGAGAGAGTGCGGTAGATACAGTGCAAGTCTATTATCACTGTAAACTAATCCACGAGCAAGTCACCGTCCCTGCAATACACTAACGTGGAGCATACGGTGGACATCGTCGAACACGACTGTTGAAGGGGTGTAGGGGATACTAGTAATAGGTAGCACCACACAGATAGCATTTGGTCGACCCCCTTGTCTCGCACAGGCAGTGAATGCTCATGTCGCCGCCTCTAACTGGCACCCAACTCTCATCTGTGGTTCCTCGAAGCTGTGTTCATCCCAACGGCCACACCCCAGGCAACAGTCACGACTGGCGCGCTAAACCAGGTGAGGGTCACCGGTGTTGTGTGTTCCTAAACAACCGGTATGTCTGACTCCCGAACTTCCCACCACCTCCCTCCATCTCAATTGTCAGACGGTGCGCGAAACAGAAATCCCCTAGGTGGCCCAGTCTAACTCGGGTCACTCTCCTACTTAAACAAACCATGACCCATAGTAGATTTCGACAGCCGTCTGGGATGTCCAATCAGCCTCGCGGAGGAAGGGGCTAGAAAAGGTACCCTTAACAAATGCTGAGTATCACGTCGTCTGCAGCCGACTGCGGTACGCAGATCGCAAAATACGCGGTCGCTAAACTCAAACAAACAACGATACCCTTCCCCATCCCCCAGGCCATACCCTCTGGGCTGCACGGGTGAGTCCGCGCCTGGAATGTTCGCTCCCTTTTAGGCAATCCGAGGAGCAACCGGCCGGAACGGAGGACGGTGCTAGTCGCTCAGGAACTGGCGCGCTTCAAGGTGGACATTGCTGTTGTCAGTCATCTCCGATGCTGCCATTGACCGGCTCCCGCAAGTGCCGTCTTTTAAGGTAGCATGAGTTTTTTGTGGAAAAAACGTCAGCACATTTCATGCAATAATTTTGTTATCATTCAGAAAAGTTGCAAGTGCTATATTATTTAAATCCGCCAATTTTACGCCGATGCAGGAATATCTGGATTGCGGCGTCAACTCCACGATGGCATGATGGTGCCTAAACTTTTCAGTCTCATGTTCTTTGCCATGCTAACGGACGCCTACCCTGACGAACGCCCCAGGACCCACATCACCTGCCGGATGGACGGCCGATTGCTCAACCCACGGCGGATGCATTTCCCTTCGCGTCTATCCACAGCCACCATTCACGAACTTCACTTAGCTGATGACTACGCACTCAATGCAACGACCGAAGGGGACATGCAAAGGAGTATGGATCTCTTCGCTGCCGCCTGCGAAAACATCGGACTGTGCATAAACACGAACAAAAACGATGGTCATGCATCAGCCGCCGCCCAATACCCCCTCCAACGCAGCTCGCATTAAGGTCAACGGTGCCCAACTGAAATCCGTGGATAGCTTCACCTACCTGGGCGGTAACCTCTGACGCACTTGAAACTATCACGGTGCGCTAGAGGTTGTCAACTGACGGGATAATTATGACTGTGCTGTCGGCCCAGTGCGTGCTTTTGTGCGCCATGTACGACTAGCGGACTGAGAGTCAGCCTGCAATGGCTCCTTCTTAATGTAGCCTTTATGGCACTCCCACTCTGTGGGATCCAAGCAAATCCTATCTTTTGTTTTTGTGTTCTTGTTTGAATTAGGACCACACTACATGAACCTGCGCTCTCTCCCGTCTCCGGTCTTCTTTAATCTGTCTTGACACGGGTTCCAGGTGGTAGAGTGAAACGTAGAGAGAGAGGGGAGGTGCAGCGCATGTCTACTATAATCCAGCGCGAGTCACCATCCTTGCACAACATACGGAGGACATCATCGAACACGACGGTCGAACTATCGTTAGAGCGTTGAACTTCTGATCAAAGGGTCACGGGTTCGATCCTCCCGTGGTGCAGCAACCGTGGTTGGGTATGACTGGTTGACGACTGCTACTAAGCCAAAAATTGGCATCCGAGTCTATCTTATTTTTATCGGCAATATTCATATGCCTATTCTACTACTAGCCACTGTGCGGCTGCTGGCAGGGCTCGAGAGTGAGCCTCAAAGCAGAGCAGAACGCGTGAGTTCCGTTAGCGATCGATGAGCGTTGATCTTAGAATGCAAGTCAATATTCCCGATCATAACTGGCAAGAAAACGAGCCCGTGACTCAAGTGTTAGAGCGTTGGACTTCTGATCAATGGGTCGCGGACTCGATCCTCGGTTGGTGCGCCACCTGGGGTTGGGTATGACTGGCTGACGACTACTAATAAGCCAGGAATGGTCATTCCAGCGTCCCTTGTCCTGGTCGGACATATTCATTTGATCCTTTATTCCTCAAATACAATTTAAGCGCCGTAATGTAGCCTCCCAGGTCTACTTCAACACGAAAGTGTGAGATTATTTACGGCACGAGGTAACTACTCGATGGCTAATGATCCCTTTGAGGGTCACGTTGTAACGCGAAGAAAGCACATCGTCCGGTTCACAGGCTCGATTTCATATTCGGAGGCGTTAAAAGCCAGTCCATACAGTCAAGCCAATAGAAGTGGGCAAATTATATATCACGTACATTGGTATCTTAATGTTTAGCATAAAATTTTATTACTTCGTTTCCCTGAAATGAAAGTAAAAATGAGAGGTTTTTTTAATGTATTACGTAAAGTTATGATCAACTGCGGCTCCAGTGCACACCGACGTTGGTGCCAAGGTGCGTCACCATCATCTGCTCCATCACAGATTTAAAGACTGTGGCTGCATGTTTTCGGCATCGAACGGTGAGAGGCATTGCAAGTGAATAAACAATCATGCTTCCCAGTTCACTGACTGCAGACAACTGACACGAAATTCATTCAAAAGGCGGAATCCTGGCGTTTCTGAAAATACTTGGATGGAAGCACAATATCCAGATCCATGGCGAACATAACAAACAATGCAAACTGTCTTACGGGCACCACGGTAAGAGTTTATGGGATGGGCAGATGGATGAAGCAGAAAACCTGGGAAAATCAAAGAGGGAAGGGGTAATTACAACCTAGTTAACGACTGCAAATGGGCTAAATGAAATTCGATGGGATCTACCGGAAACGGAGAAGGTATCCCATGGCCTATGAATGCAAGGGAATCGTCCTTCCGGATCGGTGTAAGGGAAAGCAAACCTGAAACAGCGTGAAGCAGAGTTTAAATGGGAACGCTGGTGACTGAAGGGCGAAAGTTAAACGTGTGAAAATGAAATCAGGGTCAGGTAATCTGGAGCCAGTGAGCACAGGGCGCCCGGTTATTTTACTTCCACCAAATCTTGAGATTCAAAATAAGAACCCCACTTAGGTGATCCTTCCTAATCGAAAACGCACTGGTTGGACACATTGACAATTTTTTGTCAGAAAAATTGTTTTGCTTAACGACGAGGTGCAGGATGGAGTTGAGATGGACCGATTTTATGTGTCGGGGAACTACCCATAACACGAAATTAAAGGCAAACGGTAAGGCTTAGATAGTCGAAAGCATCAAAATTCCTGGGCAAGATCATCGATATACTGGGGAATGGTTAGCAATCATACCAAATGCGCACGCGCAAATCAAATCAGAGCCGGCGATAGTAACCAACTCACGAGAACTGCAGGAAAATGATGGGTTTAGCTGACTGAGGCGAAAACCGATGTGGACGTAAGGCAGATCTGCTTAAATCAAGCCCTTCTCTTTTGATCTCGATATTTTGAAGTGAGTGAGAAAATGCAAGCACACACAGGTTTGTTTATGCACATGAATTGTTCATACTTTATTTTGATTTGTTATAAACCGTGACGCGGCTGCTCATGGTGCCAGTTAGCGGGGCAACGCTATTCCTTTTGAAAAGGAAATCATCTGTTTAGGAGATGTTATTTACTGGTTAACTTGTAAGCCTCAGCATACGACTAACTTGGTTTAATTAAGCCTGGTTTATTGTCACAGCAACACAAGCGAAATTTTTAACGGGTATATGGAAGCGCCTAATAGTGAAAAAAAACCTTTAAAACCCTCTTAATTCCATAGGGTATAATAACATTTTGACAATTAACCACCTTATCAGTGGATAAAAATACTGTCAATTCCAGCTATTGGTGCGCCGTGCCGAAAGAAAAAAATCTTGCCAAAGTCAAAGGACTGTTTTGGATATCACCATCTTAATATCTTTTGAGAGCAATTGTGGTTAATAACGCGTTTTCATGTTAAGAGCGATTAAATAAACGATCAGTAAGTGAGATATGATGTAAGTAGCAATTTTATATGGCTTTATTTATATAAATACGCGAAGCGATCGAGAATTGTTAGATATGATGGCACCGGCCGTCTATTGTACCACAGCCGCTCATCTTCACAGCGCTGATGGAACTTCCCTGCTTACCAACCAAGACACCGATTCTGCAGCACTGGGTCAAACACTTCAAAAGGTCCTCAACCGCTCCTCCACGATCTCCGACGCTGGACGTGAATGTCCACCTCCTGCTTACATTCCGAGAAATCATCGGGGGCACGCAGCAAGTCTCCAACGGGAAAGCATCCACATCAAACGTGATCGCTACTGAGAATTACAAACCTGCCGGGCCCCAACCTACAAATCACCTCACAGCTCTCTGCCAAGAGATGTGGTGCTGAATCTGTCACAATCGTATAGGAATCTCGCTGTTCAACATCGCCGGAAAACTTCGCCCGCGTTCTTCTCAATGGCCTAAACATCAACCTGGACCAAGGACTCCTTCCGAACAGCCAGTCTGGAGTTCCGCCGTAATGGCGGCACCACAAACGTGATCGTCGCCACCCGTCAGGAGATGCGAAAAAACTTCTAATCTACCTCAACAAGGTAAATCCTGAAGTACTTTTGAAAATCAGGCAGCAATTCGGCTGTCCCGAGTGATAAATTTACGCGGTGATTTACCTCCTCAATGGTATTTTGGCGCGCCCTACGGACAGCTGAGCCGTTCCAGAAGAATTCGCAGTGACCAATGGGATGAAGCAGGGCTGCGTCCTCGCGTCTAGACCGGTCAGTCTCGTGTGCTCTGTCATTTTAGTGGACGCCTACCGCGACGAACGTCCTGGCATCCGCATCGCCTAGCAGAGGGATGACCAACTCTTACATCTTCGGCGGATACACTTCCAGTCACATGCGTTCACTACAACCGTCCATGAACTTCCCTTCATCAACGATTGCGCTCTCAACTTAACGACAGAAGAGGGCAGTCAAAGCAGCGTGAACGTTTTCAACATTGCCTGTGACAACTCTGGCCTGATCATCGAGAGAGAGAAAACGTGATGATGAACCGCCTCCACACACTTTGCATCAACGCATTGGCCCCCAACTGCAAGGCGTGGTCACCTTCACCTATCTGGGTAACACCCACTCCCGCAGCATCAACATCGACGATAAGGTCCCCTCTGCATCTCCAAAGCTGAATTATGTCTAACGGCGTGCGACGCCTTCTCTGCATGAAAGCTTCTGCAGGCTTGTCCGTGACCAGTGGAAACCCTTAACTACCTTTTACTACCATCCGGTGTTTTACTTTCCTTGTGCAGCGCAGGTATAATTTCCATAAAATCCAGTGCACTTCACCGTCTGTACTCCATCAAACTGTGGACCACATGGTGGACGTCAAAGAAATTACGACATTCAAGCTGCTGTTAGTCCGTGAATTGATTAAGCACGATAACGCGTTGTCTTGCCTATTTTTGTGGTTGACTGGTATCGGATATCGGAAACAAGGCCCAGCAGCATGGTCACACAGTGCTGCAGAATATTTTCCAGGTACACATGAAAGTCTTCATTTTTCGAGCCGAAAAGTGTAAGGAGAGGCCTAAGGTCCAGTAGAAGGGTGAAATGATGGCCATAAAGCATCTTTTGAAACTTAAACAGGTAATTGTCATCTCATTTTTATAATCTAAGACATTTATTTAATAGTGCTGCTGCATTATGGAGGCAATCATCAACTGAAACACCAGATATTTCGAAACTGTTTTCGCTGGAGATTGAGATCGCACTTACACGGCGGGCTTTTAAAATTGAGCCGCCATCTTTTCTGCTCTCCATTCGCATGTGAATCCTTTTATATATACGTCGATTGGCCTATTTTACCCGCTTAAAACTCAATTTTAACCCTATTTGATTATTCGAACAACAAAAATGGGGTCATCAGCGCAAGACGCTGGCAACATTTTGAAGGAAGTACAAATTGATCGATATTTAGAGGGGCATTAAATAAAGATTCTTCACGGATAACAAAGGAACATTTTTGCTGAAATGTTTTGAATTTTACTTTCAAAATAAAGTGTAGCTCTCTCTTTTTCTCTCGCTCTGCCTTGGGGCTCACTCTCTTCAAGTCGTTTTCCTGCTTCATTGGATGCTTTAGCAAGTTTGCAGAGACAACCGCGATTAAGGTGCAACAGGCAATCCAAGGTGAGACTTCAAGGAAACTGAAGTTTTCCCTCGTAATTTTACTCGTTTTCCTTCGTTTTAGCTTCGTTGGATGCTTTAGCAAGTTTGCAGAGACGACCGCGATTAAGGTGCAACAGGCAATCCAAGGTGAGACTTCAAGGAAACTGAAGTTGTGCTCCAGAACACATTTCTCCTGTTTCGTACGTTTTTTAGCTCTCGATTGGCTGTCTGAGCATTAAATGCCGCAAATCAGTCGGAATTGTAAATGACTGGTCAATTTCGTGAGCCTTAGAGTAACCGTTTAGGACAGTGAATGCGTCGCCCTCCACCTACTGTTCCTTCAATTTATTTTGTGCTGAGATGAAGGAAGACAACGCTGTGAATTTTAGTGTATTGTACAGTCCAGGTTTGCTCCGGGAATAACTTGCAGTGCAGTAGAAAGACACCGTGGAAGATGATTGCGTTATACAGCCCCAGACTCTGCACCAGCCTTTCCCGGGGATGCGTTTGTTTAACTTCTTACCTGGGGCGCCTCACGACTAAAATATCCATTCTCCATGTAATTATTATGGCCCGAGTCTTACCAAAAGCATATGTTCAAAAAGTGAATTTTCATGCGCAACATAGAAATGTTCACAGAATAGCCCAGCCGCTTTCTTTAATATATTCTCTCTTTCTAGTTTTGCATCTGGGGCCTACACCAGTAAGTGATCACTTCGCCCGTTAAATTCTCATAGATATTTTGGTCCTTAACTGGACTAAATTACTGCCCTTTACTTTATAATTTATTTTTATTACTTTATTTTTATTCCCGAAACAGGTGGTTTTTGGATTAATTATGAATAAACTCATTGAAACTCGGCAAACTTCATGTCAGATATGGTGATAAACGTCAGAAATAAAAGCAGAGGACATATTCTTCTCAATTTATCATTTTATCTAGCATCATGTAAAAGCACCGGATTTCGGATTTGCACTGCGTGTTTGAAGCAAAGCCGCTACTAACAGAACCACGAAACCACGTCTAATTGGCTGCGGTTGGGAATATTCGGCTTTTTACCGATTCACCCAGTGTAAATTATAATGTTTTTTCTTATAATAACCAACACAACGTTATCGATGGGGTTGAGTCGGCAGAGCACTTGCATGAACACACCAGTCAACACTTGCCGCTCAGTGGAGGCTTGGTTTTAGTTTGGGCTGATCCGGCAGAAGCTCGAAAAATGCCTTAAATGACAATTAATGCTACCTGAATATTTTTGAAGAAAATTCACCATTAATGATCCCTAAAAACTGTGCGACCATCGGCAGATTTCTCTACGTTTGACCAACACATCTTTATGACCCCAATGTCTGTTAGAAGGAGGCGAGGAAGTGGACATCGAGGTGTCTCTTAATAGATTACGTTCTAACCCCGAGTTCTTCGTGTAGCCGTCAAAGATTTTAAATTGCACTTAAATGTTCGGTTTAAGGTGAAACCATTGTCATCATGCAAAACAAGGAATGAAAACAAAACCGCAGGCCATAACTTGCCTTCAATGATATATATTTGAATGTGTCTAAATGTCTAAAATGGAACTCAAGACTGCGACTTATGTGCTTATAACATCAGTTAAGTCTTCTGCTGTCTAACAGGACCAAACTTAAAACCAGAGAACAGGCCCTTTATATTTGCTATGGGCGTTAACTGCTACGAAATTGCACATAGGAATGCGGAATAGCCCACTTACTGAATACCCTGGTACGTGTGATCATAAGAATCCAATCATTGTTTTCAAAATTTAGACCTTAATTTATTATTCTGTGCTAAATTAAGTTTTTAGATTATCAACCATTACCGCAACGTGATCCTTGAAAGCCGCTTCGCATCATTTTAAAATTGTCTACTATTTCAGCATAGAAACGATTACTTATACTATATATTTAGAGACGTTTTTGTTTAGATCAACATCGATTGATCACAGGATGATTACAATACATTGTTCAGCAGAGGACATATGATGATCTTCAATTAATTAGCTGTTAGCTGGATAAACTGAACAAAGCAGATCAAAAACGTTTGTGCTCCGTAATGTAGGGTGCACGTAGAGTGCAGTTCATACTGTCGACAAGTGTACAGCGTCTCAGCAGCCGTGATAAGGTTTTTAGTTATGAAAAACCATGTACACATTTGGTCATGCAAGCAAAAGTGAATTTTTTTAACACTTTATCAGACAAATGAGGTGCATCTTGACGTCTCAGTTTGATGTTAAGAAGACCGCTTTTGGATCATAATGCCTGCACCCACTTAGAAAAACTACTGTGGTGAAGGTAGCCACTTTCCATGCCCCATGACATGGACCGAATTCCTTGAAAAACTTGATGCCAACAGTTTATTTTGATAACTTCCAATCCTATGGGCTTTCTTATATTGGAAACATTGGAAGCTATTGATAACGTCGTAAGACCTTGGCAAAGATAATTAATTATGCATTTCAAGCTGTAAGAAAGAAAGGCAAGCACACATTTATTGTATAAGAAATGAATGGATACATGGCTGTTACCTTATGAATCATTAAAAATCTGTTTCTCATCCTATGGGTCTCTGTTTTAAGATAGCTGGAAAACGAATTTTTGATGAGTTCAATATTTTGAAAATATTGTGAGCACAAACACGCGGGTTTCCAATTATAAGAGGCTGGCAACTTCATCCATCACTGTCACCGCAATAATTGCTGGCAGGGTTGTTAAGAAGATGACTAAAAAGTCAAAGCAAATACAAACTGAAAGAAAGGATTGGGCAAAGTGATTATAATTATATTAATATATAGAGGTATATGCAATTCGACAGTAAATTGCATGAGTAAAAGAAGGCACATAACGGCAAACGACATTTTCAGGCTTGAGCTGGCCCCTAGAAGGAAATGCTGAGCATGTTTGAACCTGATAGTCATCTTTTTTAACTGAGTCCGGATCCATAAAGACAACTGAAGAAATCCTTAATGAGTAATGGTATGCAGGTATGGTAGTAAACGCTCACCGATCCGTTATAGGACTCACTAGTCCCGTTGTGCCTTGGGCCTCACTCTCGAGCTCCAACAGCCCTCGCTAGGCGGCTTATGATGTTGGCAAAGACAAGGGAGACTAACGAGGCCACTTCTGGCTTATTAGCCGTACTCAGCCCGCTAAAACCAACCGCAGATGTTGCGGCACCCGCAACCACACGGAGGAAACAGGTACAAGCTCGCTGTGGCTTAAATAATTACGTAGTATATACTACTAACTGCATATTGGTAGCTTGTAATATAACGTAGTTGTTCCCCAGTAGCTAAAGCATTGAACCTCAGAAATTCCTAGCAAGTTTTCTACGGAGCATGCATTGTTTTCTGCCGAGGATTTACTCCACGTGAATTTATTAATTTTCTTTGAAATTATGCAGTGCAATGAATGAATCAGTATTTCAAATAACTGCGGTAGGACGGTGTACTTTAAACTACGGTGCCGGCAAATTTAAACTACTAGACTGATCTACATATAATGACTATCAAGGTCGCTAACATCAGTGAAAGTAGATATAATCAGCCGTTTCTCAATAAGAGCGTTTTACTCTTTTGTCCAATTTTCCATTCATCCTAGGTGGAGATGGGTAGAGCTGAGAGCAATCAAATAATTATGTCACCTTTGGTAGTGTTTCTATACAGGTAAACTGGGTAATCAGTCAGTTGTTTTGAGCGCATTGGTTGAATTTGCCTGAAACTACTCTCTGATTGCATTCGAAAAAAAGTTTAATTAATACTTAAATCATGATAACCTGCATGTTTTGAAGGAAAGTATGCCTTAAGTGAGAACACCAGTCCAACTCAACAGATTCCTCTGAGTCACCATCACCGTAGTCTCAATCAAAAGCATCATCGTTTTCTCCATTATCGCTTGATCTACCGAGTTCAGAACGGGCAAATTGAATTAACAACGAAACTTTGGTTGAAGCTGGCAGCAACTTCTGATAGTACGCATTACTCTCAAACAAGATGAGCTTCGATCACCTCAACGTTCACTTACTTTTCTCACATATCAATTGATAAATCAAAACCGAAAATGTCTGAACCCATCCAGATCTTGGGAACAGACATGGTCAAAAGAATTAAGCAATAAGAATTTCTTGGAGTACAGTCAGTCAAGATTTAAAGTTAATTGGTCTGTTTGATTTTTCAAAGAATAACTTGGGATCACTTAGTAGGATGACGGAACGGTGTATGTGAAGGTGCATATGCGGAGTTAGTGGAGCAATTGCTTTATCACAGCGAGATGTTAAGATGACATAAACCAACCTCTCTCTAAAGGGAAAATAAAGCCAATTTTATAAGATCATTCGAAATGAAAATAAAACATTTGAAGTATTTGCGATATTTATAATTTTCTATTGCTTTACACAAATGATGCTAAGTTTATGCTTAGTGTGCTTGTGGAAAGCACTGCCAGCTAAAACGGAGAAAATAAAAGAGCCAGTTGGTAATGTTATGAAAGGACGATAAAATAAATCGAGAGTATCATTACATAAGTCACCTAAAACAAACAGCGTTGAATTATACTTTTGTGCACGAAGAACAATTGACACAGGTCGCCTTTTCAAACGGCCTGCTTGTAGTTACTCGCTGGTCTTTTTAGTAGAACGGACAGCTGAGATGTGACATTTAAATTACGTCAACTCCATTTTGAAGGTGAACTGGTATGAATCCCTATTAATAAAAGCTGTTTTTTACACCTGATTCTAAATAAATGAACTCCGGACTTAACTTTGAGACCCAGAGCTAGATATTCATAAGAAAACGCATTTTTACCCGTTTACAGTAAACAAGTGATGGGTTTAGTGTTGAGATGGTAAATTCTGAATTTCATGATTCCCATGAAAAGCCAATTTGACTATAATCTGAAACGCAAGTGGTATTTTAAAATTGCATGTAGACGCAAATAAAAGCAGTAGGATTTTGAATGAGTAACATAATTACCGGCTCCACCAACTCCTAATGGTAGAGATAATCAACGTTAAAATTGCAAACGTTGGAGACAGACCAAACATCAGACCGAATAAAACCTACCTTTCGAGAACGCCGGCAAAATTTTTGAACAGGAAAATAAGAAAAAGTTGAAATTTTAGATACGCCTATACTGTAGTATATCATAAGCTAGGTAAAATACGTTTGGTAACGAAAATACGCATGAGTATTTGTTAAGAGTTTTAAGCAGATGTATTTGAAATTTACTGAATATATAGATGTGCATTCTCCGCCCATCATTTATCGACAGTGTCCATTTGCTATTTACATGCTGACAATTAGCTGCTCCATTTCCTAACAGCTAGGCATATCCGATAATATGATGACGCATTATTGAAAACAGTTGCATTAAATTGACCGCTTTCCCAGCAGTCTTGGTGTGAACTTGTTTTGAAAGGACTATTAGACTCACAGTTGCTGAGATCCTAAATATGTAAAATTTGCGCGCTGAGACGACGTTCCTTAGCTTATATGAATATGATCCGGTTCGAGCATCAGGGCCAGCAGAAAGCAGGGGGTTAGGTTTGGCCAACGGTTGACGACTAGAACGACAACCAAGCCCACTGACATCTTGTCTGTCTTGTGCTGGACTCGCAAATGTTTAGCATGTTTAGTGATTTACAGCTCAATAACTTGGAACTTGTTAGCAGGTTAGGGATAAGCTGAGGTCACGCTGCCGGAAATGTTGCTGTTCAAATGGGGTATAAATGCTTCCCAGCCGTTTCAAAAATCTCTGTACAAAATGAGTATTTTTAAAATTCCCAATTTTACAGGCTGCATTTGTGAGTAGAGAGAGTTCGTTAAAACCCCTTCGTCTTTTCACAAGAAATGAATATTTAGCCAGGGTGCATTTGTGGGAAATTTTTAAATCATACAAAATTAACTTTCAAACAAAAACGGTCGGTTAGATATTACATGCAGTACTCGAGAAGCAAATATCGGATCTTTTGCGCAAGTGGTGGTTTACACATTAAAGGAGTTTTCCACTGCCATTTGGCAAAAGATTTTCATTCCGAGACAACGTTAAGGTGCGTAGATAGGCCACATAAATTTTACAAAAACGTTTTTCATCCATGAAGGAAAAATGCTTTGAAACTCTCATAGATTAAATGGGCACGATTCATTAACGCATATTAAAAATAAAATTACAATTATATTAGGCAAAATGGTATGTTACCTGAACCACCATGTCCTAAAACAATCGCAGGGAATAATTGCCGAGGAAGCAGGTCGATATGTTGCTTACAAATCAATCAAGCAATTGGAAGCCTACCTCCATGTTTTCCAGCTTCATGACAGAGATGAAAAAGATTTTAGATTGGAAATTTATTTCATGCTGGTGGGTAATACAGCGAAGCCCAATAGTAAGAAAGTGAAAAACCTTCGTCCACGCATGGGTACTCCACGATATCATTGAGATCTAGCGTATAATGTTAGCACTTTGAATAACATTTTAATGTTTCAGTTGGTATTTGTGGGTCGTGATGTTTTGATTTTCACAATCCTATGAGGTCTTTATATTTTTAAAATATTAAAGTGTGTGTAAGCGTGTGCTTACGTATTCAAAGTCCGGAAAATGCATTCGGTCTGCGTCCTCTCAAGTTAATAATATTATAGCTGAGAAAGGAAAACAAGAGAATTTCTGACTGCTTTATATTATTATACAAAAGGATTCCAGTTTGCCCGTTGTGTGCGCATTCTTAACTTGGCGACTAAATTTGGCCACGGATCAGCCATGGGATCGTCCTTAATTTTTGAATCACGTAAAACAGGCACAAATCTGGTACATCTACTGAGTATTGAGCATTTGGCGCAAAGGGGGTGTTTGTGTAAGATAAATGACGGAAACGAGGCTTAAAGGGGCAGTTTTTCCGTGGCGCATTCAAAAGTATTTACACCCTCATAGTATCGATGAAAACACGGATAATGGAAAAATATATTGGATTTTCATAATTTTAGGAATATTAACTTAATCGTTTCAAATTTATTGTAAGCCTTGGATAAGCCTAAACTTTTATTAGCAGTAATATATTGGCAGCGATCAGAACACTCTGGACAAGTGGTGAACAACACAATTTGTGGGTTTTTCAATCGCACTCATATCATTTGCCACATGCACTCATTTTTAAAAAATGTGTAGTGTTGAGTTAATAAAAATAACGCTTCTGAAGAATAGTGCCTGATACCAACGAAACTGTAAAAGCAAATACCGTTCAAAGGCACAACGCTGACCTTAGGCATTATAATGTCATCCAAATTGTTTACTTCTTTCTATATGTTGCTTTCCTCAATACATTTGTTTAAGCTAGGCATTTGGAAGAATCGCCCATTAGATTTTCAAAAAAGCAGCAATTCTGTTCACAGACACTTGAAGCAATGACGGACGAATGCACTGGAAACCCTGGTCGCAACATAAAAAGGGATAACCTGTTGAGGATGTTAGCTTTGTCACCAATTGCTCCAAGAAAGATTTTGAAAGAAATCACCACAGAGGAAGCAAAGTGAGGAAATATCGATGAATAAATCAAGCGAATAAAACCCACCTCTGTGCTTGCAACTAAGCAACAGAGTAAGAAATGAAAATTGATTTGAAATTAATTTCTTTCTCAAGAGAAAGTATTGATATTGCAGCTCAAATATTAAAAGTTTGCTAAAATGATTTGATAAAACCTTTATTAAAGTCTCTGATACAGCTATGCTGCTTGGATAGGATTTTTTACTTCGCATCACAGTAATATCCATAGATTAAGATTTTTTCTTATCCAAAATAAGCAAAAACATAGACCTTTCATTATAAAATATTAAAGCGTAATGTTCATAATGTTATGTGAAATTCGCAGATGTTGTGCTTCGTACTGCGTGTTGAAAATAATGGCAGACTTCATATTATTCCAGTTTACTTGGCTGTGGTTAAATGATATCTGGAAAAATATTAATGGGTTACGATAATTAAATTGACTTCCACACAAACCAAGTGGGCGAAAACATTGCTGTTCACATCGCGTCTATCGCTTCACCAACAACTCAAAAGGCCGGCCGCAGGACAAATTATTTTTACAAACCTCAAATCTTGACAGACTTATTTATGGATTTCAAGATTCGGATTATATTAAATGTTTTGTGTTTCAATCCTTTGATTCATTTAAATATTCTGTGGCTTTGTTGTTTGTCTGTTTCCTCAATACATTGGTTAAGGCTAGGCAGGGTGAGAAAATTGCCGAGTAGATATTTTCAAACACGGACGTTTATTAAAATCTTTAGTGTTGGAATTACTGAGAGGTTTTTACGTTGTTTAAGTTAAATTGGTTGTGTTTGTCTGACCTTAGAGAAAGAAAATTACAGGGTATCGATGATTATTTGCCTCTTGGAAAAAATTATCATTGGTAGCCGATTGATGAATCTCAACCCACATTAGCAATAGATGCACACTTTGCTGTTAAAATCGGCAGATAACTGCCTCATCAACCCCGCAAGCAGCCGTGCACAGTACCAACCATTTTTCAAACCTCTCGTCTTTACCGGTAAATGCTTTGCATCTCAATCCGTTCACAGTGCACTCAGCTTACTTTCTTCCAAGCAACCAAACAAAAACATTCTAAAAACCATATAACAAGGCAGTTCAGATAGTCAAAACATATCCAAAAATACGTCTCCTTTGTAAAATCAATGAGTATTCGTCAACCAGACTAAACTCAACTAAGAAACTCTATTCAAAATTTTATTCAGCTCGCTCCCATGAAACTGAGAATCTCGTTGAAATGTGGTAATGACGTACAACAACATGCACTGTGATCGGGGAAGCTCATTGTTGAAGAGAGGTGCACTTCCTTCCCGTTATGATCAAGAAACTGTACTAAAAATAAGCATTTTCCAGAACTTCCGATTTCACTGGTTGCATTTGGGGCTAACGAGACTTGTAATTGGGGAACGCCTTAAGATCTTTATACTTCTTCTGCAAGTACAACTGGGCATCCGTTCCCAAATAAGCATTCGGAATGTGCATTCCCAAACATACTAAAAACCATGCTGGTCGGATACAAAATAATTTCCGCCTGCCAAATATTACTATAAAAATCACTATACCATGCAACGCTTTATGAGTATTCAAGACTTTGACTACAAAACACAATATATTGCAGCCTAACGAGTTCTCTGTGTTAAAAGTTCCACAATCTACTAAGTCTACTAATTTTGAGACAGAAAATCTGAATTAGCTCGACCAATTGACAAAATGCATGGCAGTTATTAACTAAAACCTTGTTTCAAGGAAAATCTTTCACTTGACGCATCAAGAAGCTATCAAAATTGACTGCTAAACATAATTTAATGAGCCGGGAGAAAATACGGTTTAATATTATTAAAGAAGACAGAAATTCTTATAAAACGTGTATGTGATTTTGAAGGAAAAATCGCATTCAAGTATTCAAAATTTGGCAAAAATATTATCACCGAGCAAGACCAATAAGGAAATTCAATAAAACAATCAAGCAAGTAAAACCCATTTCCGAATTTCCCAGCTAAATGAAGGTGTAGAAAAAATGATTTGAAAACACTTCTTTATTGAGATTAAATTTTGTTAATGCGCTAAGAGTGTAGAGCACTGTTGCCATTTTGTGGATATTTCGAAATTTTAAAGGTAATCAATGCAGAAAATTAGCATACTCAACGTTTACGATTCTAGAGGCTGCGTTTGTGGATTGTGAGGTACATATTTTGGCAAAACATTTAAATGTTCATCATTTTTTTCAGTCACAAAATGACCTTGGTGTGCGTTCTTTCAAACAAATTGACGAAATGCTGAGAGCCTGATTACAAGATTTTAGGCTGTCAAATATTTTCTGCAAACAAGATGCTGTTTTAAAAATGTCGAATATTCATTTTAAAGTGGTATTACACACAGTATGGGTAACCTGACTTTTTTCCTGTGTTTCACACTTTAAAACATATTAAGTAAAAAACAACTATAGTCGTATCCTGTGAAAGATGAAATCCTTTGCAAAATACCTGGTAGCAATGGTGAATGAACTGGCAGATTTTTTTCGTTTTAACATTGTGTATATATAAAATATATTATAGTTGAGATCGGCTGAGTTTTACTTTATGAAAGATTAATGTCTACGGGGCAAAACAGCTAAACGAAGTGGTGGAGAAATGTTGTTTAAAAAGACACATATCATAATAAAAATGGCCTTAGAGGCGTGGAGGAGGAAGGCGTTAATAATATTTTCGATATATATATATAAATGCGGATCACTCAAAGGAAACCATGATCATAGTGTGTTAATAATTATGTTACCCACGTCTCCAAGTCCTAAAAGTTATTTTAAAAAATCATTGCAGAGGTAGCCATGTACGACATTTTTCCAAAACTAAATAAATCCACTCGAACCTACCTCCCAGTTTGCCAGCTAATTGACAGAAATAGAAAACAAAAATAGATATAAAAAGTAACTTCCTCTGTCTCTCGCGAAAAGTCCTATTGTTTTGACGGCAAAGTCTTATTACAGTTGTGTGAAATGTTTCACCTCTACAAGAGTTCTTGAAGCAGGGTGTGTGTGTGTGACAGATAAGGTTTAATCGCAGATCACCTTTGCTGCATTTAATCAAGTGGATGGGTCCTTACTACACCTCCGCATCAGAGTGCTTGACCGGAAAAGTAGACTTCATTTCAGTTTTGATGAACACCACAGACGGAGGGGTTAAGAAGGAAAATGGGTAAAACACCGACGTGGAATCACTTTGTGCTAATGAGAAAGTTTTTGGAAAATTATGGCGTGTGGATAAGCGATAAGTAAATATTAATGAAGCATCGAAGTGACCGTATTGCTATAAAGGTAAAGCCGTGATACTGACATAAGTTATACTGATACGAGTATTAATATAGGAAGTAATGATATTTGCCATAAAAATTTTAGCAAGATTCATGGTAATAATGATAGTATTGGAAGATTTGGTAGCTAATTCGCAGCAGCATTGGCAAGTTTAACAGTAGAGTTGGTTATTGTTGTTATATTCCGAACAATTATGAAAGTAGTTGCCTGTGAATGTCAGAGGTTTGGTAATATTAGTACTATTAATACAAGTAACAGTTTTATTGCTTGTTACAAAAGTAATATAAAAATCGAACATTTATTTCTTTTGCTGTGTTGGATATGAAGATATGTCGATTGGCCCAAAATAAGGAGCTTAAACAACTTTGATTTGTTTGTTCTGTCAACAGCGGCAGTGTCATCTCAGAACTTAATTCCTCAGAAAGCGAGAAAAAAGTTTAATTGTTTTATCAAGTGCTAACAACTTTATGTTGATCAGTGGGCATTTGATAGTTCTGTGTTTAAAATGGATTAACAATAACTTTTTGCTCAGAGTACTACAATTTGTCCATTTTGCATAACTTTCGTTCGAATATATGGTAATTTAATACTACTTGTATGCAGACGCTTGTATGACTTCTACTGATAGTTATTGTATAGATGGTATCAGCAAATGCTTTAAAAATATAAAGCAGCATTCGTAGTAATAATTGCGGTATTGCAATTGCCAGTCGTATAAGTGGACACAGTTTTGTTGAGTTTAAAAGTATACGTAGTTATTGTGGTAATATTCTCACAAAAGGTAGAAGTTAATGAAAAATTAGTGTAAAAGTGATATGAATGATCATATTAACAGTAATTGCAATGAAATGGCAAAATAGTGTTGGTAGCATTAGAAGTCGCAGTGTAAGTATCAGTTCTACTGTTAATCATATCAATGGAAACAGCAATCATAAAAGCTATATTAATTTAGTTGGTCAATAGAAAATAATAAACGCCTGCCATTTTTTACTATAAAATCATTATGCCATAAAAAATGGTCTATGAGCATTCAGGACGTGGACCATAAGACACAATGCCTGGCAGCCTGACGTTTTCTCTGTGTTAAAAAGATCCACAATCTACTAAGTCTACTAATTGTGAGAACAGCGAACCCGAAGCAGCTCGACCAATTTACAAAATGCATGAAGCTGTTGATGAAAAACGTTGTTCAAAGGAAAACGTTCACTTAACGCATCAAAAAGCTATCAAGATTGGCCGTTCAAACACAATAAAATGAGCTGGAAGAAGTTCCGGTTCAATATTATAAAAGGAGACATAAATTCTTATAAAGCGTGTATGTGATTAAGAAGGGAAAAATTCCATTAAAGTATTCAAATTTGGCAATAAATTATCACCAAGGAAGCTCAAAAAGGAAATTCAATAAAACAATCAAACAATTGAAACCCCTCTCCGAGTTTCCCAGCTAAATGAAATAGAAGGAAATAAATGATTTGACAATATTTCTTTTTCGAGATAAAATTGCGTTACCACGCGTAGAGTGAAGAACACTGTTCCCCTTTTGTGGGTATTCCACAATTTTTTAGGGAATCAATGCAGCTAATAAGCATACTCAACAATTGCGATTCCAGCTAAATGACGGAATATGAAAACAAAATGGATATGAAAGTAACTTTCTTCTGTATTTTGCATGAAGGCCTATTGTTTTAACGGCAAAGTTTTATTGCAGTCATGTGAAATGTTTCGCCTCTACAACAGTTCTAGTAGCAGGGGTCTGTGTGTGTGTGTATGACAGATAGGGGTTTAATTGCAGCTCGCCTTGGCTGCATTTAATCAGTTGGATGGATCCTAACTACGCCTTTGCATCAGAGTGCTAAACCTCTTAAACAAGACTTCATGAGAGTTTTTGATGAACATAACAGACGGAAAAAGGTTAAGAAGGAGACTGGAGAAAACACCGGAATGGAATCAGCGTGTTCTAATGAGAAATCGTTAGGAAGTCAAAAGGTATGGCGTGGGAATAAGCGATAAATAAATGTTAAGAAAGTGGCAAAGTATGCGTATTGGTATTTTATATCTAGCTACTAATGCAATTCAGAGTGACAGTGTTTTATCAGTAATTATAGAAAAAGCAGAAATACTGGCAATAATAATATGGATATGAGTAGTAGTATAGGTAGCATTGATAGTTGCCATAAACAGTTTAGCAAGATTCATGGTAATAATGATAGCATTGGAAGACTTAGTAGCATATTTCGCAGCAGCTCAACGAATTGGCGGATAATTATTGTAAATAAGACATATGAAATAAAAACGTATCCTTAAATGCATGGAGGAAGAAGGTGTTAAACATCTATCCATATAAACGCGGATCAACTTGGAATGACAACATAAATCAAAGTGTGTAAATAATTATGTTACCCACGGTTCCAAGTCCTAAAATTAATCAAAGAAATCATCGCAGAGGCAGCCGTGCACGAAATTGCCTGAAAAAAACAAATCAATCCAGTAGGACCTACCTCCCAGTTTGCCAGCTAAATGACAGAATACGAAAACAAAATAGATGTGAAAGTAACTTTCCGCTGTCTCTCGCGTGAAGACCAATTGTTTTGAGGGCAGACTTATTGCATGTCTGAAATGTTTCGCCTCTACAAGAGTTCTAGTAGCAGGGTGTGTGTGTGACAGATGGGGTTAAATCGCAGGTCACCTTTGTTGCATTTAATCAGGTGGATGGGTCCTAACTTAGCCTTTGCATCAGAGTGCTTGACCGGAAAAGACGATTTCATTTGAGTTGTGATGAACACCATAGACGAGGGGGTTAGGAAGGAAATTGGTGAAAAGACCCTAGCGTAATCAGCTTGTGCTAATGAGACAGTTTTTGGAAGTCTAAATGTGTGGCGTGGGGAAAGGTTATAAGTAAATATTAATGAAGCATCGAAGTGACTGGATTGTTATATAGGTAAAGCAGTAATACTGATACGAGTATAAATATAGTTAGTAATGATACTTACCACAAAGGTTTTAGCAAGATTAATGGTAATAATGATAGAATTGGAACATTTGGTAGCATATTTCGCAGAAGTATTGGCGAGTTTTATAGTAGAGGTGGTTATTGTAGTTATATTTCAAACAATGATAAAAGTAAGTGGCCTGTGAAGGTCAGATGTTTGGTAATATCATAACTTTTAATACAAGTAGCAGTTTTATTGCTGGTAACAAAAGTAATATAAAAATGGGACATTTATTACTTTTGCTGTAGTCGATATGAAGATAAGTCGATTGGCCCAAATTAAGAGCTTAAATAACTATGATTTTGTCTGTTCTGTAAGCAATGACAGTGTCATCTCAGAACTAAATCCCACAGAATCGAGAAAAAAATGTGATATTGTTTTTATCAAGTTCTAACAACTTAATGTTGATCAGTGAGCAGTTGATAGTTCTGTGTTTAAAAACGTTTGACAATAACGTTTTGCTCAGAGTACTACAATATGTCCACTTAGCATAAATTTTTGTACGGATATATGGTAATTTAAATACTACTTTTAGCAGCCG
Source organism: Schistocephalus solidus (assembly GCA_017591395.1). Classification (NCBI taxonomy): domain Eukaryota; kingdom Metazoa; phylum Platyhelminthes; class Cestoda; order Diphyllobothriidea; family Diphyllobothriidae; genus Schistocephalus; species Schistocephalus solidus. Next base: position 6,239 of record WEDG01000791.1, on the reverse strand, counting down.
TAGCAGTTCTAGTACTAATATGCATGCGCTGGTATGAGTACAACTAATATTAATTGTATAGATGTTATCGGCAAATGCGTTAAAATCTATAGCACCATTCGTAGTAAAAATTATGGTATTGGAATAGCCAGTCACATAAGTGGAAGCAGTATTGATGTGTTTAATAGTTTACGTGGTTATTGTAGTAATATTCTCACAATAGGTAGGAGTTATATCAAAAATTAGTGCTTAAAGTGGTATGAATGATAATATTAACAGAAGTTGCAATGAAATTACAGTGTTGGTAGCATTAGTAGTCGCAGTATAAGTATCAGTTCTAGTGTTACTAATATCAATCGAAACAGCAATAATAAAGGCTATATTAATTTAGCAATAGTTTACGTAGTTGAATTTAACGATAATAATATTAATATCGACATTATTTATATCAGTTAAGATTTTAGTGGTAGTTGTTATAAAATCAATATGGCTATTGTTGGTAAATAGAAATAGGTGTTAAGGTGTTTGTAGCATTGTTGATCGTAATGCTATGGGACGTTATTGTAGGCAAATGACAGAATAAATTGCAGGAACATTTGCGGCAGCAGTAGATTTAGGCCAAAGTAGTAGGTTACACCAAGATTAATGTGTTTGGAGAAGTAGTAATATAATCGCTATTTATTTAATGTTTACTGCTGGCAGTCTTCAAATTTTTACAAGTAAGGTGGACGTATAAGCAGGAGTAGTACTGGTGGCGTGTGTGGTCTGATCCAGTGTTGTGCAATTTAGGGATCTTGATGAAAAATATCTACTGCGTTAGCCAACTCAACTTTTTCGGCTGTTTTGACTTTTTGTTTTGGCACCTTTGCTGCGGTTATGCAAGAGAATGAGTCCCGAATTGAGTCTGACTCAGAGCTCCAAGGCATAAGGCACGTGGAAGTCGCATTAAGCACCACACATATCAGAAAAACAACGTGGGTTTTGAGCGAGATCGGAGAAGATACCGAAACGGAAGCAGCCTATGCTAAAGATTAATTTGGTGCAGACTCGCGGCACAGCGGGGACGGCAACTGCTTCTCTACAGAGGTGCTGGGCACGCACGCGAATGCTTATGCCTGTTGCTAACTTGGCAGCCAATCAGTGCCAGATGAGGAAATCGATTGTGTGATTTCAAGGTAATTGAAGGCATACGTCGTACTGTCTTTAGGGCCTATGGCACGCATCCCCTATTACTTTGAAAGTCGTGATCCCATGGTTTCTGCCGCAGTGTATATGCCAAAGTGCGGTAGTACTCGGATCGTCTTGGATCTCACTTCTTTTGCCTTGGATTCTCAAATATAATTTTTAAAATGCTGAACAGACCAAACGCGTAGAGTAGTTTTAACCTTTTCCGAAGGAATTTAACTACAAAGGTTTAAAGAAAGAATAAAGAATACGTGATTCGAAATATTTTTGAGCATAATCAAGCTGCCTTAGCGCAAAAACGTGATTATTGTTTATAGTTAAAGGATAGCTCCATAAAATAACGAAGAAAAAAGGGGTTATGCAGGCTATTTTGCATAATTGCTGAGCTGAAGCACTCATATATTAACTATGCCTAATAATATTATGTTCGTCTAGACTCAGTTTACTGTGTCAAACGCGAAACTGAACATTGTACATCTTTATGACTAACCAAAACGTAAACTGAAAAATGTGGCCTTCTTTATTTGCCATTTTCGAACTTTTTATTTTTAAACGCAATGCTATTGATTATATTTGTTGATACTAAATATGTAAGGCGCTGCATACAGAAATGTTTCCTTTTTATCCAATAAGCCAATGGTTGCAGCAAGTTCGAGTCACGCACTGGACTTTGACATATAACTTAAGCACTTTAGTTCAAAAATCAGTTATGCGGGCACCTATTGTGCCTGTCAACTGTGCAACTAAAACTATGTATTTTTAAAAGACGACTTGGCGAGCATACGCGCTGCTTTCGCTCACATCACTTGCCTCAAGCCAAAAGGAATAACGACCAAAGCTGCTGACATTTGTGGTTTTATTTCTGATAATTTTTACCACCCTGAAAATTACGATTTTTGCCGACTGATTGTTCTTTCAATTCTTGTATTACTGCTCATTATTTGGTTTGAGCATTTAAAATTTCGAACATGTCCATAGGTGTTTTTAGAAGAACACGTCTTCGATGAGACACTTTCAACTTAAACTTACTCGAACCGATCTCACCTTAAAAGACCTTAAACTTTTTGGGTGCTAAGGCTAGATTCTGGCCTTTGTCTCTCTTGACACCTTAATAATAGTTAAACTTCTCCCCAGGTTGTACTCCCTTACACCGTTTGTCTTCCGTAAAAACCTACGCAATTTCTTCACCGACTATATTTCCTACTTTTATGTTTCACTTCTAAACGCTCTCTTTTCTATGCTTCCAGGTATTGCCAATCGATATAACAAGTCGAATAGTCTATCTGCTTCCTAACGAAAGCTGCTCATTTATCTTTACAATGCCTGGATTACAATTTACCAGCCTTCTACAGGAGCCCGAGACAGGAAGATTGAGGAGAATAAAGGAGATCATCTGCAAATTACCATAAAATGCATCGTGTGCCCTTGAACTATCCGATAACGTCTCCATAACCCACCCCACAGTCAACAAGTCAGTCACGAGAATTTCCATCAAAAGATTCAAAAAGACGACTTGGCGAGGATACACGCTGCTTTCGATCACTTCTATTCAGGCCAGTACAGTTATAGGGAAACTGTGGAATGTAGTAGAAATTCAAAAACATGAAATCGATAATGTTCATCCGTTGGTTTGGGTTATGTTAAAAGGTGTGCATAGGGGAAGGATGATGTGGAACATTGTGTTAGGCGGCAGTGAGCGTTTGGTAGAGCCGTTCTAGGTGGATGACAGAGATGGTGCGGGGGAATGCATGCAGTTAAACGACCGTTGGCCAGGCTAAGCGTGAAGCTTGTACGATGTGCTTTTGTGCGCACAAGCCCGCTTCTTCAACCTAATGGCAGTCGCTTCTGCCGCTGCTGCTAGTAGCTAATTTTATAAGATCGTTCAAAATAAAAATGAAACATTTGCAAGTCTTTGCGATATTTAGAATTTTGGTATTGCTTTACACAAATTATGCTTATTTTATACTTACTGTGCTTGCGGATAGCACTGTCAGCTAAAACGGAGAGAATTAAAGGGCCAGTGGGTAATGTTCGGAAAGGACCATAAAATAAATCTACAGTATCATTACATAAGTCACCTAGACCAAACAGAGTTGAATTATACATTTAGGCATGAAGAACAATCAATACAGGTCGCCCTTTCCAAACGGCCTGCTTGTAGTAACTCGCTGGTATTTATAGTGCAACGGACAGCTGTGATGTGACTTTTTAAATAACTTCATCCGATTCTTTGCCGAAATCAAATCTGTTTTGCAACTCCATTATTCTGTTATGCGGGGTGCTTCCAAGACTATGGACAAGGCCCCCACAAACGCATCAGTAATACGCGTCCTTGCTTCTGATTCATTTCCTGGATGTGATGGAGTCTGCCAGAGCTTAAACCATTCTCTCACATAAAAAGGGCGCCTAAAGGATCCATTGGCAGATAAAGATGTCTTAGAATCTCAACCTCGTTTGCGTTTAAATAGGGTTTACTCTCTGAACATAGAACACATTTTGTTTCAAAAGCTGAATATGTTATTGCTGATTGATGAAGCTCACCCCACACGGGAAAAGAGACGAACACTTTGCTATTCAATTTGCAGATAATTGCTTCATCAACCCCGCAAGAAGCCGTGCACAGGACCAACCATTTTTCAAACCTCTGTCTCTACTGCCAAACGCTTTTTGTTTCAATCAGTTTATTGTGCACTCAGCTTTCTTTCTTCCAAGCAACCAAGCAAAAATCTAAGAACCACATAAAATGGCCGTCCAGATGGTCAAAAACATATTTAAAAATACGTCTCCTTTGTAAAATCAATGAGTATTCGTCAATCAGACTAAACTAAACTACGGAACTCCATTCAAACTTTTATTAGGCTTGCTCCCCTGAAACTGAGAACCTCGATGAAATGTGGTAATGACGTAAAACAGCATGCACCGCGATAGGAAAAGCTCACTGTTGAAGAGGGGTGCACTTCCTTCCCGTCGTGATCGTTAAACTTCGATCACGATTTCACTGGCCACATTTGAGGATACAGACACTTGGAATTTGGGAACGCCTTAATAGCTTTATACTTTTGATAACTTCTCTTCAGGCCAGTACAGCTATAGGGAAACGTTGGAACGTTGTAGACATTTTAAAACATGAAATCGATAATGTTCGTCCATTTGTGTGGGTTATCTGAGGAATGTGCATAGGGGGGGGGGTGATAAGAGACAATGTGGATTAGGGGCAGTAAGTGTTTGGTACATTCAGGACGTGGAACATAAGACAAAATACCTGTCGATTTCTCTAGCTAAACATTCCACAATCTATTAAGTCTACTAATTGCCAGACAGCGAATCTGAAGCAGATCGACAATTAACAAAAATGCATGGCATCTGTTAATGAAAACGTGTCCAAGGAACGAAGTTCACTAAACGCATTAAAAGCTTAATCAAGATTAACCGCTGAGCATAATCAAATGATTACAAAGACGACTTGGCGAGCATACGCGCTGCTTTCGATAACTTCCCTCTTCTGCTACTCTTCAGGCCGGTACAGTAATAGAGAAACTTTGGAACGCAGTAGACATTTAAAACATGAAATCGATAATGTTCGTCCATTTGTTTGGGCTTATCTGAGAATGCATAGGAAGAGGGTGATAAGAGACAATGTGATAGGCGGCAGTAAGTGTTTGGTGAAACCGATCTAGAGAAGGGGATGACAGAGAGGGCGCTGGGGATGCATCTAGTTAGCGTGGCCGTTGGCCAAGCTTTTAACGCGAAGCTTGTACGAGGTTCTTTTGTGCGCACAAGACCGGTTTCTTCTTAATCTTATAACAGTCGCTTCTGCTGCTGCTAGCAGACGCTGACCCAGTTGCTTGGGGTAATTTGGTGTGCACGGATGGCGCTTTTTATGCCTTGACGTCCCCTTGCTCAAGCCATGCTGGGATGTGTTCTTTTATTCGTTCTGGATAAGCGCCGACTCACTGCGACTAATATAACCTGCTCCACAGTGAGACAAGTTAATGAGTAAATGCACATAGAGGTGGTCTGAGCCGGCAACCTATCCTTTGCCTTCGCCTCGTAAAAGAGGGTTGGTTGAGAACACTATCTGAAGTTTCGCTGCTGGGAAACGTTTGTAGTACTCGGCTTGGTTATGCGTCTGGCACTTTGCGCTAAGCAACGGACCGGATTGCGTTTCTATTGGAGAGGTACGAAACTGCCAAAGCTCATATACTGCTCCAGACCAGGTTTCCTTTCGATAAACGCTCCTTCGGATGCTGCCGTCAGGTCTTCTGCTTAGAAGGACGTCTAAAAAGGGAGTGAACCTGCTCTTTCTATCTCCATCGTGCATTTGATCGACGGATAGGGTTGGCTATTAGGATAAAAAGAAGTCGTTTACAAGATACCATGTAGAAAGCTGCAATGCATGTGTACTGTGGTCAGACAGGAAAATCAGCCTCCACGCGCATACACGAAACATCAATTGGCAGTAAGGACGGAGACCACTTGTCTCAAGTTGCCATGCACACGCTTGAGAAAACAGGACACAAATTGCTCTGGGACAAAACCCGCATTGTTGCTCTCCTGTCCATCTAAGAAAAGGCCGATAATTTTTAGAGGCCGTTTTCTCAGGATGACTCATGCATCAACCGACATATCGAATTGAACCATGTGTACGAATACCTGAAAGAAAGCGGGAAGAAACGAGAGCCAATCCAAATGGAAATACCCCACAATGACAACAATTGGCAGGAATGACAAAGCAATATCGATTTTTCCGGCACGTGTTAAATTTGAACTGTTTTTGCACACTTACTACAAGTCTGACGACGATCTGGGGTGCCAGCGTCGAAAATTTACATAATAAAGTTACCTTTTGTTTCCCCAAAGAACGTATTTGCTTCTAAATATGCATATATATGTCCGTAATCCCAACAAAGGTACTGCTTAAAAGCCATGATATGTGTTTCGCTGATGTTTCTGCTGTTGCATGACGCAGCAACGAGGGTTTCGGCACCTCAGTGGGTCTATCAGGCTTTTCCGTGTGTTTTATGGTTTATGGACTCCAGAAAATCAAAGAAAATTATTTCCAAATGTATGAGATG
>WEDG01000790.1:0-39360 GCA_017591395.1 Schistocephalus solidus | reverse complement strand
GGATGACTCAGTAGCCCTATTTAGGTACATCACTGCTTTCCCCCCCCTCGCGAAGGAGGGGGCTAGAAAAGGTGCCCTAAACAAATGCTGTGTCTCACGACAGCTGCAGCAGACAGTGGCTAGCAGACTGTAATTGCATGCAGTCGAATAATGCTAAGCAATATCAACAACAACTCGCTTTATCCCTCCCCCCACCATACCCTCAGGGGTACCTACCCCCGGACTGCTCTAGTGGGCTTGCTCACACTAGATGCCTGGAATGTTCGATCCCCTTAAGACAATTCCAGGAGAACTGACCAGAATGGAGGACGGCGCTAGTAGCGCAGGATCTAGCGCACTACAAGGTAGAAATTGTTGCTCTCAATGAGACCCGATTCTCCGAACAATTTCAGCTGGAATAGTTGGGCACCAACCACATTTTTTTCTGGAACGGCTGGCCAAAGGCAGAGCGATGCGATACTGGAAGAACTTCTTCGCCGCCACCAAGGCTGTCTACGGACCCCCCATCAAAGGTGCCACCCCTCTTCTCAGTGCCGACGGCTGGACGCTGCTCACCGAGAAGACGCAAATCCTGACGCAATGAGTGGAACATTTCCAAATCGTTCTCAGCTAGCCTTTCACCATTTTCGACGCCGCCATCGATCGCCTGTATAAGTGGAAATCAACGCCAACCTCGATCTCCCACCCTGTCTCCCTTCCCCCTGCTCTTCTCACTCTCTCCTCTTCTGAGCCCAACCCTCCCTCTCCCCTCCACTTCGCCTCCTCCCCCCTCCTCTCTCCTCTTTCCTAATATCTTTTACTCTTACTTCTTCCTCTCTCCCCACCCTTCCCTCATTCTCCACGGTCGAAAAGTCCTACGGTGAGGGTGACATGCAATCACGTATGTGGCCCAGGCAACTTGGTCGTTCTCTCACTAACCCAAATCCTGACCCATAGTGGAGTTCGATAGCCACCTGGGATGGGGGGTGGTTGTGATACCCCACACATGTGTATGCACATGGTACGTAACATATATGGTTGCGTTGTTGGCGGTCACGGTAAAGGAATAATAATGGGTGATCCGTATGTATTCGTTTTACATGGGAGGTAGCGTAGGAAGTATCCGACCCTTTTTCGTCCGTTTCGACAAATCTCGACATTTCTATATTGACATATATCGGCAAAGAGGGCAAAATCGATATACAATCGACATAGGTATCTCGACATGTCGATATCACCGAGATATACGGCTGATATAAAATTGCTATTAGGGTATGAAGGGCATGCAATGTTGCAACGAAAATGAAGGAGGACAAGAACGACACCAGGAAAACTCTGTACAGAAGCGTTCAAGGTTAGGCCGTTTACTGCACCAAAAGCACTGTATAAGGCGAGGTCCATCTAGTTGTGAGTATTAACAATAAGTAAAAAGTATAATTGTAATAAAAAAACAGAGACAATTTTTCTCTGTGTTGAAAGTCAGCAAGAATGAATTTGAATATAGACTTACTAAAAATAAGATTATCTCCTTTAGCAAGCTACCGTAAAAAGTAAAGGAGTACTGCGGGTGATAGCAGATTGCTTCACAACGTTAATTATGCTTGCTGACGTTATGAAACCAGAATGCGGACACTCCAGACTGCTAGTAATCATCCATACGCCATATGCCTGATGAAGTGAGGTGAATACGCAAATTAACTCACCGGTAACCGGCAATGCTATAGTTAGGAGTTTACTTGGTCCCATTCTGTCAGCGCGCTACATTCTACTGGTGACCGTGCACGTGGAGTCTCAGGACATGTGTCACATATAATACAGAGAAAAAGTGTGCAATATGCCAAATATAAGCAGTCCTCCGCTTTATATGGTTGAACTAAGCGGGTCTTGGTTGGGTTTTGAGACGAAGAATGAGCATTGTTGCCGGGGCTGCCCACGGGATGAATGTTGCTCTCTCCGTAGGACATCTGTAATGGGAGCATAGGAGTCGAGGATGGGGCTACAAGTTGTCGGGCCACGCATACGAAAACAGATGTTCTCCCTAGTTTAGCCATCAGGTGACGCGATTTTTAGGGGCGTGTGGTCGCTTAGCCGTGCCTTGCTTTGGGTTGCCACAGATATGATTTGGTTCCCAGTTAATGGACGAAACAGGAGCCTTCATCACCGGTACAATCCAATTTGAGTCATATACCTGGTGGTTCCACTTAACAGGCATTCTCTACACCCAACAGAGACACACTGATCACCCTTTGCGCTAACGACTTCTGCTTTTATTTCAGACCTTGGATAGATCAAATCGATCACGCTAGAACCTCATTTCGCACATTGAAATATTAGTTCTGCACAAAAGTGCGAGAAAGTCGTTGATTTTTACTTGAAGAAACGGCAGTATTTTTCGCATGATTACTTCTTCTTAATTTGAAAACCATCCAGATTTCCCGCTTTCAGGTAGCCGTCCCGCAATTCATTATATGCCCTTTTCTGTAGATCGGAGGAGGCAGACCACGAAGCACCGTGACCCTCATGCCTTCGTTTATCTTCATTTAAACACCTTGAGTCAATGGAACTGTCTGGAGAAATTAGACGGTCTATTGTGGGCGGTCATAACTGCATACCTGGCTCCTGTTACATGGAGCCTGGAGAATAATTTATGATGACTGCCTTCTCTTAAATCAATCCGAAAGGATGATTCCCTTGCCTTCATAGGTCATAGAATACCTTCTCCGTTTCCCTTAGATCCCGTGAATTTCATTTAGCCCATTGCAGTCGTTAACTAGGTTGTAACTACCCCTACCTTCTTTGATTTTCCCAGATTTTCTGCTTCCTCGGTCTGCCCATCCCACAAACTCTCTTTTACCATGGTTCCTGTAAGACATTTTGCCTTTTTTACAATGTTCTCAGGGGATCCGGCTATTGTGCTTCAATCCAAGGATTTTCAGAGACACCAGGATTCCAGGTTTTAGTGAATTTTATTTCAGTTGTCTGCAAAAGCCACAGTCAGTGAACTGGGAATAAGTAAAAAGCATGATTGTTTACTCACTTACGATACCTCTCGCTATTTTTCAAGAAATAATTCGGGCTCAAAGGAGCAAATTAAGTCATAGGCCAACGTTTTGGAGAACTAAGTCGGCTCCCCATTACCATCATGTGAACTGCAATTACGCAAACAGAGCCGGAAGTGGCTTGTCATGGTCTCTTCGTCAGCCTCAGGCTGGTCGATTTTTGTTAGCTGCATGGAACCTTTGGAAAACGCTTGTCCGGCAGTCCAGCTGCGTACAACTGGTTGCCATAGGCTACTTGTTCCGATAGTTCAATAGGTGTCGTCGAATGAATTCAGGTACCCGTCCCGCAATTCATTATATGTCCTTTTCTGTAGATCGGAGGAGGCAGACCACGAAGCACCGTGACCTTCATGCCTTCGTTTATCTTCATTTAAACACCTTGAGACAATGGAACGGTCTGGAGAAATTAAACGGTCTATTGTGGGCGGTCATTACTGCATACCAGGCACCATAATCTTTTGCTGTGTTCACATGCCTGATCACAGGCATCTTCCAGCGTGAAAAATAGCTCATGTTACATGGATTTCAGAGAATACTTTATGACAAATTTCTTAAAAATTAAAGCCAATGGAAAATATGGTCGTTACCAAACAGCCTTAATGTCGAGTATATATTCCAACACGCTTTCACGACGAAAAGCGGTTTCTCCTTCCATTTTTAAATTGTTTAAGATGCATTTGCCTGAGACAAACAGAGGTTCGCTTGATTTCCCTGGCAGGTACTTTAAAGAGAAGCGTTGTATAAATTCAAAAACGTTCCATTTTATGCATATTTAAAGAATAGTCCTTTTGTTAAATGACTTCATAAGTATTTCGGGTTTTGGATTGAAGAAGAGTTTCAGATCGTCCTTGTAATAATGGTTAGAACTTTACGTTTTCCTGTGTTTTCTGTCTATTGCCCATAAATGTAGATTCTGTTAAATTTTGCTTATCAATATCTTCAAAATAATACATATCTTAAAGATATTTACCGAAATAGTGAACTCTGAAACAGTTTTTTTTAAATGCAGATGGCATTTCAGGTCAAATGTTAAGACTCGCCCAAACATGAAAATTCGTTGACGAAAAGAATAAACACTCACAACAAAAGTTGACAATTAATATGACTAATGTCGATTTAGGAATCGCTTATGATAACTTTAAGTTTAAGGATAAGGGTTAAGCTTTTGAAGAAAGAAAAGGTAAAGATGTCGTTTTTAAATTTTCTTAATATTACGTTAATATGCTAATTCGCAGATAAACGTTATTGCATAGGGCTACATACTGCGGATTGAGTTATCTGTTATGGGGTTAAGCTTGTGTATGCCTTCATATGTTTGGGCTTAATAAGTAGGGTTGTGGGTAGGTAATGAGGGTTGAGATTGCCGGATTCGGGGTCTGGTAAGCGCCAAATTAATGGATTTAAGGTTAAGATTTGTGCTTGGGGTTTAAGCGTTTGAGGATAAGGATTAACCTTGTAAAGAAAGAAAAGGTAAAGGTATCGTTTTTACATTTTTCTGAGATAACATTAATAAGCTTATTCGTTTTTTCAGCTTTTTAAAAATACCTGTTCGTCAGTTCACCTACCCGTTGGATTACTTTAGAAGGTAATTGCTGAACTGCAAAGTGGTGCATTTTATTCCAGCGCAGTATGCTGACAAACAACTGCTTAATTGCTGTCATGATACCGGGCTCAGGTTGGGGAGGAGGAGAGAGTGCGGTAGATGCAGTGCAAGTCTGCTATCACTTAAAACATAGTCACGCGCAAGCCACCGTCCCTGTACCACACTTACGTGGAGCCTATTGTGGACATCGTCGGACTACAATGGTTGAACTGTCATGTGTCGTCGGCTAACCAGTGGAGTGAGACGGCGATGGCTACTCTTTATACACCTGGTTTGTATAATCCTGGTGTGTCAAGGGGAGAAAATCGTGCTATGGCGTGTACAGAAGGGTTAACCGGCCCTTCAAGCAGCTAATAATACCTCCAGTTAATCGTTAAATCTAGACCTTGGTTTACAACGTTCATTTTGCCAGCTATTTACTATTGTCGATGTTCATACTGCCATTCATGGAGCCAATTTCATATTGCTTTTCTGTCTCCTCATTGATAGAAAGTCCAATGAACTAATCGACCGGATGACCTCTTTATACTCTAAATGTGGCTGAACTTAGCGGGTCGTGGTTGGGTTTTGAAAAGAAGAATGAGCATTGTGTGCCGTGGGTTGCCCAAGGGATTCATGTTGCGCTCTCCCTATGATATCTGTAGTAAGAACATAGCGGTCGAGGGAGGACTCTACAAAGTGTCGGGCCACACATACGAAAACAGATTATCTCACCTAGTTTAGCCATCAGGCGACGTGATGTTTAAGGTGTGGTCGCTTAGCGGTGCCTTGCTTTGGGGTGCTACTGTCCCGTAAACCATAAAACATACTATTTAAAATAACATAACTACTAACGTTTTGCGCGTAACCTGTTTATGGTGATTATTATGATCTGCATATCCCGCAGTATGCAACAAACTGGCATGTTAGCAATAGGTTTACAAAGGCATTGTCTATTATCTTTACCACCTGAACTGAGAAACTGCAACATTAACTGCTTCCTTAATGCAGTACCTAGTACTTGCAGAGTAATGAGATTGGAGGCTTAATCTTAATCTTTATACGAGCGCTACTGAAATATTCACAGTAATATAAACATCGTAATCGCCTATCTTCCGAGGATTTAAATGTATACTTGTTCCCTCAAATTCATTTTAACTTTTTCAAGTATGCTTTTTTTCAAAATTCCTTTGATTGATAACCACGCTTCAATCGTGTGAAATGGTGCGTTGGATAATATTTGCGGAATCAGTTAAAGCACAGCTAATTTGGTTGTAGAAATGCAAAACTCAAGTAAAAATTATCAGATTTAAAAAGTGCACATTTCGTAGCAAATTTCGGAGAACCCCTCATGTATGCAAGAAAAATCAGGTATTTTCACGATGAGGCCTGAATGAAATTCCACCTATCCTATTTCCCTGCGCTTTAGTAAACTTTAGCAGACAACATGTGGGTTCACCACCTATAGAGCGCTGGCTGTCTTTAGACTTGACCAAAAAAACAGAAATATACGCCTTTATTTAAAGTCACTAATACGAAGCAGCTTAATTCATAGGCAGACTCTACTATTCCGTGATAGCGACTGACTAGATTGATGACAAAAACGCTTCAAAAAGCTATTTATTATCCGCATGTAGAGAATCGGCGTATTCCAGTGCCTGAATGACTCTCAAAATATAATATTTGTTTGTTTGTTACATGGACCACTGGCATTGGGCGGTAATTCGGTACACTTTCAATTCCGTCCAGCATATCTTCATTCGCGGGAATTCGTCTGCTGAAACCATCTACCAGAGAAGGCTTTCTGTGCCAGAACTATGAAACTGAGGCCTGGTCTACTTACCACTATTGATGAAGTTCTGGTTTTTAGTCACAAGTGAGAGTGAGAGAGAGAGTTCACTTTATTTTGTAAGTGTGATTGCGATATTACCACCATAAAATGTCCTCCATGAATAAAGTTAGGCATCAGAAAATGCCAAACGAATAGTCGACGATTGCAACGATGGACATTACGAAGAATCGTCCTTGAATAAGTCTCTAAATTAAAATTTAAGTAGACTTCCTTCAAAACGGTGCCAGGGTCGTGTGATGATGACGGCATTATTGTTGGACGAGATTTTTAAAGACCAGTTCATATGACATAATGGCACCGTTTCACTTATGTCCTCAATTGGGAACTTTTCAAGCCCCGTCTTGTAGTGCGTCGTGGAAGCTTCGGGGTATTCATAGATATTTTAGTGGGGAATGTGCTGATTCTTCCTGGAGATGGATTCCCTAGATTGGTCTTCTTCCCCTCTCTCCTGCACAAGTGGACATACCTGAGCCTGCCAGTCCTCAGGAAATGCGATTGGATGCAGTTGCTGATGGAAATAATGGAGCCATTTATAACCTGGTCAGCAAAACTTTGCGTCAAAGGACACGTTCTGCAATTACGCAATTGACGTTTATTAAGCGATTGCGGTGGGTACCTTCAGGGGATTTGTGGGTTTAGATGGGATGTACAGTAAGGTGCCTTACAGCAGCTTTGTATGGAATGTGGGTTTTTTACTTATATCTTACCATAAATAAATTCACATGAAGGTACATTTATACTTACTGATGATAACACTGAAATTTCATGCTCTAACACATACCTTTCCTTACACTTTGGAAAATAAACTAATATAATCTAAATGGTGCTTTTTGAGGGCATACTTAAGAAATAGTGGTTAAGCTGGATACGCGCGAATTGGGGTCTGAGTCAAAAGAAATAAAAGGGTGCAATAAGATTACGATTTATAGAAGTGCGACCAGCCATCATCGTTGGAATACGGAGTCATGTGTGTCAACGATGGAATCTCGGAAAAAACACCAAACTATTTTGTTAATAGAGCATAGCGTAGGTAGATATAATTTTCTTCTGAGTTGTTTTTTGTATCTCCCCCTCCGTAAGATGTAAAAGAATTTATGCGATGGTACAACTTATAAATAATTATGACGCTCCACGTCTATATCCTGTCACTTTTCGGAAAATGACCAAGGACGTTTTGTAGTGTTGTGGATTAATCTAGCGTCAGGCAGATCCGCGCACACACCTATGCGCACCTTTAAGGACTGCGAAGCCTGATGCCTCCTTAGGGCAACGTAGGTGAACGTACGCACCAACTCAAGGCAACGCACAACACTCGCACTGGGATACCGATCTGCGTACAGGCGCTGAATGGATACATTTTTGCTTTGTTAATTTGCCAAAAACGCCACAGTAGCTGCTTAATAACAAACGCCGATAATTCAATGAGAATCAAATCCAGCATTCATTGTTGACCCACTTGTGAATACCTCGGTGACCACGGTAGGATTCGAAACCACACCAGAAAGGGAAGGCTTTGGCAGTCAGCTCACTGTCTCAGAATTGGTGGATTCCATACGTTGCTGTAGCTGGACGTTTGTGTCATATTATTTCTTCAACACAACATGAAAACTCATTGCTGCTTTAAATAAAAGTCCACAAAACATTTCGGTAATTAATATGTCTAAGAGTGATTGAAAGACTTTCTAAAAGAACGTACATTTCAATATATATTGGAGCGTGAGCCCTGTACTTGTTAACTTAATGTCCCGTTCTAGGATTTTAAATACTAAAAAGTGACCAAATATATACACCGAATTTTGTGAAGAATGCAGATCTTCTGCTCATTGCGTTTCTTGTTACTGAATTACCAAAAACTATTTTATACAAAAAGTACGTTATCACTTTAACTTAAGCATAGATAAGTTATGGCGTGCATTTTCACAGTATGTTGTACCTATTTAGTTTACAGTTCTAATATTCAGAGAAGTAAAAGCAAATACTGGAAAATATAACCGTCTTTTTTGAAAAAAAACGCTATATATTTGCAACTCTATTTGTAGAGGTGAGAGATTTTACACAACTGCAATAAGACTTTGCTATCAAAACAAAAGTTCTTCACGTGAGAGACGGAGGAAAATTACTTTCATATCTATTTTGTTTTCGTATTCCGTAATTTAGCTGGCAAACTGGGAGTAGGTAATACTGGATTTATTTATTTTTAGGCAATGTTATACACGGCTACCTCTGCGATGATTTCTTTGAAAAATTTAAGGACCTAAAGCCGTGGTTATTATAATTATTTACACACTATGATAATGTTATTCTTTGCGTTGTCCCTGTTTATATGGAAAGATGCTGAAGGAATTCTTCCTCTATTTAATAAACGACATGTTTTTATTTCATTTATCTAATTAACAATATTTCACCACCAATGCGTTGAGCTGTCTTGTCCAGTTGGATGTGATCGTACATAAAAAACAATCAGCTGGTTTCAACTATATCATATTATATATACACAATGTTAAAACCAAAAGAAAATCTGCCAGTGCAATCACTATTTTTGACCAGGCATTTTGCAGCGATTTTGTCTCTACTAGAATACAACTTTGGAAGGTTTTTAATTAATATACTTTTTAAATGCAGAACACAGGACAAATGTCAGGCTACCCATACTGGGTTTTAAGCCACTTTTAATGAATATTCAAAATGTTTAAAACAGCATCCTATTTTAACCTGCATTAACCCAGATTTTGCAGCAAGCACTCGTTGTAAGAGTATAGAAATCAAAAATAAAGACACCAAAAATAGCATATAATTTATAAACAATTTTCTGCACAACGATAATTGAGAGAAAGTGCATTGTCGAAATTTCTTTGTCTAAATTGGGACAGAAAATGTGTTTGTGGACTTCTGTGTGTTACCTATGTCAAGAAAAGCGCCGAAATTTCGAACTAATGGTAATCAGTTGAAGTCTGATACGCCTGTGGTTACTTAAGCTTTGAAATTTATAAGGAACAGATGTGTTGTGAATTTAAAACTTAAGGAAACTATCCAAGCTATTATTAAGAAATATCAACTAACTTTAAGAAAGCTACATATGTTGAAAAATTGCTTAATCGCAGAATTTGTGACCCATAAATTTAAATAGAATTTTCATTTGAAATTGCGTATTAACTATTTTTTTGTAAAATCAAAGAACTTTCCTTACAAAGAATCTCTGGTGGTATTTTTAGATATTGAGTAACAATTAAGTAAGAGATCGTTGTTACAATACTGGGGAATACTCTCCCACTTTCATGATTTTTCAGGCGACTGGAAATAAATTTATTCTTCATTCTATGTGTTAGTCAAAGCCTTAAAAATAATTAATTAATCAGATGAATTTATTAAATAAGTGAATTTTCGGTTAGGCTTTCTAATGCAGTTGGACGTAAGCGTCATATTTTTATTTCAGCAAACATTAAAATTCATTGCTGCTATAAACGAAAGTCTACAACAACTTTCGGTAATTAATATGTCAACGAGTGGTTGAAAGACTTTCTTAAACAACGTACTTATAAAAAGAACTCTTTATGTAGATAGTAAGCTGACAAACATAACTGCAAAGTATATTTTCCCAAAGGTAAAGTCAAGGTACAAAGTTAGCAAACGTGACCATTTTTAGACTTCCCTAAACAATATGTGACACGATTTCTGCTTGAAACAAAAGAACTTACAGTTCACTTCATATTGGAACGTTTGCCCTACTTTTGCTTACTTTATGCCCTATTCTAGAATTTCAAATACTGAAAAGAGTGACCAAATATAAACACCGATGTTTGTGAAGAATGCAGATCTTATGCATCCCATAAACGCCTGCAATGTCCTGAGTTGACTCCCACGTTTTTTAAGAAAATTAATAACCATCCCTTTTATGAAGAACTTTTATCGTTTTACTACTTTCACAACGGCTGCGATGTATCAGTAAAGAGGTAAAAATACAGCAATTGACCACAAGAACATGCCAGTAACTTCAATTGGTAGTGGGGATTTTCAAATAAAACTAATTTGCCAATTCCTACATGGCAACGCATACATAGGTAGGGCCAAAGTGAAGCAAGTAAAACAAAAAATACCGGAGCACCAAGTTTAAAGTTAAATGCATTTGTACATCGCATGACAAACCAGCAACACCTTAACTTTCACCGTAGATGAAAAGCACAACCGTATCTAAAGACGTCCATTTGGGAATATTTTTGTGGTTGGTACCTTCAAAAAGTAACCAGGTTAAAGTGACACAGTTGAGAGACGAAACGACTGTGCTTTTAACTTATCCCCTTAAAATGCTGATTTCATAAAGATTTCTCATTTTTCCTGATTTTTCAAACTTTTTGAATCATTAACTAACCACCTATAAATAGACAGCACACAAATATAATATGCTATTTAATAAAGTAGTTAATAATGTAAAAATAAAGAGAACGCAGATGAGCTACCAAATCAAACCAATGCGTAACTATTTTTCGTATGCGAAAACTGCTAACACTAGCATATATTAAGCGCAACAGCCGTCCATCCAAGAATCAAGGCAACGACAAAACAAGAAAACCTACAAGCTACAGACCGTATAATTTTTTCAAATTATGTCATTTTTGGTTTGTTTTGTGCATTTGATTCTGTGACAATAATGAGCTAAGGATTCCTTGCTAAATACGGACGATACATTAAATACATTCCGGTGAGCTGTTTTCCCTTCCCTTTTGATGCATATTGCGCATCGCATGACACACCAGCAACACCTGAACATTAGCCATGGATGAAAAGCACAACCATTCGGACCGTACTGATCGTATGATTTGCCAAATGATGTCATTTTTGGTTGATTTTGTGCATTTGATTCTTTGGCAAAAATTAGCTGAGCAATCCTTCCAAATATCAATTATACACTTAATTCGCTTTGGTGAGCTTTTTCATCTTCTGAAAATAAACACATCTGGGTGCTAAAATTAACTAGCCAGTGTTAATGGCTGCATTAATCATGACGTATTTCTAAAGAAACCTGCTGAATTGGATGTGTTGGCGATGGCATAGTCTAACCCAAATATGCAGGGTTGGCAGATATGAATAATTAATTTGACCCTCTTGTTAACACCTGGCAACCTCTATGGGGTTCGAAACCAGGTCAGCCTGCTGCAACGTATGGAATCCACCAATTCTGAGACAGTAAACTGACTGCCCCAAGCCTTTCCCTGCTGGCGTAGTTTTGACTCCTACGTAGGTCACCGACGTTTTCACACGTGGGTCCAAAATGAATGCGAGATTTGATTCTAATTGAATTATCTGCGTCTGTTGTTCAGCTGCTGCTTCGGCGTTTCTGCAAAATTCACAAAGCGAAAACGTAACCCTTCAGCGCCTGTACGCAGATCTGTACCCCAGTGCGACCGTTGTGTGTTGTCTTGGGTTGGTGCGTACGTTCACCTACCTGGGTGTATTTAACCCTAAGGAGGCATCAGGCTTCGCAGTGCTTAAAAGTGCGCATAGGTGCGTCAGCGGATCTGCATGACGCCGAGGAGCGTGCTGAAGTCGCGGGCGGTGGTGAACGCTCGTCTCTCCCGTTGTCTCCCGTGCTCAAATTGACAAGCTACTGAAAAAAGGCGCTATAACAAAGCGGAAAAGAACGTACATGCTATTTAATTTCAAGAAATCGTTACTTTGTATACCTTCAACTCAAGAAAATGCAACTGCAGCCGCTAAAATACGTCAGGCGGCTTTCAGGCAAAACGTCTTCCACCTTCTTTTCGACAAATATGCAAAACCGTTAAGAAGAAGCAGAAAAACCACCTGTATATCTTGCAAATGTCCTTTTAGCATTTTCTGAAACGAAACTGAAACTGTTTCAGAGGGAAAATGAAAACCTGTATCTCAATCAGTCGTAAAAATGTACGAGGAAAGATAAGAAAAAAGATGCAACAGACGCACTTTTTGGCTTCTGAGTCTGTCTTTGATGATGTAATTGAGTGTGTATAAGATTAGTCAAGTTTATACCGGTTTCGTTTCATTGATAGTGTTTCTGTCTTCGTGATAAAATTCTGGAACTCACCCCTCCACTGATATTAGCAGGCCTTCTTTACTTGAAAACGTTCCTTATACATTCAGTAAGAGACGGGAAGACGATAAAACCATAAATTTTAGTCGTTATTAAAGGTGAACTAGGAGTAAAGAGAAATTATTTGCAGCAGACGCACGTTTGGCATAGACCGGCACCAAAAGAAAATAACCTTTAAAGGCACAGGCAATTAAGTAAATATCACTACCTCGTGGAGATATGAACAGCCACCAGAAACGGCTTCTCTATGTTCAGTTTTCCACTTTAAGCTTGTCTCAATTATATTTAGGTAAAAAACTTCAAACATCATGGTTAGCAGATTGCGTTCCCTGGGTTCGCACAGACCAAACCACTTATTGCTTTGCTCTACCATGGCGCCGTTTGAAGGAGATCAACTGTCACTTAAATTTTGAGACCCATTTAAGGTTAATTCTTTGTAATATCCATTGCTGTAGTCTTTGGCTATTCATTTGGCATCTTCCGGTATAAGTCAGTTTATGCCCAACGTTATTCATGGATGACATTTTTGCATGCACAGAACAAATCACTTACTGCTCTACTCTAATCGGTTTTACCCTACCTTACATTTGGCAGCTGATGCAGTAGCAGACAATCTTAGGGTGCTTTTGTAAAACTTCAACGTGGAGAAGTCTGTTTGGAGATGCCTTCAATTGGCACAGCTATTTGCCGTTAATGGGTATCGGCCTTTTCAGCACTGAAATATACGCGGGGATGTGTAGAGAGGCATGCCTGTCGCTCAGTCACGTACGTAATGTGTAGGATTCGGATATATTCTCTTATCTGAGCCGTCTAATAAAGTCAGATTTATTAGACGTTGGCCGAGGAATCGCCATAAAAATATGCAATAGGTTGAGGTGACACTGACAGATGTTGTAAGTATATTGGGGTTGAACAACACCGTCAATGACTTCAGGCCGTCCCCCTGCATTTGCCCTTGTGGCGGTCGAAGCCTATGAATAAATAAATTAATGTTTTATTTTAAGCCTCCAGAGGGCAATATTTCAAAAAAGTAAGCACTAAGGTAAAATAATGACAATGTGCACCATGGTGCTCCGTTTGAGCGGCCAAATATAGAGCAGAATTTTAAAAAAATAGTGTTTTGGATAGAAAGTAGTGTTTTTCCCATCTGCCGGCGATTTTCGCTTGTAAAACAATAAACATTGTTTTCGAAAATAAGGTGAGCTAAGAACAAAGCGGTGAGAAAACGCTTGCAATGAAAGTGGAGGAAGAACTTAGGGAGCCCCGAGTTTCAAAAATGGTAGAGCGAAAAAAACTGCTTCATGAAGGCATGAGGAAGAACAGAGTAGGTTACTTGAGTGTGGGATGAAAGGATAAAGGTGATCCAAAACTTTAGTAGGAAGAAGTGAATAAAGTGCGCTCAGAGGGTTCTTTTGCTTGAGAATTGAGAAGGAAAGTGAGGCCTCCACATCTCAGTAGCCAGATTGGAATTCTGATTATGGCTATCGGCAAACGAAACGGAGGTAGTTTAAAATGTGCCAACCGATATGACCCAAATTATCTGAATGACGAATGTGTTATGGAGACATCGTAGTTCGAAAGGCACACGATGCACGGAAGCGTAATTTGGCGACTGTCTTTTAATTTAGACATGGTCCTTTCTCGGTATTTTGGAGAAAGCTGCTCGGAAAATATGTAGAAATTATAAGGTTAATCGAATCAGTATTAAGACAAGTAAGCAGTCTTCGCTTGAAAGCTGATAGACTATTTGATAACCAGATATGGATTGGCAAGTTATTCTCAAAAAAGCTATGTCTGGAAGCGAAGAAGGGAAACCGTTTAGAGGTAGATGATATGGAACAGCGATGTCTCCATAACCTAACACTCAGAAAAATAATCACAGTCACACTGACGAGCACGGTTTAAATCGTGTTCATTTCGTTTGTTTTTATCCATCCTCAGGATTAAGCAGGTTTGCCCATTTTCCCTTTATCGAAGGGCAAGGGATTGTGGGGTCCTTAAATAAAATAAATATATCAAATAAAAAAATGAGCGGAACCAATAAACAAACGCAAAAGCAAGTAGCACGCATTTTATGAAAAAGGTTGGTATCTACAGATAAGTGGGTAAACTAAAGCAAGGGAACATTTCTGTGTAAATATACTCTCTAGGTTTATGTGTGTCTGACGGCTTTGATGGAGATTCACATCAGCCATGGACACCGACCATAATATTAATGTAATAGGGGATGAATCAGTGTCAAGGTCATTTGATTGCGTGCATACCAATCAGTTTAACGGAAACCTTAGTGAATGTTTTATTTAGTGGTTTCATATGTGGACACCAGCAGTTCAGCGCAGCTGAAATCGATGACAATGTTTGATTAATCCACAACACTACAAAACGTCCTTGCTCATGTTCCGAAAAGTGACAGGATATAGACGTGGAGCCTCATCATTATTTATAATGTGTACCATCGCATAAATTCTTTTGCATCTTACGGAGGGGGAGATACAAAAGACAACTCAGAAGAAAATTATATTTTCCTACACTATGCTCTATTAACGAACTAAATTTTGTGTATTTTCCGAGATTCCATCGTTGACACACATAACTCCGTATTCCAACGATGATGGCTGGCTGCACTTCTATAAATCGTATTTTATTGCATCCTTTATTTCTTTGACACAGACCACGATTCGCGCGTATCCAGCACCATTTGGATTATTAGTTTATTTTCCGAAATGTAAGGAAAGGTAAGTGTTCGAGCATGACATTTCAGTGTTAGCATCAGTAAGTATAAATGTACCTTCATGTGAATTCTTTTACGGTACGATATCCATAACCAACCCATATTCCGTTCACATCTGCTGAAAGGCACCACACTGTTCATCTCATCTAAATTCACAAATTTCCTGAAGGAACAAATTTAACTCGCTTAATAATCTTCTATTGCGTCAATGAAGAACGTGTTTTTTGACGCAATGTTTTGCTGACCAGGTCATAAAAGGCTCATTTAGTTCCCTCAGAAACTGCATCCAATCGCATTTCCTGAGGACTGGCAGGCTCGGAAAGTCTACTGGTGCAAGAGAGAGGGGAAGAAGAGAATGAGACCAATCTGGGGAATCCATCTCCAGGAAGAATCAGCACCTTCCCCACTTAAACACCACGAAGCTTCCACGACCCACATCAAGACGTGGCTTGGAAAGTTGCCAACTAAGGACTTAAGTGAGACTGTGCCATGGTTTCGGATGAACTGGCCTTAGCATCTCAGCCCTACAACAATGAGGTCATCAGCGCACGACCCTGGCACCATTTGAAGAGAGTCCACTTTCACTTAAATGTTTAGACTCATTCAAGGACGATTCTTCGTAATGTCCATCGTTACGATCTTCAGCTATTCGTTGGGCATCTTCCGGCATAAGTTGGGTTATGCCCAACGTTATTCATGGAGGACATTTTTTGCTGAAAATATCGGAATCACACTTCCAAAATAAAGCGTACCTCTCTCACTCTCACTTGTGACTAAAAACCAGAACTTCATCAATAGTGGTAAGTAGACCAGGCCTCAGTTTCATAGTTCTGGCACATAAAGCCTTCTCTGGTAGATGGTTTCAGCAGACAAATTCCCGCAAATGAAGATATGCTGGACGGAATTGAATGTGTACCGAATTACCGTTCAATGCCAGTGGTCCATGTAACAAACAAACAAATATTATAATTTGAGAGTCATTCAGGCACTGGAATACGCCGATTCTCTACATGCGGATAATAAATAGCTTTTTGAAGCGTTTTTTGTCCTAAATCTAGTCAGTCGCCATCACTGAATAGTAGTGTCTGCCCACTAGGTAAGCTGCTTCGTATAAGTAACTTGAAATATAGGTTTATTCTCTGCGTTTATTCGGCCAAATCTAAAGATAGCCAGTGTCAAAGCCGCATGATGTCTGGTAAAGTTTCCTACCAGCCAAAACATAAACGACGCAGGAAAGGTGGAATTGTGTTCAGGCCTCACATTGAAAATACCGATTCCCTTGCATAAATTAGGGGTTCTCCAAAATTTGCTACGGAATTTGCACTTTTAAATCTAATAATTTTTACTTGTGTTTTACATTTCTACGACCAAATTGACTGTGCTTAACCTGATTCCGGAAATAGTATCCAACGCACCATCTCACACGATTGAAGCGTGGTTATCAGTACTAGATCTGAAGTCCATGCAGTCAAAGGACCGCATGGTAAAGATAATAGACAATGCTTTTGTAAACCTATTGCTAACATGCCAGTTTGTTGCATATTGCGGGACATGCAGATCATAATAATCACCATAAACAGGTTACGCGCAAAACGTAAGTAGTTATGTTATTTTAAATAGTATGTTTTATGGTTTACGGGACAGTAGCACCCCAAAGCAAGGCACCGCTAAGCGACCACACCTTAAACATCACGTCGCCTGATGGCTTAACTAGGTGAGATAATCTGTTTTCGTATGCGTGGCCAGACTAAGGTCGATTCGACCAAGGACCACATGTTAAGACCGAGTGAGTTTAGACTGCATATGTGTCAAGCTCCCTTTCAAGACAGAGCTCGATTTGATAAAGGGCACACTTAAAGATGGAGTACGTATTTTTGTACGAATATGTTTGAATTTCGAGAATTTAGGTAATGGACGACTTTTTGTGCGTTCACGACGTAGTGGTCAGCATAGTTCACCTGACTAAATGCCAAAAACTTGCAGTTCAGCTATTACCTCGTGATAACTCAAGCACATAAATGTAAAGACAGAAAAAATGGAGATACTTTATTAGGGTAAAATCAGACAATCTAGCACACTGAATTCAACTTTAATTTTTGTTATATAGTAAATAAACTCTACTCAATATCAAAACACACATCTCTTATTCAAAACGCTAACCCTGACATTAGCGCTAACCTAAACCCCCTATCTGAGAATCTGAACAATATAATTATAACGGAAATCTTTCTAAACCCTTATCTATGTTCGTGACCTCTAAACCTATGAGCCCATACTAACCTGTAAACCATAACTTAAACTGAGATATTCAAATTAAGCCGTATTCACTCAGTGCCCTTCTTGCATTAAACATAAACTCGTACAGTAAACTTATAACGCTTGAGCAAATGTTTGGTCGTACTAAACGAACTCCCAATCGCTAATATCTCCCTAAAATTGTACCAGGTTTTACGACATATGACCACCTAAATAGCATAGGAAAGCAACTTTTTCAACAACTCATGTCAGAATGTATTGTCTCCGGGACTAGAAATTGCAATCTGAGTAATTTATTTCTGCGTTTCTGAATTTTGCATTGAATACACAGAAAATGGAAATATGGACGACGAAAACCACATAAATAGACCACTTGTCCAATCACAGCCTCTGTAGTGCATCATGGTTAGTGGGTAGTTAAGCAGTTTTGGATCTGGCGTATAAATTCTGCTTGAAACTTTACATTTGTAATAAGTTTCGGTGTGGTTTGACCACACTATGCCAGATGAATTACTTTGAAATGGGTTCTATGACGTAGGTGTATGAAGAATGATACTCGCCTGAAATCTATATTCCATAATTCACTGCAATTGCGCTGCGAACCAAGTTTGAACTAGTTCTTGTGTTTAGTAAGCGAGCGGTCTCATATTAGATTTGGTTCATCGCGTGAGATCCAAACAGCTGGCATTGCTACTGAACTAGTTTTCGGTAGATATGTTTGTTTTATAAAATGTAATCAGTAGCTAAATGAATTGCTATAGCCCGACAGATAATTCTAAGCGAACAAGAAACATTTCTGAAAAAAACGTTATTTACAGCCTGCTTATACTCGGCATGTTAAGCCCTGGTGCCATGAGAGTTTGGAACTCTAAGCCATATCATGTGCAATCATGAAGGTATTTCCAGAACCTTCTTGCGTGTTTGTCGTTAATTGGCCATTTCGTGCTCGAGAATCCCCTCGTAGCAACAAGTCAACTGTTTTATCAGACGCACGCGTGTACAAGGTACGATACTGCAGTCCACGCCGTGTGGCACGAGGAGTTGCCTTTAAAGTGACTGCGCGACCAAATGAGATTTCTAAATAGACACGCTCACGATCACAGCTAGACATCGTAATGGATGCGATTATGATTTTTCAGACCTCGTCCACGCTGTTAATAACCGCACTAACTGCATACCTGTTGGATGCTGGCATGATAATTACTCGCTCATTTGGTTCATTGTCATTTGAAGTGCTAGTCGCCCACACTCTCCCCATGAGGGATCTATCTTCGAGCAGAGGAAGGAAACGCGAATCAGGTTTTTGATTTTGTGACTCCTAGTCGAAGTTGTCTTGAAAAAGTTTGAGTCACAGTCTTTCAGATTCCTCAGTTGGAAATTATGGGCTTGGTATGCAGATGATATCTTCATCGTCATTTATCGGTTTCAGGCCCTGACATTCAAAGAACGTCTCAACGCTGTCCTCCTGGTGGGGAAAAATAAAACAACCAGCTGACCTTTCTGCATGTCCTTGTCTACTGCAAAATTTGGTGGCATAAAAAGAAAGGCGTACAGCGTCTCAGAAACCGTCAGCTGCCTTCTCACACTTTTTAAAGGTTCGTGTTTCACGCAGGCTGGAGGCAACCATCAGACGTCGGTTCATGAGACCGAAAGAGACCCTGCCAAGACAAGACTCGTCCGCAGTCGATTCACAGGATCTGGCACAGTATGTCGGAAGAACGGAGAGATTACACCGGACGTTAATGGCTGAGCACGTAGCAGCGGTGATGAGGGAGGACGCTTGCCTTTGAATTGCCGCTCCCTCAATGGCACTCAGTCATACCTTCAGGTCTCACGGAGCGGAAGTCTACGCAAGGGATGAAAACCACCTGTGCTTCGACCTTCTGGAGACACAAATCTCAGGTGACCAAAACATCTAATGACAGTGAGCCAAATTGCCGAGTAATCGTTATACCAACGTCCAAGGCGGACCAAATAAGCATCCCCAGTGGTGATTGAAAGGACTGTTTATTATATTACGCAGGTCATCCCGTGATAACTAAGTCCTATAAATACCACACGCCTTGTGTCTCCGGTACTCTTATCCGCAACTGTCTTTGAGGATGAGTTCAACTGAGAACCTGTGAACAAGCAACTCGTTGTTCCAGCAATCGCAGATTCTCCTACTGACCTCCACAATTTTGTTAACCTGACGTGACCAAACCCCATCTGCCATCTGCTGAATCTCCAGTTAATTTGTGCCTGATCCCCTGGTCACTGTTCATTGCAAACACAAGACCACTACGGTGGCGGACATGTAGAGGAGTATGAACCTCATCAGTTATTCATTCATTCGGAAGGACCACCAGCAGAAAGAAGGCAGCAGTTTACACCAAAAATCACCATATGAGGGCGATAACAATCTAGTTGCAATGTCAGTGGGCTATCGTGGATTAAGAATCCATCAGAATTACTAAAGGACATGTTGATAAATCAACGAGCTTACCCTGATTACTCGAAGAGGGGCAAAGAGAGAGGCAATAGGTTGTTTTGGACTGATACATTCGCACTCTTTTAGACAATACAATGTGCAAGTGATCGAAATAGAGGACGTTTCAAGTCGTCCAAGAAATCGGCGAAAGCTTGGTGCATATGACGTTCTGAAATGAGATCCGTCTCGTAGGACAAAAGCGGGTGTTTTATACGTCGCTGGACAACTGTTCTGCCTCCAAAAAGGAAACTAATGTTTGCCAACTCATTACAATTCATGCACTATCATTCGTAGCGTTTATGCTTCTCAGTGACCAGCCCAAACATGCAAAAGACAAATTCAACGAAGACCAAAACACCCCGGCAGTGACAGGCAAAATCATTGTCAATCTATGCATGGAAACCATCGTTGAGTGAGTGAATGGTAGCTCTCCATGGGATTGATAGTTTGAGGTTTGTAGAAAACACGGTCGTCTTATCAACAGCCTATTACGACATTTACACAAGGGCTAGGTAGTCTGGTTTCCTACTTCTTGTGCTGCTCGGGCGCCGCAGCACCGGGGTTTGGGTATGGAAGGCTGATGACGGCTAATAAGCCATAAATGGCCATTCCAGTCTCCCTTGTCTTTGTCGGTTATGTTATTCTGCCTATATGTATATATATATATATATGGAATGGAACCGACAAAGACAAGGGAGACCGAATGGCCATTTCGCTTATTAGCCGTCATCAGCCAATATACCAATCCCAAGTGTGGCACACCTGGGATTCGAACCCGCGACCTTTGGTATTTGAGTCGAACGCTCTACCATTTGAGCCACGGGCTCGTTGTTTTGTCGGTTGTGATCGGGAATATGATGATAGTGTGGGGCTCACCGATCTGCTTAAGGAACATGCATGTTCCGTTGTGCCCTGGAGCTCAGACTAGAGCCCTCGCAGGCGGTCGCATAGCGACGTGTAGCATTTGATGGAATGGAACCGACAAAGACAAGGGGAGACCGGAATGGCCATTTCTGGCTTATTAGCCGTCATCAGCCAGTCATACCCAATCCCAAGTGTGGCACACCTGGGATTCGAACCCGCGACCTTTGGTATTTGAGGTCGAACGCTCTACCATTTGAGCCACGGGCTCGTTGTTTTGTCGGTTGTGATCGGGAATATGATGATAGTGTGGGGCTCACCGATCTGCTTAAGGAACATGCATGTTCCGTTGTGCCCTGGAGCTCAGACTAGAGCCCTCGCAGGCGGTCGCATAGCGACGTGTAGCATATGATGATAATGTGGAACCGACAAAGACAAGGGAGACCGGAATGGCCATTTCTGGCTTATTAGCCGTCATCAGC
Source organism: Schistocephalus solidus (assembly GCA_017591395.1). NCBI lineage: Eukaryota > Metazoa > Platyhelminthes > Cestoda > Diphyllobothriidea > Diphyllobothriidae > Schistocephalus > Schistocephalus solidus. Next base: position 18,024 of record WEDG01000790.1, on the reverse strand, counting down.
CAGTCATACCCAATCCCAAGTGTGGCACACCTGGGATTCGAACCCGCGACCTTTGGTATTTGGGTCGAACGCTCTACCATTTGAGCCACGGGCTCGTTGTTTTGTCGGTTGTGATCGGGAATATGATGATAGTGTGGGGCTCACCGATCTGCTTAAGGAACATGCATGTTCCGTTGTGCCCTGGAGCTCAGACTAGAGCCCTCGCAGGCGGTCGCATAGCGACGTGTAGCATATGATGGAATGGAACCGACAAAGACAAGGGAGACCGGAATGGCCATTTCTGGCTTATTAGCCGTCATCAGCCAGTCATACCCAATCCCAAGTGTGGCACACCTGGGATTCGAACCCGCGACCTTTGGTATTTGAGTCGAACGCTCTACCATTTGAGCCACGGGCTCGTTGTTTTTGTCGGTTGTGATCGGGAATATGATGATATTGTGGGGCTCACCGATCTGCTTAAGGAACATGCATGTTCCGTTGTGCCCTGGAGCTCAGACTAGAGCCCTCGCAGGCGGTCGCATAGCGACGTGTAGCATATGATATATATATATATATTCATTCATTCATTCGAAAGGACAATCAGCACAGAAAAGGCAGATTTGTAATTAAATCTAGTAAAACACAATAACAACATATACTGGTAAACATTTTTTAAACATCACGAAATCTTTTTGCCCTATGCGAATGCTCAATAACTTATTTTGAGTGGGCTCTCCGGCAAGAAGCTGTCAAAAAGCAGGCATATAATGTCATATATTTCTATAACCTACTTTCCATTAGTCTAAAATGAAGGACCTGAAATTTATTGCTTGTATTTAATTTATATTAATATAGAATCCATAAATCTCTTGTTCTCTATAAAGACGCTGGACAGTGGTGTGTTGTGTCAAGTGTCTGGATAAAAACTTTTTAATGATTATATCTTTTGAGTAAAACAGTTCCACTCGCTTTAAAATCGCAACTATTTAGGAAGATAGATGGACAGACATTTCTGCAACGAAAAGCACGACGGCACACCTAGAAATTAAAAACCAACTTAATCTCAATAAAAAGATGTAACTGCAGACCGACGATTACTAATTCACCACTTGTAAATTCAAACACCTACAGCAGATAAAGAGCTCACTAAATGTGGTGATTAAAGATGGGAATATCGCTTTGACCCATTGATAAGTAAACTGAGGTGTTATACCTTTGAAGACCCATACTACCTGGAGCAAAATATCTGCATATAGAGAGGCAACCATTGAATTCTCGGAGATGTTTTAGATTTAGATCAAAAAACTTTGTTGGGTAAGTAAAAAAGGCGCGATCGGCTCCAAGGTCTCAGTCAATCAACCATCAAAGTGAACAGTGGACCGGAAAGATGGCTCTTTGACTGGTGACCTGATACTAGTGTCAGACGAGACGGAGCGTTGACCTCACAACTCAAAGTCAGGGCAGATCTTACACTTGAGTATTCATCTGCCCACGCAGTTAATTCCACCCTATGTAGGTGATTTTGAGAGACGTTGAGCACAACTAAGCTACGCTTAGTTTGATAACCTATTGATTATCAAGGTGAAGGAGAAGAAGGTTGTTTGTTCGTCTGAGCTTTCGGACACTAACTAGAGTCCATCTTCAGAGATAAAAAAGCAACATAAACGAATAACATTTATAAAAGGGGGAGGGGCCAGTCCGGTGGTGACTACGCAGGGCCCTGTAGGCCGGCGCCAGATCGATAAATCGATAGACATATTTCTCATCGGAGGCCAAGGATTCAATCAATTCTCGGCTTGTCTTGCATCTGGCGTGGGTGATTATCTTCATGGCTGCGAAGTTAAACTCGTGACCCATTTCGCAGGTGTGGGCAGCCACTTGAGATAAACTGTCTCCCCGTCTCACAGCAAGCTTATGCTCGCGCGATCCAAGCATCCGTCCAGTTATGGCACGGGATGCAAACACTTCTCCCGACTGCTCATTCGGATTTTATTCGTCCTTAAGTCTCATGACCTTACTGCACATGGAAGCTTTATGTCGGTGTGCAATTCCAACACCAAGTCCCGCAAGAATGCGTTCAGTCGCTTCTGAGACGTTGTTGATGAATGGCATTGCATGCCATACCGTGGGGGTTGGTTCTGCTTGGGTCCTCCGGGGGCGAACATGTTGTCATCATCTTATAAATGCCTTTGGATAGCGATTCCGAATAAACTGGTCTTGGAGGTAACGGGCCTTACACACATATACACACACCTGTAATGTGGACATTCACCTCCATTATTTTATCGATGTATTTTAAACATATTATTGATAATTTTGATTCGTAGAGCTACTGATAATCATTTGTTTAAACAGCCTGGAATTGAAAGGCAGTTTAACAATGCCGACAAAGTTACAAGAGACTGGAATGACCGTTTCTGGCTCATTCGACATCATTAGCCAGGCATATCCAATCCTCGACCGTGCATCACACAAAATCGATCCCATGGCCGTTTATCATGCACAGGTGTGTTAAAACATATAAAAATGAACGGTCGAAGCCGTGTCTTCTGCCTTTATACAAAAAACAAAAATATAATATCACCATCGCTAAGTAAATAATAAACTATACAACACACGTGGCCTCCTGTCCTATTCAATTTCCAACAAATTTTAAACGCGAACTTGGAGCATATCATTCTATTTCTGGTTTTGTGGAAGCTTTAAGCGTTTGACTGTTTGGGCTGCTCTTCCGAATTTAAAGCGTAACGGCACCGATTATATAGGAAACTGCGGCCGAAAAAGTAAATTTAGCATTCAACCAAGAGCTCTAATCAGATACTGGCTGTCCTCAGTGGCTAGTAATACACCATATCCCACAAAAGTCTAAAAACCCACTGACGTAGACTGGGGTTGCTTGGAGTTTTCCACAAGCTCATGTCGCGGCAGCTCACAGGCTCAGTTGCCACGGACACCCGATAATTCTGAGTACCTTCAAATTCGATTGCAGCATTTTTACAGCTGAGAATGAACGTTCTTTTACACAAGAGGTTAATTGAAAACCATATGAATTTTGAGTTTATAGTCATGGAAAAGACACCACGATCTTGCTCATTGCATGGAGTTGCCGGATACACACTTGCTGAGTTCCTATATGTGGACTGCAAATTGGACAAAACTGCCACATTTTAGGATCATTAAGGCAACCATCAGAAAAGCATACGAAGAGCCCGAAAATGGCAGCAGACAAAGAACTCCTCAAAGGTCTTAAGTGCGTTATTATTCTTCTTGTCTTAACTCATTAAAAAAGCTAAACTCTTACTTGTGCCATCCATAGGATTCTTAGAACGTGTAGACTTTTAGGCAAAGGGCCAAAGAAATGTGTTTTTCAGAGGTTCACACATTAATAAGTCAGTTGAAAACTGAGTGCCTAGGTGCCAAACTATCCACCTCTAAACACTCAAAAGTAGACGATGACGTACCCTAAAAGATCTCCAAAGTCCGCCGGGCAGACCGTGGGCCTCAGACTTGAACTGCTTAAAATATACATGCCGAACAACGCTATTATATGACGTGGTAGCATGGGCCGTCTATTCCATTGAAATGAAGCAAATAAAATGTCATCACTTGGAACTGTCTCCGACCAATTCTAGAACGGCTGTGGCCTTTCAATTATTCTTCAGGTGAAGCTCTGCGATGGATCGGAATTCTCAGCATTCACACCATTTTGAGGCCATCTAATTTGTAAAGCAGCGGTCATCTAATGTGGATTGAAACAAAAATACAAAAGGACTATTCTCGGCAACGACGCAAAATGAGCCGGCGTTCAATCTTCTTTAGTGACCTGCAAATTAATATTGCAACCTGTGTGTACCTCTTGCAGGTTAGACCGGCCCGTATTGAAACAAATTAATAAAGGTCAGATCTTAGTTTGTTCCAAGGGCATAATTTAAAAGGATGCGTATTAATATGTTAGGTGAAAGTGAAATACATATTTTTTTACAGTGTTGAGTGGATAAAAGTACATAATTGTTAGCTTAAAACATATAATACTAAAATAAATCGTGAATTTGGTTCGCGAGACCAACTCACTTTCGGCACCCCAGACTTCTGGTTTTTAGTCATTTTCGTGTAAACACCAACCATTGTTTCATTAAACGTTTCTGCTTGGAACTCCTCGACAGCTCAGTCGTCAGAGTTAGTAACAGAAACAGAAAAACCACAGTTATAAATAATACAAGACAATCAGCAGCCAACGGGACAACCCCGGGGGCACCTGCGTAGCCCTCTGTATACCGGCGCTAGATCCGTTCATCGATTGGCTGAGTACGCATTTTATGCCAAGGCTTCAGTTACTTATCGACTTGTCTTGCTTCCAACATGACGACTTTGTAGTCTTTCTAATGGCCTGTTTTAGATATGTGGGCAACCATTTGCGATAATACGCTCCCACTCCCATCGACGAAAGACCTGATGTGTGTGTGCCCCCCCAAACTGGCCGCGTAGTGGATGCGGTAGACCAACACGGAGACCAAATCGGGGTGTGACAGGCGTCATTATTCTATAATGCGATCCCATAACAAATGCCGAACATGAAGGAGGAAGTGCCCGGCACGCGTAGGTGCGGCCTTATGCTGCACCCCGCCACTTCTGCCACTCATGGCTTTTGCACTCCGGGGGCTGCACCAAAACCCACCTCCGGTCTTCTTGCCTATATCCTGACACCGAGCACAGGTGGGAACTATAAGAGAGTGCGGTAGAATCGGTGCAAGTCTGCTATCACTTAAAATAATTTGCGTCTGGTCGCTAAGGCTGTCCTCCAGTTTGCTTTAATCAGTCTGGATAAGAGTGACGAATGTTCTTCCTCGATCTCATTAGTAATCCTTTAGATGACTGCTAGTAAAATCGACACAAAGTATCGTGTTCGTTGCAACCCTTTAAACAATCATACCAAATTTGCTATTACTATTTTCCTGGACGAGTCTATGAAGAAACTATTGCTACCGTTCCTGTTCTTTTTACCTTGTGAATTTCTTTGATCAATTTATGGAAGTTCTAAAGCACGTCCACCTGAAAACAATAAATATGCCGTCAACAGAGCCTCCTAGAAATGCAGGTTCATTTTGGATTAAGATGGCCTTTTGGCTCCTGTAAGACCAATAGTGCCACTTAACCGAGAATAGTTGAGCCTATTGAAGTTCCTTGTAATTAGGTCACTGGTTCCTAACAGTAAAAATAACGTAGCATTTTATTGTAGGATCCGAACAGCCTAAGATGCTGTGCAATCGAGAGTGGACTCTGAGCCTCTGCATACACACCCTTTGGTCTCCTGCACTAGATTTCGTGCACAAAATGTGATAGGATGTCTCTGGGTAAATTTACTCTTTGGATAGTACTTAACATGTTTTCCTGAATGTAATGCCTTCACAGGTACTTGTTCTATTTTAATCAACGACGCAGATACTTGGGCATGCTTAGTTGTGGAGTAAACGCAGATGAACTAAACCTTGTTTTCGAGCTGCATCTTTCCGAAAGCATTCACAATGTGACTTGTTGTAAAGAAACCGCAAAATGTATTACAGACAATAGCAAATGTTACGAGTAATATTAGTCTAAATATCGATCGGGATTTCAGATTTCAATTTTATGCACCCCTAAGTGTTGTTCGTAAACGGAAACTAATTTTCCCATCTTATTTGAAGGTCAACGAAGGAAACTGGGGCGTATTACCGTAAAAATGCTGTTTCTTGATGGGATGGGTAAAGTCAGTGGCAGACAATGTTAACCTTGCAGGACGACGTTCGACGATAGTTGCCATACTGAGGGAAACTAAAAATCTTCCTTAAAGGCTTTATGAGACCTCTCGGCTGTTGGCAAAAACCGCTTTTTATGACCGAGGAGAAAGCCGAACTGGGTCTTCGACGCACACTAAAATCCAGTTGTTAAGGTCTCAGGTTTGGGTAATTGACATCAATTTCTTGGTGCAATTTTTTGCCCTGTTGACAGGAATGGAAGGGTGAAATTCAGAAAACAGGTATGGAAAATTGTATTTGATTAAGAAAAAATAATTCTATCATATTGACAGTTGTATGGTGTGACAATGAAATAAGAATAGCAAGTTGTAAGAATGCTTGTTGTATTTATCACAAAATTTATTTTTCTTCGGCAAGGTACTTGATCAAAATACTTAGCATAATTTTTACGTCCTTTGAGGGAAATTTCCACATCAGAAGCTCTTATTTACTACCAGCGACACTCAAATTCTTCGCCAGCAAATAAATAAGTGTCCATCGCCATCGCAGGCGATCGCTGAAGGTTTGGTTTGAGATCTGAATTTGGGTACTTGGCCCACTTTTAAATATGTATAAAAAACACAAAAAGTAAACGGTGTGGCTAAAGATGTTTAATTCCACACATCGGGTTTTCGAGTAAAATAATCTCCACAGGCATGGCCATGCTCACGGTACATTTGCTTTCTCATAAGCTCGTAATTGAAAATCTAAAATATTGTTAGATTCAAAAGGATTACCTGAGTAGAATTTTAGTATAAGTATGTTGCAGCAATTCCCACAATATTGCAGTAACAATAAGTGACTTTTTTTAAAAAACTTCGCTTTCATTTATCGGCAGAAATTATACTCTGTAAAAAGACTACTTAAACAGTATGACATATTTTAACTAAACATCGATGCCTTTAAAAACAATTTCAATTCCAGGAGAATTTTGAATCCGATATGATATTACAATTTTATTCAGGTTTTCCAACATAAAGAAGGTTAGTTTCCGTTTTAGGGATATCAAAAGGTTCTCTTAGCTATAAAGCGGACGTTAAAAATTTCTCCTAACATATTACAATGAAATGCACCCCTTTTCTACTTTATACTCAGCCTTACTTAATGGACTGCTATGATGCCTTCTGAATGAAATTTCGCGGTCCTGAAGAATCTTGTTATTAGACTTTTTAAAACCGAAATACACCACGCATTCCAGGAAACGTTTAAATAGGACGTCAATTGCTACCACCTAGTACATAAGCCTATATTGTTAGAGATATTCGTTATAAATGCATTTTTATTTTTAAGGCTATTGAAAAGGAATGTTAAAACAACTTAAATATATGGGTATTTTCTAGTGATGTTTCTGCATACCCTAAGAAAACACTTTGTCTAAAAGTTGGCATCTTGCAATGTGTAATATTCCCCGAGAGTTTGCTGCATGATAAGAAATAATCGAATAATACGTAAGTTGTATTTACGAATTGAAGACAAAGTTCATAATTTTGGTCATCTCCTTATGCGTTAATAGATTTTAAGTATATTTGGGCAGAAATGCATTATCGACGAAGACAAGGTAGATGTAAATTACTCTCTCTGGCTCAATAGCGGACATCGGTCATCTTAACCCATAAAAACGTGTTGCAGCAGCTTAGACGCATTGAGTCCTAAGCATTGAGTGCTGGGCCGTTGCCTAGACAGTTTTCCTCGGCTGCCGGGTATACCATATAAATGTGTATGTATATGAATAGTTAAATCCGTGGTCGCAATAGAGTGCGTGCGCATAATACACTGGAGAATGAGCTCGCCCTTATACAAAACACGCTCAGAGAAAACGGAATTCCCGAGAGGTTTATTAACAAGTATATGAAAGAACGTCTTCCAAAAGCAGATGGCTTTTTGAGGGATCCAGCGTGTGAACGTCTGCATTGCCGGTCAAACGCTGCTAGGCGCGCACGTATTCAGCCACTAAGATAGGACTAGTATTATCAAGCACTTAACTTATTCGTCTTGAAGGCAAGGAAAGACTACCCTTGCACACCTCTTCAATATGCATCTACTCCTTCACGCTCTACTGTGGGGCAGGTTATATTGGTCGAACAACCCGGGGTTTTATCTAAACGGCTGCGCAAACACCATCCTGTCTGGCTAAACCGAGGGCATGGTAATGTGCATCTCTAGCGCCATTTCGGCTCACTTGATTAACAGTGGTCACCAGGTAGACGTCAACCAAGCATTCCGTGTCATCTACAAAGGGGCAGACGTAAAGACCCCAAATTCATGCGTCAAGGGATGGCAGAGGCAGTAGCCATACGGTTAACCAACCCAACCACATGAAAGCAAAAATCGGCTAAAGTGGCCCTAAGGCTCCCTTGGTCGAAGACGTACTGAGATTGCGTGTTCCAACCTGCCACGTCGCACTACACCGGCGGAGACACCTCATTCCCCCTCCTCTCCCCGTCTCTCTGATCCCTGAACGTCATCAACCTAGAAGTTGCAACTGGAAGACGAATTACGCAGGAAAATCGGTTCACTGATTCTTTTATTGGAATATCCCAACGCTCTGTGCCTTCTATTCATTCAACTTCCCTCGAAACAGGTAGATTTGTTTGCTTATTTAAGCAGGCCTATTTCATGAACACCTGCCTTGCTCCATCCACTTTAAAAGGCTCAAGGGCAACCTGCATTGTAAGCGGTTGAGATGAAAGTTGAATTGTTTAGACTTCGCAAGTGCCTCGCATACGGTGCAGCATAGTAAAGGATAGCAATGTGTTTTTCTTCATTTTTGTGACTCGTTGCTATGGATTCTGTTTCCCACAGCTTTACGAAACTTAGTCTTCACAGAGTCTGCTTAATTTTTTACGTTGACCACGGCAGCGTTAGCAAACTTTGAACTGGCTTTTGAAAGCGCTCCGCTGTCATTACTTCAACATGTACCAGAGGCAACTGAGTACGAAGTTGTTCAGTTGTTGGTTGGTTTCGTGTACACCTTTCAAGTGTCCTGCCTATCTATGCAGTATGTAAAGTGCTACTGTTGTTTATATTTTATTTTTTGTGCAGAGATGAAGCCTAGGCGATGGTAGACCTCCAGGTTTCCAGCAACGTTTTGACTTTGGGGGTCTGATGCGGTACCAAATCGGGGTACGTACGACGAAGCATGTACTTCGTCTTTCATCTTCAAAGTAACGTCGATTGTGCTGCAAACGTAGAGACGTATTTCTCCACCGATACGAGGAGGGGTATTTTCCCATTGACAACGTGTGTTAGTTGGTGCCAGAAAACCGTTTATGCTGAGTTGGTAAACAGTTTGAAATCGGTTCAACTGGCAACGATTGCACGCATGCTTGTTTACCGAGTCTCTTACGCCCAAGACTTCGGTGAGAAGGAGGTCTTGCATACTGGTCACGGAAACAAGGGTTGTTGTGCATATGTGATAGATTTGGAGAAAATGGCCATCAGTTGTGCAAACAGCGTTGATGCCTGGTCGCGTCCACCGTTATGGCAGCATTGTGTTGTGTCAAATGTCTGGAAAAACACTCTTTAATGAGTATATCTTATTAGTAAAACAGTTCCACTCGCTTTAAAATCGCAACTATTTAGGAAGATAGATGGACAGACATTTCTGCAACGAAAAACACGATGGCATGCCTAGAAATTAAAAACCAATTAAATCTCAATGAAAAGATGTAACTGCAGACCGAAGATTATTTATTCACCACTTGTAAAGCAAACACCTACAGCAGATTTAAGAGCTCAATAAATGTGACGGTAATAGATGGGATAATCTCTTTTATCCATTGATAAGTAAACTGAGGTGTTATACCTTTGAAGATCCATACTGCCTGGAGCAAAATATCTGCATATAGAGAGGCAATTATTGAATTCTAGGAGATGTTTTAGATTTAGATCAAAAAAACTTTGTTGGGTAATTAAAAAAAGGCGCGATCGGCTCCAAGGTCTCAGTCAATCAACCATCAAAGTGAGCAGTGGACCGGAAAGATGTCTGTTTGAGTGGTGACCTGATACTAGTGTCAGACGAGACGGAGCGTTGACCTCACAACTCAAAAGTCATGGCAGATCTAGCGCTTGAGTATTCATCTCCCACGCAATTAATTCCACCTTGAAAGGTGTACACGAAACCAACCAACAACTGGTGCTTCAGTACTCAGTTGCCTCTGAATTTTTATGTTGAGTAATGAGAAACAGCGGAGCGCTTTCAAAAAGCCAGTTCAAAGTTTGCTAACGCTGCCGTGGTCAACGTAAACATTAAGCGGGCATCTGTAGAAGACTAAGTTTCGTAAAGCTGTGAAACAGAAACCATAGCAACGAGTCACAAAAATGAAGAAAAACACACTGCTATCTCTTACTATGCTGCACCGTATGCGAGGCACTTGCGAAGTCTAAACAATCCTTTCATCTCAACCGCTTACAATGTAGGTTTAGCCCTTGAGCTGCCTGGTAAAGTGGAGGAGCAAGGCGAGGCGTTCATGAAATAGAGCCTGCTTAAATAAGCAAACAAATCTACCTATTTCGAGGGAAGTTTGAATGAATACAAGGCACAGAGCGTTGGGATATTCCAGTAAAAGAATCCAGTGAACCGATTTTTCCCTGCGTAATTCGTCTTCCAGTTGCAACTTCTAGGTTGATGACGTTCAGGATCAGAGAGACGGGGAGGAGAGGGAATGAGGTGTCTCTCGCCGGTGTAGTGCGACGTGGCAGGTTGGAACACGCAATCTCGAGTACGTCTTCGACCAAGGGAGCCTTAGGGCCACTATAGCCGCTTTGCGTTCATGTGGTTGGGTTGGTTAACCGTATGGCTACTGCCTCTGCCATCCCTTGACGCATGAATTTAGGGGTCTTTACGTCTGCCCTTTGTAGATGACATCGGAATGCTTGGTTGACGTCTGCCTGGTGACCACTGCTAGTCAAGAGCCGAAATGGCTAGAGATGCGCATCACCATGCCTCGGTTTAGCCAGACAGGATGGTGTTTGCGCAGCCGTTTGAGATAAAACCCCGGGTTGTTCGACCAATATACTGCCCACAGTAGAGCGTGAAGGGTAGATGCATATTGAAGGGTGTGCAAGGGTAGTCTTTCCTTGCCTTCAAGACGAATAAGTTGAGTGCTTGATTATACTAGTCCTATCTTAGTGGCTTAATACGTGCGCGCCTAGCAGCGTTTAAGCGGCAATGCAGACGTTCATGCGCTGGATCCCTCAAAAAGTCATATGCTTTTGGAAGACGTTCTTTCATATACTTATTGATAAACCTCTCGGGAATTTTGTTTTCTCGCAGCGTGTTTTGTATAAGGGCGAGCTCATTCTCCAGTGTATTATGCGCACGCACTCTATTGCGACCACGATTTAACTATTCATATACATACACATTTTATATGGTATACCCGGCAGCCGAGGAAAACTGTCTGAGCAACGGCCCAGCACTCAATGCTTAGGACTCCATGCATCTAAGCTGCGTTCATAGGTTCTGTCAGCGGTGGCTGCAACACGTTTTTATGGGTTAAGATGACCGATGTCCGCTATTGAGCCAGAGAGAGTAATTTAAATCTACCTTGCCTTCGTCGATAATGCATTTCTGCCCAAATATACTTAAAATCTATTAACGCATAAGGAGATGATCAAAATTATGAACTTTGTCTTCAATTCGTAAATATAACTAACGTTTTATTCGTTTATTTCTTATCATGCAGCAAACTCTTGGGGAATATTACACATTGCAAGATGCCAACGTTTAGACAAAGTGTTTTCTTAGGGTATGCAGAAACAACACTAGAAAATACCCATATATTTAAGTTGTTTTAACATTCCCTTTTCAATAGCCTTAAAAAGTAAAAATGCATTTATAACAAATATCCCTAACAATATTGGCTTATGTACTAGGTGGTAGCAATTGACGTCCTGTTAAAAACGTTTTCCTGGAATGCGCGGTGTATTTCGGTTTTAAAAAGTCTAATAACAAGATTCTTCAGGACCGCGAAATTTCATTCAGAAGGCATCATAGCAGTCCATTAAGTAAGGCTGAGTATAAAGTAGAAAAGGGGTGCATTTCATTGTTATATGTTAGGAGAAATTTTTAACGTCCGCTTTATAGCTAAGAGAACCTTTTGATATCCCTAAAACGGAAAGCTAACCTTCTTTTATGTTGGAAAACCTGAATAAAATTGTAATATCATATCAGATTCAAAATTCTTCTGGAATTGAAATTGTTTTTAAAGGCATCGATGTTTAGTTAAAAGATGTCATACTGTTTAAGTAGTCTTTTTACAGAGTATAATTTCTGCCGATAAATGAAAGCGAAGTTTTTTAAAAAAAAGTCACTTATTGTTACTGCAATATTGTGGGAATTGCTGCAACATACTTATACTAAAATTCTACTCAGGTAATCCTTTTGAATCTAACAATATTTTAGATTTTCAATTACGAGCTTATGAGAAAGCAAATGTACCGTGAGCATGGCCATGCCTGTGGAGATTATTTTACTCGAAAACCCGATGTGTGGAATTAAACATCTTTAGCCACACCGTTTACTATTGTGTTTTTATACATATTTAAAAAGTGGGCCAAGTACCCAAATTCAGATCTCAAACCAAACCTTTCAGCGATCGCCTGCGATGGCGATGGACACTGATTTATTTGCTGGCGAAGAATTTGAGTGTCGCTGGTAGTAAATAAGAGCTTCTGATGTGGAAATTTCCCTCAAAGGACGTAAAAAATTATGCTAAGTATTTTGATCAAGTACCTTGCCGAAGAAAAAAATAAATTTTGTGATAAATACAACAAGCATTCTTACAACTTGCTATTCTTATTTCATTTGTCACACCATACAACTGTCAATATGATAGAATTATTTTTCTTAATCAAATACAATTTTCCATATCTGTTTTCTGAATTTTCACCCTTTCCATTCCTGTCAACAGGGCAAAACAATTGCACCAAGAAATTGATGTCAATTACCCAAACCTGAGGCCCTTAACAACTGGATTTTTGAGTGTGCGTCGAAGACCCAGTTCGGCTTTCTCCTCGGTCATAAAAAGCGGTTTTTGCCAACAGCCGAGAGGTCTCATAAAAGCACTTTAAGGAAGATTTTTAGTTTCCCTCAGTATGGCAACTATCGTCGAACGTCGTCCTGCAAGGTTAACATTGTCTGCCACTGACTTTACCCATCCCATCAAGAAACAGCATTTTTACGGTAATACGCCCCAGTTTCCTTCGTTGACCTTCAAATAAGATGGGAAAAATTGAGTTTTAGTTTAGAACAACACTTAGGGTGCATAAAATTGAAATCTGAAATCCCGATCGATATTTAGACTAATATTACTCGTAACATTTGCTGGTTGTCTGTAATACATTTTTGCGGTTTCTTTACAACAAGTCACGTTTGTGAATGCTTTGCGGAAAGATGCAGCTCGAAAAACAAGGTTTGATTCATCGCGTTTTGCTCCACAACTAAGCATGCCCAAGTATCTGCGTCGTTGATTAAAATAGAACAAAGTACCTGTGAAGGCATTACATTCAGGAAAACATGTTAAGTACTATCCAAAGAGTAAATTTACCCAGAGACATCCTATCACATTTTGTGCACGAAATCTAGTGCAGGAGACCAAAGGGTGTGTATGCAGAGGCTCAGAGTCCACTCTCGATTGCACAGCATCTTAGGCTGTTCGGATCCTACAATAAAATGCTACGTTATTTTTACTGTTAGGAACCAGTGACCTAATTACAAGGAACTTCAATAGGCTCAACTATTTTCTCGATTTAAGTGGCACTATTGGTCTTACAGGAGCCAAAAAGGCCATCTTAATCCAAAATGAACCCATTTCTGCGAGGCTCTGTGACGGGCATATTTATTGTTTTTCAGGTGGACGTGCTTTTAGAACTTCCATAAAATTGATCAAAGAAATTCACAAGGTAAAAGAACAGGAACGGTAGCAATAGTTTCTTCATAGACTCGTCCAGGGAAATAGTAATAGCAAATTTGGTATCTTTGTTTAAAGGGTGGCAACGAACACGATACTTTGTGTCGATTTTACTAGCAGTCATCTAAAGGATTACTAATGAGATCGAGGAAGAACATTCGTCACTCTTATCCAGACTGATTAAAGCAAACTGGAGGACAGCCTTAGCGACCAGACGCAAATTATTTTAAGTGATAGCAGACTTGCACCGATTCTACCGCACTCTCTTATAGTTCCCACCTGTGCTCGGTGTCAGGATATAGGCAAGAAGACCGGAGGTGGGTTTTGGTGCAGCCCCCGGAGTGCAAAAGCCATGAGTGGCAGAAGTGGCGGGGTGCAGCATAAGGCCGCACCTACGCGTGCCGGGCACTTCCTCCTTCATGTTCGGCATTTGTTATGGGATCGCATTATAGAATAATGACGCCTGTCACACCCCGATTTGGTCTCCGTGTTGGTCTACCGCATCCACTACGCGGCCAGTTTGGGGGGGCACACACACATCAGGTCTTTTCGTCGATGGGAGTGGGAGCGTATTATCGCAAATGGTTGCCCACATATCTAAAACAGGCCATTAGAAAGACTAAAAAGTCGTCATGTTGGAAGCAAGACAAGTCGATAAGTAACTGAAGCCTTGGCATAAAATGCGTACTCAGCCAATCGATGAACGGATCTAGCGCCTGCATACAGAGGGCTACGCAGGTACCCCCGGGGTTGTCCCGTTGGCTGCTGATTGTCTTGTATTATTTATAACTGTGGTTTTTCTGTTTCTGCTACTAACTCTGACGACTGAGCTGTCGAGGGGGTTCCAGGCAGAAACTTTTAATGAAACAATGGTTGGTGTTTACACGAAAAATGACTAAAAAAACCAGAAGTCTGGGGGTGCCGAAAGTGAGTTGGTCTCATGAACAAATTCACGATTTATTTTAGTATTATATGTTTTAAGCTAACAATTGTGTACTTTTATCCACTCAACACTGTAAAATAATATGTATTTCACTTTCACCTAACATATTAATACGCATCCTTTTAAATTATGCCCTTGGAACAAACTAAGATCTGACCTTTATTAATTTGTTTCAATACGGGCCGGTCTAACCTGCAAGAGGTTCACACAGGTTGCAATATTAATTTGCAGGTCACTAAAGAAGATTGAACGCCGGCTCATTTTGCGTCGTTGCCGAGAATAGTCCTTTTGTATTTTTGTTTCAATCCACATTAGATGACCGCTGCTTTACAAATTAGATGGCCTCAAAATGGTGTGAATGCTGAGAATTCCGATCCATCGCAGAGCTTCACCTGAAGAATAATTGAAAGGCCACAGCCGTTCTAGAATTGGTCGGAGACAGTTCAAGTGATGACATTTTATTTGCTTCATTTCAAATGGAATAGACGGCCCATGCTACCACGTCATATAATAGCGTTGTTCGGCATGTATATTTTAAGCAGTTCAAGTCTGAGGCCCACGGTCTGCCCGGCGGACTTTGGAGATCTTTTAGGGTACGTCATCGTCTACTTTTGTGTGTTTAGAGGTGGATAGTTTGGCACCTAGGCACTCAGTTTTCAACTGACTTATTAATGTGTGAACCTCTGAAAAACACATTTCTTTGGCCCTTTGCCTAAAAGTCTACACGTTCTAAGAATCCTATGGATGGCACAAGTAAGAGTTTAGCTTTTTTAATGAGTTAAGACAAGAAGAATAATAACGCACTTAAGACCTTTGAGGAGTTCTTTGTCTGCTGCCATTTTCGGGCTCTTCGTATGCTTTTCTGATGGTTGCCTTAATGATCCTAAAATGTGGCAGTTTTGTCCAATTTGCAGTCCACATATAGGAACTCAGCAAAGTGTGTATCCGGCAACTCCATGCAATGAGCAAGATCGTGGTGTCTTTTCCATGACTATAAACTCAAAATTCATATGGTTTTCAATAAACCTCTTGTGTATAAGAACGTTCATTCTCAGCTGTAAAAATGCTGCAATCGAATTTGAAGGTACTCAGAATTATCGGGTGTCCGTGGCAACTGAGCCTGTGAGCTGCCGCGACATGAGTTTGTGGGAAAATCTCCAAGTAACTCAGTCTACGTCAGTGGGTTTTTTAGACTTTTGTGGGATATGGTGTATTACTAGCCACTGAGGACAGCCAGTATCTGAATAGAGCTCTTGGTTGAATGCTAAATTTACTTTTTCGGCCGCAGTTTCCTATATAATCGGTGCCGTTACGCTTTAAATTCGGAAGAGCAGCCCAAACAGTCAAACGCTTAAAGCTTTCACAAAACCAGAAATAGAATGATATGCTCAAGTTCGCGTTTAAAATTTGTTAGAAATTGAATAAGACAGGAGGCCACGTTTGTTGTATAGTTTATTATTTACTTATCGATGGTGATATTAGATTTTTGTTTTTTGTATAAAGGCAGAAGACACGGCTTCTACCGTTCATTTTTATATGTTTTAACACACCTGTGCATGATAAACGGGCCATGGGATCGATTTTGTGTGATGCACGGCCGAGGATTGGATATGCCTGGCTAATGATGTCTAATGAGCCAGAAACGGTCATTCCAGTCTCTTGTAACTTTGTCGGCATTGTTAAACTGCCTTTCAATTCCAGGCTGTTTAAACAAATGATTATCAGTAGCTCTACGAATCAGAATTATCAATAATATGTTTAAAATACATCGATAAACGAATGGAGGTGAATGTCCACATTACAGGTGTGTATATGTGTGTAAGGCCCGTTACCTCCAAGACCAGTTTATTCGGAATCGCTATCCAAAGGCGTTTATAAGATGATGACAACATGTTCGCCCCCGGAGGACCCAAGCAGAACCAACCCCCACGGTATGGCATGCGATGCCATTAATCAAAAACGTCTCAGAAGCGACTGAACGCATTCTTGCGGGACTTGGTGTTGGAATTGCACACCGACATAAAAGCTTCCATGTGCAGTAAGGTCAGTGAGACTTAAGGACGAATAAAAATCCGAATGAGCAGTCGGGGAGAAGTGTTTTGCATCCCGTGCCATAACTGGACGGATGCTTGGGATCGCGCGAGCATAAGCTTGCTGTGAGACGGGGAGACAGTTTATCTCAAGTGGCTGCCCACACCTGCGAAATGGAGTCACGAGTTTAACTTCGCAGCCATGAAGATAATCACCCACGCCAGATGCAAGACAAGCCGAAATTGAGTTGAATCCTTGGCCTCCGATGAAATATGTCTATCGAGTTTATCGGTCTGGCGCCAGCTGGGGCCCTGCGTAGTCACCACCGGACTGGCCCTCCCACTATAAAATGTTATTCGTTTTATGTTGCTTTTTATCTCTGACGATGGACTCTGGTGAGTGTCCGAAAGCTCAGACAGACATAAACGCCTTCTTCTCCTTCACCCTTGATAATCAATAGGTTATCCAAACTAAGCGTAACTTAGTTATGTAGCTCAACGTCTCTCAAAATCACCTACCATAGGGTGGAATTAACTGCGTGGCAGATGAATACTCAAGTGCTAGATCTGACCTGACTTTTGAGTTGGGTGAGGTCAACGCTCCGTCTCGTCTGACACTAGTATCAGAGTCACCAGCTCAAAGAGCCATCTTTCCGGTCCACTGCTCACTTTGATGGTTGATTGACTGAGACCTTGGAGCCGATCGCGCCTTTTTACTTACCCAACAAAAGTTTTTGATCTAAATCTAAAACATCTCCGAGAATTCAATGGTTTGCCTCTCTATATGCAGATATTTTTGCTTCAGGTAGTATGGGTCTTCAAAGGTATAACATCCGGTTTACTTATCAATGGGTCAAAGCGATATTCCCATCTTTAATCACCACATTTAGTGAGCTCTTTTATCTGCTGTAGGTGTTTGCTTTACAAGTGGTGAATTAGTAATCGTCGGTCTGCAGTTACATCTTTTTATTGAGATTAAGTTGGTTTTTAATTTCTAGGTGTGCCGTCGTGCTTTTCGTTGCAGAAATGTCTGTCCATCTATCTTCCTAAATAGTTGCGATTTTAAAGCGAGTGGAACTGTTTTACTAAAAAGATATAATCATTAAAAAGTTTTTATCCAGACACTTGACACAACACCACTGTCCAGCGTCTTTATAGAGAACAAAGAGATTTATGGATTCTATATTAATATACATTAAATCGGCAATAAATTTCAGGTCCTGCATTTTTAGACTAATGGAAAGTAGGTTATAGAAATATATGACATTATATGCCTGCTTTTTGACAGCTTCTTGCCGGAGAGCCCACTCAAAATAAGTTATTGAGCATTCGCATAGGGGCAAAAAGATTTCGTGATGTTTAAAAAAATGTTTACCAGTATATGTTGT